>JACJUM010000875.1:3118852-3233100 GCA_020976665.1 Heortia vitessoides
TTAACACAATTGTGACAACTATAAAAATACAAAATGTGTGTATAACAATGCATGATTATATTTAAATTTAAAACTTTTCTAGTAAAAATATCTAATGACCATTACTACACTAATGTTAATAAAATACTACTTCCTAATAATAAATATCATTATCAAAAACTGGATTTTATCTACATATTTAAAAAAGGTTTTTTGTTACTTTTTTTGGACTAATATGACATATGGTCAAAGTACCCCTGATTTTGGCATATGGCATTTTTTGATGATACCTGTAAAGAGTCCCAGTTGCCGCCACCCCTAATAAAAGTTAACATATGAACTATATCTTACCAGGTGGAATATGATTATGATAATATTTAGATGGGAGTAAAGCGATTGAAATCGAGACGAAAAAATTAACAACATAGTCAGCCTTTTAGATAAAGGGAAATATAGGATTTTTAAAATTTAGGGTATAATAAATATAAATACATTTTAATAGTTCTTCATTATGTTATAACACAAAACAACAGGTCAACATACACAAATCTGACAAAATTTCGCTATCAACATTCATACTTAAAGAGCAGCTTGCCTTTCAATATTGAGGTCATATTGACGGAAATTTTAAGTTTCTGGGTTGATCTATTGCTATGTAAATTATCATCATTGGGTCACTGAGAAATCGCATCCACACATCAAGTAAATTGAATCCACACATCAAACAAGTGAATTCACCACTAAATAAAACGACTTATTTTTAAGAAATATTGCATACATAAGTCAAATTGAAATTAAATATTTATTTCCATTTGATTAAATTTTTTACTTTAAAAATATTTTTTTTTATCATTGTATTAAATAAAATGTATAATTTAATATATCACAATAATAACTGTATATAATAAATTTTAATTTATTTATATTATTGTGGTGATCTTTAGCATATTTTGACTCTAGCATATTTAAAGGAACATGTAAAAAATTATTTTTATAGGGAAACAGAATAAAGATTAATTTTGCTCTCAAAAAAGCTCTAATGTATGATGAATGTATTTGTATAAGTAAAAAAATATTTAGTTTCAACTTTTAACAGGTCTTTGCTGAAGATTAGCAAAGAAGTTAAAATAAACACAGGTACCTACAGTCACAAATACAGACCCTATTACATGGAACACAGTCAAACTATTCTTAAACACTATAGATGATATAAGTAATGATACAAATTTTCTTATAGTTAATATAAAAGTAACAGTCACTGTTGTCTCTTTTGATGCCAACTTGTGGACTGAGTGCAGAGCGTAGAACTGAGCTACAATATTTAGAGCTATTAGAAACCATAAACTGGAGGGCAAGCTTGTTGAGTTGCCATATAATTGTGGGGCCATTCCTATAAAAAAAGGAAGTGGAATTGCATTGCTGTAAAACATCATCTGAAAATAAAAAAATATCATTTGACTTTTTATGTCATGACAGCGTAATGTAAATGGGGGTTATTTTTTTCTGTTCCATCCATTCCAATATTGGCCAATTTATATGCGACCTTCAAATGTGTATTTGCATGAAAACTAAATAAATTTCATTGTACCTAAGCATGTAACTAAAATGTTACCCACCTTTAGAGTACAACTCTACTCCACAGTATTTTACTCTCTATTATTAGTCAAATTTTTTTATGGTGAACAAAGTAGCATAGTAGATTAGTATAAACAATATTGGATATATTTTAAGAAATAATAAATATATGCATATGGTAAGCAGTAATTATTCGTTTTTTATAAGTATAGCATATCCATAACATGCACTATGTACTATACTACTACATTTATAATTAAAATTTAACATTACTAATAATTTTTTATTGGACTATAATTGAGAAATATTTAGTAGAAAAATATGAAACAAACCTCTTCAGGGTGCTTCCCATATTTTCTGTATAATGTTTCCTGTTGTAATCCAGTCAATGCTCCAGATATTAAAGTGATCAATAAAATGACAACACCCAGACACCAATACTGGTATTCTCTGTTATCTGTTACAGTTGATGCCCCTCCATACACAGCAGTTGCCACCCCAATGCTTATGAGTATAGAACCAATTGCATTTGATAATCTTGGACTTTGTTTTTTTACTATGCAGTACATAATCATGCTAGCTGGTGATGATGCAGAACTGAAAAAGTATATTAGTTGCTTATGTTAAAAATTGGGAAACCTTGTGTTTAAATATTTCATGCATAGTTTATATTGTTGAAATTTAAATAAGATTTTAAATCTATTCTAAATTTAAGAGATATAACATGCTATAACATCAGAGATATTACATTAACCAACATTTTCATAGCTGATGATATAAAAAACCTTTAAATGACATTTGTGAGAAAAAAAACGGAAATATTGTTCAAGAATTTATTCCAATAGAGATTGAAATATCGTAGTTTTGCTGGTTCAAATCCATGCAGGTAAAATAATTAATCTGATCATTCAAATGTACTTACCACTAAAAGTAAGAGGTTTTTTAATTAGTTTTCATAGTACTAGATTGATTTGTTTATTTATATAATATAAAAAATATTAGTTAAAAAATACGAAAAACCTTTAAAATAAAAAATATTTAACTATATTTACCGTATAATCATATGCAGTGTTGGCGATACATGCAATGCATAAGCGTAATTATTGGTAGCATGAGTCGCAAAATAAAAAGCAACAAGTAATGTGTACTCCTTAAATGGTATTTTTGGTCTTACCTGAAACCATACAGTTTGGTAATAATCAAATTTGGGTAATACAGTCTAGTTAAACTAAAGCATTAACTTGGGTTATGGACGCGAAAATTCAAACAAATATTTTGCTGTACTGATACGACATCGAAGTTGCAACCATTGCGTCTCAACCGGCGCTTACGTATAACTACAGGTCGTCACAACTAATTACACTACTTTAACACACATTACTTACCGTACCAAATTTTACTGTAAAAATAAGACCTTGAAGAGTAATGAACAAACACTGTAAAAAAGTTATAAGATTGGCACTTTGGGGAGACCGCGACATTATAACTTCCATTAAAAAAGCCGATGAGCAGCACCCAACGAAAACATTCACAATATTCCTTGATATTCTCATTTTAGTTTAAACAATATCACAGACTGATATACAAAAAAAATAATAAAATAGTGGCAACAAAAAGTAAACAAACTAAATCAAAACAAACTTAGAACTCGTGGAGAAAACTGTCAAAAATCTATAGACATTTACTGTTCTGACGTCATTATTCATTGGTTGCTTTATGAAGAGGCAAACAGTTTAAGTCTATACAGCCTACACAACAAAACAGTTTGTTTTAAAGTATGACTTATGAGTTCCTTAAACATTAAGGATTAGGAAAATCTCTACACGATTTCAATTAGAAAAGAATAATAATTAAAACACACGCTTGCACTACCTAGTCTGCAAGTACTTCGCAACTGTGACTATCACTACAGCTGCTTAATTTTGAAGCTAATTCTAAATTTGCGGAAATTAAAACCTAAAGTGTTATAAACATGAGGTTTTGGTTCCATATATGCAAAATAAATTTATTTTAAAATCATTATGAAGCCTTGATTCGAATAAACTAGATATCAATATCAATTGTAGGTTGAGAGTTTTCTTTAAGTTCTCAGCAACATTGATCTGATGTCTACAAAAATTTGACTAAATTTTACCATAAATGTTGAAGTCAATAGCACATTTTTAACACATTTATGTACATAGATCTGTTACACTGACACAAACTAAACATGAAGAATATAAAACTGGTTTTATGATTTAATAAAAAGTAAATTAAACTCTTTTACTGATTGTAATTTTCTCAATTAGAATATTGTGATATTTTAATACGGACAACGGCCGTATGCATGGATACCTCATCCTCTCCTAGATTAATTATGCAGCCAAACTGCGACTATAGTAGCGAAAAAAAAGTAAGTTTATAATTGCTATCGATCTACATATTTTTATACCGTATATATATCTCTAGAGCTAGTCCGGTTATTAGAAAGAACTTGAACACGTTTTAGTATTTGCAAATATGTACCTGTAGGTAATATGATGAAAAATATTATTATTAAATCATAATTTCGAAGATTTTCACACGCAATTTCCTACAAAAAACAATTAAGGAAGTATATTAGTACATATATAGATTGATAGAAACATTATAATTATTATACTTATTGAAGGAAAATCTTGAATACATGAAACGTAGTTTCGGCGACTGCTATTCTACCCATCAGGTCTAGTTGTTATTTGTAATTACCCAGGCCCGTTGGGTGGCTTGGGAGTTGAGATGACAAGCATGATATCGCATTTACATGACGCATTAAGTTTCATGATACGATAAGTAACAGATGAACCTAGGTACCCAAATTCAATGAAATGTAAACTCAATGGTTCGTTGTTATAGTAGTAGTAATTGCGACAGATTAGCGTAGATTGATCTGTTTCTGTGTGTACTATATTAAAGAAATAGTTATGGGTACTCGTTGTCGTTAAAAAAGCATGTTCTAATGGGTTATTCCGGGACGTGGAACCATTTGAGTGGGATGTTCAATTATATGGACATCATGAAGAATATTTTCCTTCAAGATATGAACTAAGGCATTTTGGAACGCATTATTTGTGATTCAATGGATGTTATGGCTCATAAAAATGGCTACCCAGCAACATGTTTATCAAGATGAATACTTAAACTCGAAACTTTAAGATGGTGGATGCACGAGTATGTTACTGTATGAAGCTTGGCGCCCGCGCTCGGCCGGTTATTCTGTAACGCAATTCGGGCTGTACAGCAAGCGATCGTCGCCCGTCCCATGAACAAGTCCGCTTTGCCGCGTCGTCGCGCGAGCACGCCGCTTTTGCGCGCGAAAATGTTTATTCACTCGATATTACGCGATTAAAACAGTGACTTGAGTTACCAACTTCCGCAACATTTGTTTTAAAAATCGAAATTAAAACAGGTTTAAGTGTTAGTGACAGACAACTGTGAGATTATTGTAAATCTATTATTTTTTGTAATCGACTGCACAATGCAAACAATTTTGAATTTTATGTCTACAACTTGTGTGTGCAAATTAGTACTGTTAAAAAAATGTTAACAGGATTTCTAGTGTTTTCTCTTCTAGTTTTTCACACAATCCCGTCAGGTGAGTTTAATTTTTCGGGTCATTGATGTTCGTTGTAAATTGTATATCTTATTAACTAATATGTGAATGCTTCGAATTCAATTTGTAGGTAGATATTTAGATTGATCTAGTTGCATGTAAGTACAATGTTTCTTTTCGTATATCAATAAAAAAAATCCACGTCTTTCATTTATGCAATCTTGTATTATAGGTAGGTATGATCTGTGAATATTTTTTCTCTATTTCATACGTAACATTTATTTATTAATTGTTTAGTTGCTAAGGCGTGTCACCTATTAGTAAATACAAAACAACAAAACGTTGGTACCTGCCACGGACTAGCACGGTTGAAATCTTTTAAACATGCCCACCGGTTCGTGCATTTCTTATGTAGGTAGACATAATGTTGGCCAATATAATTAATTCAAGAAATTGTTATGACATTTAAATATAATAAATTAAGCTGTTATGATATTAAATCTTATGTATTCAAATATGTACTTACGTCTTTATTCGTAAATTATTCGCATTTCTAATTAGAAATAAATTCTGAATTAAATTGTATATATATTTCCATTTTATAAAGTTAACAAATGCATTAATGTAATGTCGCTTAAAGCACTTGTGTTACGGACGCCAGATAACAGAGGAATCACAAATATACTACTTAAATACATATATTTAACACCCAGACACAGAACAGACATAATAATCGTCATATAAATATTTGCTCTGAGTGGGAATCGAACCCACGACCTTAGGCGCACAAGATAGGATCACTACCATCTGCGCCATCGGGCCCGTCAAATATCCCAAACTTTGTGTTTGTTCTGTGTCTGGGAGTCATATGTACGTATTTAGGTATCCTTTTTGTAATTCCTCTGTTATCTAATATCAATATAAAGTGGGTTAAGTTATCTTAGAGCCAATGTATGAGATGTGTAAATGATAATTATTATTCATCTTGCAAAATATACACGGATACAAAAACATAAATACATAAAGGTTCAAAGTGACGTGAACACAACCGGTCGTGTCTTATTTGTGTTGATATGATAGTTGATTGGAATGGGTTAAATCTTGAAGTTATAATAATGAGATAAGTATTAGTTAATATTGCTCTAAAACTTATTCAATTTGTGTATAATCGAGATTAAATTGCTTATCAGACTTACAGATTGTGTGTGCCTAGCCTTGTTGTAGAACGTAATGCTAAACAGCATTATTATCATCACAGCCATAGAAAGTCCATTGTCCTCCGTAAAATAGGGGGATTAGTGACCATAATAACCTATTAACAGAAGGTAGATCTCATATAATGGTCGTCTACATTAGGACCTCACTCTCACCTATTTCTACCGGTAAATGACAGTGTTCGCATTGCTGTGTTCCGGTTTGAAGGGAGAGAGAAGCAGCGAAATTACTGGGTAATGTGCCATTATATTTTATAGTCACACGGAAGGCAACGCGCTAGTGATATCCTAGTGATATTACAAGCGTTTATAGGCTTGTTTGTTGACACAAACTATTAAAAAAAAAATAACTCGATCTGGTACAGACGGAATATTTGGAGTCTATCTCTGTTTACCTATGTATATATTTGCTTAAGAAATAAATAATAATTATTTATTAAAACTTACGTTTACTTTAGGTTCAGAAGCGTCGAGCAAAAATAATTAAGGTTTATAAGTGAATGGTCAATTATCGGGTAATGGGTTGCTCAAAGCCATGTGCCGGTTAATCATGGCTAATTGAGTTATCATCCTTGGGAGCTAGCATCAATGGGGAGGGGTTACAGACAATGGTCATGCCGGCAGCAACGTGATCGCTTGGGTTATTTACACACTTTTTGTACCATGTTCGTGTGCATTGCGAGAATTGATTAAGGATGCAAGGATAAGATGCCAGACACGTTAGAAGGAGAATACGAGAAGCTAGACATAATATAGTAAGTTAAAACAAGCAATAATATTAGAATTAAGAAATTAAAATATTTTGTCGTGTAAATATTTTTTGTCCTCTCCCCTACGTACTTCTTTGCCATGTCCTTACAGGATCCATGATGTCTATGGGTGTCTATTTTGTGATTTACTAACAGTGTCTGTGACAAATTGGGAAATAAAGCAGATTGAGTATTGAGCCATGTATATTACAACTGTTAGGACATACTTCACGTTTGCTTCTTTAAATATAGTTAAGACGAGCCCGATGGAGCAGATCATATCTTGTACGCCAAGGGTCATGAGTTCGATCCCTATTCAGACTTGGTGTTAAATATGTATTATATTTTTGATTCCTTTGTCCTAGAGTCAAGTTAATGTATGGGATCTTGTGTGAATTTATTAATATAATATTTATATGTATTTGCTAAGAATGACAAATGTTATTGTAGTAAGTAGCGTTGCAAAAGTTATTTATATGATGTTATTTGGCACAATTTGTTATTAATATTGTCCGACAAAGGTTTCACATACAAAGCATTAAACAGATTAAAGTTAAGACAAAACGCCATTAAAACAACAACAATTGACAGCTGCCATCTCAATCAAGCTATATTTAAAAGACTATATATATTTATCTATGTTATATAAACTGATTTACGGAAAGAAATATTTCAGCAACACTTTCCTCAATTAATTTTGTGCAGAGATATAGATAGTTAATTAGTTTTTTGTATTGTTTGGTTGGCGAACAAACGTAAGATGGCGATCAGTCCTAGTAGTCTATTGACTCAGGCGACGTCACCAGTCTTGTGACCTGGGGATATTGTTTATTCTTCTCTCAAGAAGAAGCATACGTTTAATGTCGTAACTGCAAAAATACCTATACACTACTTTATGTATTACTAGCGACCCGCCCCGGCTTCGCACTGGTGCAATGAGGATAAATAACGGTTCATCATTATCATCATATCAGCTATAAGACGTCCACTGCTGGACATAGGCCTCCCCAAATCTTAATTTTCAATAGGACCGGTTGTATGCGGCTTGTGTCCAGCGCGATCCTGCGGTTTTAGTCAGATCATCCATCCATCAAAATAACGGTTATTGCGGGTTATTTTCCCGTGAGGTACCGGCAGAGTAGAATAGTACCTCACACTGCACCAGGTGTCGTAAGAGGCGACTAAGGTACCAGAACAGCCTGATGGCGTTATATCCATCCGAAACAGTGCAGTTTCAATGCACAGGGCGGGGATAGGCAGCAGCATCCCCGTCTCGAAAGCTGCGCTCTGCGATTGGTAACAAGCTTGCCCAGTGCGGCAATTATAGGCTAAAAACCTCCATTTATGGAGGATGATGTATGGCAACACGGGAATAAAATATAGCTTATATTATTTAATGATAATGTAGCTTTATTTATGATATTAGTAAAAGGATTATCGAAATCAGTAGAGTAGTTGTTGAGTTTATCTCTTACAAACGCACGATATTATAAATCTTGCCTCGTTACATTCCGTTTTGGTAATATAGTGGTGTATATAGTTTGATTTTATGTAATATAATTGTGTATGCTACTCGGTAAAGATATAGCTTTCTACGGTGAAAGAATTACTTAAATTCGAGTCGAGTAGATTTTAAATTAAATCAAACCTAACAAACAAATATTTCTTCTTTATAATATTAGTATAGGTTGACATAAATAAGAACACGATGAAAAAGCAAATGAAATTACCAGGAATATTTTTTGGAGACATCTCCTAAATATATCCCGCAATTAACCTAATAACGATTTCTTTATCTTTCCCCGCGGCGACATACATCCGAACGACCTTAGGGTTACTGACCGCGGGTACCGTAAATTGTTGATAACCACAGACAAATAAAAATTTATTTATATACATTGTGTTTGTAGTTAGTATTTTTGTACCGATGTGATGACGCGCTTTTGGCACGTCTCGGTCGCGGAAACATGACGTATTTTGTGTGTTCTGAGAGACTACATGAAAAATTGTACAATAATAATAATAATTCATACATCTCCGAGGTCACTACAGAGAAATCACTAATATATAATTACATATATTCAACATCCAGACACAGAACAGACACGAATCACATCATATAAATATTTCTCCTGGGCGGGGATCACGACCCCTGGGGCACAGGATAGGCCCGTTAAATGATAAATAAATATATTCACACACCATCTTTATTTACTCCGAGATAAGTCGCGTAAAGCCCTTGTGTTGGCCGTGTGTTTAACACACAGACAAAGAATAAATACAAATATCATATCCACATTTGTCATTGGGTGGGGATCGAACCCACTACCTTTGGCGCTCAAGATAAGACCTACCATCGTCGCCATCGGGCCACGTAGAATACCTAGTACTTTCTTTGATATGATCTCTAATCGAATAAACCTTTTACGTTATTGCCGATATAAAATAGTATTTTCTAATGTTTTACTTATATGCCGTGATACTATTTTTACAGGTAATGTTGTATTTTTGTAGTTTTTACATGGTTAATAAAAGGATTGTAAATAATAAGTATATTAATAGAATATGTCATCTAAAAATAGCTCTCATGGATGTCACTATCTCATTATGTCATAAATTACGCATTTCTATGGGTTACCGACTGGGTATTATAGTAATATATCCCTCGTGTTGTAATAAGCGACTGTGCTACCGGAACCGACAGATGGCACCACGATCCAAGTATCAATATCAAGTTTGTATATTGCTCAACGTGATCAAATGTGTCAACAACTTAAAATAAAATTCTCTTCACTAATTAGGGATATTGAAGCATTCTCTGTATGACAATTAGCATATAATTACAGTTATCAACATTAGCGCTTAATGCGGTAAACCATTACAAATTACTCGGATTGTAATTAATGATATAATGAACCCGCACCAAGAAGTTCTCCTAAAATATTTGGCAACGGTATTTCAAACAATCTGTGCCAACACAACCCACAGCCATTTTATCTTATCACCTACTTGGAAACTCAGTTGTTGAAAAGGAAGTTTCATTTCGTTGCCAAGGCCAGTGCATAATGTGATAGTAAACAAATCTGGTTTAATGAGTGTATTCATAATCGAATGTCATTATTCATAGTGTTCCTATGCAAAAATTATTATCATCATACCAGCCAAGTCCTCGTATAAGTTTGTTTCCCATAATTATCCCGCTGGGCCAGGGTGTTTGCAATCGCAGAGCGCAGCTTTCGCGACGGGAAAGCTTTTTTACATGGATATACCGCCATCTGTCCGTCGCCACCTTAGTCGCCTCTTACGACACCTGGTACAGTGGGAGGTACTATTCCATTCTGCCTCACGGTACCTCTTGGGTAATGTCTATGCATACATATCTTCAAATTCTTTATATATGCGACCGAAGCGATTACAAAAATGAATATGTTCCTGCAGTGAAAACTCAATCAGTTCTGATAACCTATTGTATATAAAGCAAATTCACAGACGCGTGCATACACATAAATAGGAACATCTGTTCCTAATTTCGGAGCACACGTGCTATGCCCGACAGTCAAATTTTAAGGAACTGTGTTTAGCAACCAGCTTCTATCACCAAGGTTCGAATACATATATAAGAACACCACCTTCCAATATTTGATACATTAACAATGCTGGAAAACATCTGTTGCTCATCGGGTGCCATGCCAAAAAGATCACGTCAACAGAACAGACAACGCGTCACTAGAGAGAGTTAATTATAGTGCAAGTGACAATACTGACACCAGCTGATTGTTATCTGCCAAACATGAGTTATGGATTGTTGATATTTATAGTAGGTATATAAGATGTGTCCGAGCATGCGTACAAAAGTTGCGTAAAAAACAATTGAGCTTGGGGCAGTTGCGGGCGGGCAGCGAAGAATTCACCTAAGTTCTATTCACATTGAGAGAGCTTACGCACATTTAGAGCTTATTATATTTAAAAAAAAATTATATTACGTTTTATAGTACTGGAATTGAAATCTGAGTAGTCTGGTAGGTTCATAAAAAATTTCTAGAATTGTGAAATCTGATTTACTCTGTATCACTTAAAGTAGTAAATATAAAATAGTATTTTTATCACGCACTATTAATAAGATTTTGAAGTGTATATTTTTTCGTTTTCACTATAAATTTCAATTCATACGAGCTGGACCTAATAGTTGCTTTGAAACTCGCATCTGTACGTTGGGCAAGAGTGAGAGCATTCTTAAAACCGTCCACGCAGACAGACAGTCTGCGCCAGGCTTGGATCACCCTCGACTTTCTACCGCCAACTGATATTTAGACACGCCAGACGCATAGTCACAGAAAATATACTATTCTAATTCGATATTATGTAAACATGTGAATCATCATCCAGAGACAAAACTCTGATCTATATATTACGGACTCTTTGTATTCTAGAGACTTGAACATAGAAACATCAACTTTGGCTCTTGCTAAAAGCGTCTTATGAGAATGTCTAAATGAACATCAACTAAGCCTCTCTAAGTAGACCTTTTGCAAAGGTCGTGTGCATTGGAAGTTACCTCACTGTACCTATTTCTACCGCCAAATAGCAGTATTCGCATTGCTGTTCCGGTTTGATGGTGAGAGAAGCTGTGAAATTACTGGGTAAATGTGACGTAGTATCTTCAGTTTGTGACACGCTAGTGATATCACTGTGATGACAAGAGGGTCTATAGGCTGCGGACACGTTTATCATCAAGCGGTCCATTTGCTGACTTTGTAATATAAAAAAGTCTCCCTTAAAATAAAAATTTATGCAGCTAGAAGTTTCTCTTCTTTGTAAATTGAGAGGTCTTATACCCCAACTAAGTGTGTGTTTAAAATGAGGCATTTTAGTTGTCCGCTTATTAATATTCAACGTTTCATGTCCTTGAACTTGCCTCTCAAATGGCACGCCCACACCAGCTCGTCCAATCACAACAAATGCCAGGCATTTTTTTTACGTTTCCTACTTTTGCCGCAGTGATCGCTGTGGAGCCATTTGCCACATGCAGTATGTTTGGATATGCATACGTGCTAAAACAAGTATGTAACATTATATGCATCTATACTAATATTATAAAACTGAAGAGTTTGTTTGTTTGCTTGAACGCGCAAATCTCGGGAACCGCTGGCCCTATTTTAAATTTTCTTACAGTGTTAGATAGTCTATTTATCGAGGAAGGCTATATTATATAAAAAAAATTGGGAACTCGATTTGAAATAAATAAATAAATAAATCCTGAAAGTCAAAGGCACTATGTATTCCACGCGGACGAAGTCGCGGGCGCTGCAAGTAAGCAATATAATTAATGACACTAAACTATTATCTGTCATATTGAAGATCTGCAGTTATGGAATTGGTGAACGAAACTACTTGTGGATTAGGCTAATACCCAAGGTTCTCGGTTGCTTAGTGTCCGGCTGGCCATTCTCTTTTTTTTTGTTAACAAATATTGTATGCATCAGTGTCAAGTAATAAACAATCTGCGTAGTGACTCCATTACAGGGACGAAGACTGATTCCTCTTCAGATCAAATTTCCTTTCAAGAATTACTTAACGCAATTTATTTAATGCGTATTGACAAAGTTAATTTTACTTTAACATTTTTATGTTTCAACTAGCCTCCCACTGCACCAGGTATCGTAAGAGGCGACTAAGGTACCAGAACCGACAGATGGCGGTATATCCATCCGACCGCCCAACTCAAATGTTCAGGGCGGCAATTATGGGTAAAATACCTCCTTTCTTGGGGAGGCCTATGTCCTGCTGCGGACTTCCAATGGCTGGGATGATGATGATATGATGTCATTTCAAATTTATGATTATGTTTCTAGTAAATTTTATTTTAATTAAATGGATCATCTACGATTACAAAATATAATCATTTAAAAATAAATATTAATTCTAAATGTACAATCATTTATAGATGAACACAGCATGCACTAAACAAGAATTTTATTTTTCTAATTTATAATCGTAGTTTAACATAAAAAGAAGGCGGACGTGGTACGCTCAAAAATCAAGTAAATAAAACTTATTCAACTTTTGAGCGCCCAGTGTAGCGAAATACACTCAGCGACATGGACCAAACATTGAAGTCAAACTGTTGGCAAATGTCATTGAACAGATCGCTGATCCTGGCTACAGGTGAGTTGGCACCCAATACAGTTCTCCTGAACGGAGGCCTAAGAAGAGGTATCGAGTGGCGGGTGAGGCGCGCGGGAACCCTAAAGTATATTTTCTCTAGTAAAATTGAACAGCGGACGTGATAGTTAATTATTATCTTTTAAATAAGCATCAAATCTAAGAAATCCCTGCGTTTTTCTAAACTCATTATTCTAAAATACGCCAGTCTAGCAGTGTAATGAAAACATGTACTTGCTCTGCCCTCACAGAAGGCCAAGAGTAAACTTTTTTGAACTCGATCTATCTTAATTGGATAAATCCAGTCCATAAATCATGCTGGCTATCATTCGTGTCTCAAAACAACCGCGTCAATATTAAAAAATGTTTATAGATAATATAAACTGTATTTATGTTCCTTGTTTTTGTTTACACCTTCGACACTTGGTCAATTACAGACCGACCTTTATGATTACTTGATTCGTTATGACGCGTCTTCGGTTTGGAACCAATTGACTCCTCAATTTTCTGGGTCAATTTGGCATGCCTTACCGTGGAGGAATTGCCGGTCCACATTCAATTCTGATATGTTCGAGATACTTCAATGAGTTGTCGCTAAGGTGTATATGTACTTGGGTTGGTCTAATGTAATGATGTCTTTAAACTAGAGTAGCGGTGGGAGAGGAACTTCACTTTGTAAACGCTTCGACTATTTAATTTATGCCCAGTTGAAGCTTTCCCACAGGACTACGGAATGAGTCAAAAAGGCTCGTCTATAGATTTTTAAATTGGGCAGCATTGAGCATGTGATACCCCTGGTGTTAAAGATTTCGTTGGCTGACAAAAGAAAAAACAGGCAAACGCTTTGTTCCACGTAAGTTCCCTTAAGGAGTTAAATCTACTTAAGGTACAAAATTCAGACTTCATTTAGTATTTTTTTTTACTATTCGACCTGGTAGACAATCAATTTTTCAATCAATTCAAGACATTACTCAGTGATTTCACTGCCTCTATCACCCTTTAAACTGGATCACAATTTGGCGGTAAAAATAGGTGAAAATGAGATATCAATGCAGTCGACCTTTGGATGATGTCTTCCTGAAGTATAAGAAGAATTATTTTACCATTGGTTGACAAAAATGTTTGGAGGAAAAACTGTAATTCTGACATGTACCTATCTAATTTGATTACACAGTTCACAAATGACTTTTGCGTCACTTGCCTAATTGTACCATTTCGTATTCCTATTTAACAAATCTTCAATCTGGTATTACTAACAAAGTATTATTTCTGCAATAAGTGACATTTTAAAAGCATGTAAGAGCAAGCGTTAAAGATAAACGCATAAAAATTGGGGGTTACATTCGTTACGTAACTGATTTTTAAGTCATTAACATCAACCTTCCCTTTTCCCTCTATAAATGAGGCCTTCTGGTTCTAGCCAAACTTTCACTTAAATAAATTTCATCAATTTGTTGAATTTCTGTTGAAAAATTTGAATCAATCAATTGATTCCATTTAATGTGCTGTCGATCGCGTAAACCCAAGTTGAGTATATCTAGTGTTCTTCAATAGGGATGTGAATACCACTGATCTGGGTCTATGGGCCAGTCGGTTCTCATGTGTCGGTTCTCATTGGGACAGTTACCTGGTCCACTGGGACAACCGTTTTTTGCTCCACTTGCAGTTCTATGCGGATACAGTGGCGCATTTATGGGTTAAAGCTTTTGCCCATTCTTGGACACAAATTAACACTTAGCACTATTGAACTCTTCTTCATTTTTTTGACGATGGCAGTCACTTGTGTTAGTTGGTTTTGAGTATCATTCTCGAAAATGGTTGTCACTAGGAATCACATTTATTTTATTTGGTAGATTCTCAGATGATTTTGAAGTTTTTCCTAGGCTTTTATTAGTAAACGTAAAGTTAGATATATTTTTTAAGCACTACCATTTTGGAGTGCAATTTATACTAATCAACACTTATATTTCATACCTACCAATTGTTATTTTGTATTGTGTGACCTTGTCTTGTAAGACACGAAAGGTGTCTTGATCTTTTTCAATGTCAGTGCTATAAGTCTTGATTTTAATCCTTACTATCGCAGCTATAAACCGCACGGTCTAATCAATGATTTTATATGAGTTCTAAAAAATATGACGTCGTTATTGAATATATGTATATCATAGAGATTACTTATCATATCCTATACTTTTAAATGAATAAAAACCTTAAACGTCAGTTTTAAACTGATACAACTAATTGCCATAGACAATTGCTTTGTAATTTATTACAAGTGCCACGCTAACGACAATGCGTTAAACGAAACGACTGCGCCACTCATTTACTCGATGGCAGCTTATTTTTTTTTATGGAAGTGACAACGGATTTAATGTTTCTTCGTTTGTATCGATTTCCTGGAACCAAACGTATGTGTATACGTCATATTTTTTTACTTTGATTGAGTTATTTCTTCAGATTTTAAACCGTAGACGTAAGCAATCACAAATAGGTTTAATGGTTGCTTGTCCAGTTTGGTGTTAGGTAAATTTAATCGATTTCTCGATTAGAATCTAGGTAGATTAAATCAATTTATTATTAGATATAGATTAGAATCTACAAGGTACAGAGGCCCGCGACCGGATTAAGTACTGAAGTACAACATTTGCTTCTATTTTCGATTAATTCCATATAGATTTAAGTGGAAACTTCGTACGAAATTATAAAAATATCTTTGGCAGAGATCTATTGCAAAGGTATCGCCACTTTCATTTTCAACTGTCGCCAAGCGGTTGGAAGGACATGTAAGACCAATGTAATATGACGTGTTGTAACAGTGTTTCCCATTTGTTTAATAAATTAATGAGGCTTTTATCAAATAGGTATAATGTCTGTTAAAATCATTCTCAATTTAAATAGCATAGATTTCTCATTTTCCTAATATTTTGGTTCACGGCTGTAATTTGGTTTGAAATGGTTGGTTGCACAATTTTGTTTAATAACTTGTTTGAAGTTTTAGTATATGTACTGCCGAATCGAGTAAACTGCTCTGCCTGCCTAGAGCCAATGTTTAATTTAAATTTGATCCTTATAGACTATTTTTAAAGGTTTATTTTGTTTATACTTAAAAAAAAACAGTACATTTTTAACGGCTTTAAAACGCGATTGATTTAACTTTTACAGTTTTTGTGCATCGTTTCGGTTACCTTGCGGAGACCGTTCTCATGATTGACAAAAGATGTTTTGTCAGGATTTAATAATAATACTCTTCATTATACACAGATAATGACAGAAAGAAAATAAAACTTAAAAATGATAAATACAATTGGCGGTCTTATCGCTAATTAATTGAAACAATTTTTTTTTTTATTGAAATTAGTGCTTAATTTGCGAAGTTGTTTTATCAACATACTATTCAACCTTAATATTTTTTTTTGGGAAGTATTAAATTGTGAATAAAAATCGACATTTTAGAAGGTAACATAATTTTAAAATAACACCGCACATGAAGTGCGAGGCGAGCGAAGGGAAGCGGCATTGTCCGGCGGTCAAGCTTGATGGTAGTTCAAGGAACGATAGTAATTCATTTTGCTTAAGACATTCAAATGGACGAAGTCTCGGTTTACTGCTAGATCAAAAATAAAAATACAAATGAGAAACGAATCGACAGTATTAAATACGATAAAACAGAGTCAAAAGCGTGCACGCAACGTGGATAGCCACGTGCCTGCAAACTTGAATTATTCGTCACGAATTCACCGCATACAAAGTAATTCAATACGTCATTCTTTTCATTTACATACAACTGCACTGCATAGTATTAAAAATAAAGAATAAGGTTAAGTGACTACCACTCAGGCTTACTCATATACTTCTCTTGTATTTTATTCTTTTATTTTTCGGAAAAGGTGTCGGGTGTACTGACCTGACCGGGTAACGGCTTCAACTGTTTTTGACTGGTGTGAAGACAGTAAAAGTGCCTGGTGGGTTGGCGGTTTTCTCTTCTACGAATTCATGATCTACTATATTTCCTTTATATATATATTTAATTACGATAACGAGAAAACATTGTCTTACTTTATAATGATTTTCCACCTCCAATCAAGTTTTTTTTATACATATTATGAAGTCGGCAATCAATCGAGCTTACGGTGCGCTTGATTGTATACGTGATCGCAGTCTATACACGCTTGGTGAAGTTATTATTTCACATGTACCCTTTTATTTCATTGTCTCACTCACCCTTCGGAACACAGCAATACCAACACTGCTTTGTGGGTACTAATAGGTGAGAGTGAGGTACCAATGCAGACAGCCTTTGTAAGAAGTGTACCTCTAGTAATTGTAGTCTTCTAAAAGTAACTCTGTCTGTCTGTTACCCTTTCCAGCTTAAACAATTTTTAGACCCTGAGAAAGGACATAGACTATTTTTTTATTCGAAATAAGGGTTGTAAGGGGTCGAAAGGGGGATGAAAAGTTGTATGGAAGAATCGCTATTTTTAGAGCTAGAAACTTGAAACTAATTTTTCCGGCCATTGATTCCATATAAATAAACATGAAATTCCTTGTTTATATAAGTTAATGTAAAGAGGTATGGTATTCAAAAAAAATTATCCACGCGGACGAAGTCGCGGGCACAGCCAGTTGGTTTATATTTCTGATCGTCTCAAATCAGCATACGGCAATTCGAACACTGCTGTATAGTGTAGAAAAATATGAGTACGAACGCAGACGATCACTGCAGGACGTCGGTACAAATAAATGACACATTTGCTAAAATATTTTTCGGTAATCCAACTAAATCGTCTACTATTTTTCTAGCATAATAGGCTTAGATCTAGAACGGCTCATTACCTAACATATTGGAAAGTTGGACAAATCTGTCGAAGTGTTCGCCGCGATGACATCACACAGTTCAATGAACCTCACAAGGTGTCACGTCTGTCTGTTTATCACAATAATGCACTGCGTGTTTTGTATGAAAAAGTCTTATGTATTCATAATACATGCTATTCTACCCTGAAGTGAAGATTAAACGTTGACACAATCAGATAGTAATGTGTGTACTATATTTAAATACGTCTTTGATAATAGGAACAAGGTGAAAAAGAAGTGCAGTGTATAAAATTTATCTAAACTGGTACAAGCAGTGCCCCGAGATTTGACCCGCGTCAAATTGTAGAATTGTTCATAGTGTCTCTCTCCTCTTTCACCCCTTAAGGGGTGGTTTTGAATAAATATATTACATATGTTTTTATGACCCAATGAAGAACTTAAACTTAAATAACAGCAAAGTTTCATACTAACTTTGCACCTCCTAAAGGGTTCCCTTTAGGGGGTTATGTTATAAAAGGAAACTGTGCAACTTTTCAAATTTCCAACCCTTATAGTAGTTTAGGTCCTTCGTTGATATGTCCAGACATTCAGTCATCTTCTTCTTATAAATATATTATATATAGAAGATTATAAAGAGAAAAATAAATATTATTGTTTGTAACAAATAAGCTCTTAAAATTTTGAACAGACTATGGAAATTATTTCACTAATAGATAGACGACATTCCTCTGGAGTATCTTAGGCTATGTTAAATTTATAAAAAAAGAGATCTACTACATAGAATAGAGATATATACCTACACGGGATTCTTTTTGTCATTGTTATCATCATTCTTTTAGCACGTTTATAAAAAAAAAAAATAAAAACTACTGAATCGTTTTCAAAGACTCTGACTATTAGAAACTTATTTTTATTCATAATCTCATAAGTACACTAGTATATTAATAGTAACTACGCGAGTAAAACCGAGATGCGTTGCTAGTAAAGTATTTATGAAATGTTGAAAATATATTTAAAGTGACTAGTTAAAGCAGTAAAAAACATGATTAAGTTCACAAGGAAACTGTAAGCAGGGCTTAATTGAAATTCAATTTTTAAGCCATACAAATAACAAAGGAATAGCACGCATTCATTTTGGAATGAGTGTGAGTTTTCGTCTAGCATAAATCGAGGCATTGCATGAAAAACGTTAAAATATTTCCATGCAAGCCTCGCCTCGTGATAAATAAGGAAGCTTATTATCGAAGCATCTAGATAATACCGATGCAAAAACTGACACGCGTACGTATTTTTCTATCAGCATTGTTATAAGGAAAGATTTTATCTAACACAATATTAACAATGCATAATTAGTACAATTAGTTAGAGCCGCTGGCGTGTTATGTCGTGAAATAAACAAAGGCATATTGTACGAAGAAGCGACAGTGCATTGTAACTAATCCCACTTTATATATGGTCGTCGCCTAAAGTAAATGCTAATATTTTACGATTGTTGTTGAACAACTGCAGTTCAAACACGAGATGGGTGATATACCTTCAGTATATCAAAATGAATGACGACTTTTTAAATCAACTGCGCGTTGATAGGAATGTAAACATATTTAGAATGCAAACGGCATCGCACTGCCTACATACTTAACTTACGCAAGGCAACCTGCAGGTGCTAAAAATAGATGAGTGAGCCTTCGAGGCATACACTAAGAACAATGATCTGGAGTGTGCTTATTGTGTTATTCGTTGCGTCACATATGTTACGGACGCTGTGCGAGGAAACATGAACGATAAGAGTTCATAAAGTAAGCGTACAAATCTAATTCTGGCGAAGCACTATAGTTATGCTTGCGGTGTATTTGTGAAAGTATTGTTTAATTTTTTGTTATATTATTATTAAATATCTAAAATTTCTTCCCAAAATAGTAAATTTTGACGAGCCCGATGGCGCAGATGTTAGTGATCCTATTTTACGCGCCAAGGGTTCGAATCCCAACCAGATCAAACATTTATATGATGATATTTGTGTTTGTTCTGTGTCTGGGTGTTACACAAGTGCTCTAAGCGACTTATCTCGTTGTGTGAAATTAATACTTCATACACTTAATATACATCCTTACTAATATTATAAATGCGAAAGTAACTCTGTCTCTCTGTTACGCAATCACGCCTAAACTTCAGAACCGATTTAAATGAAATTTTGTACACAGATAGTATAAAACCTGAGAAAGGACTTAGGCTTCTTTTTAATTCGAAGTTAGGGTTTTAAGTAGTCGAAAGGGGGCATTAAATTTTGTATGTAAGTATCGCTATTTTTAGATTTAGAAACTTGAAACTTATTTTTAAGACTATTAAATCGATATACATAAATATGAAATTCAACGTTTATAAAAGTAATAAGGTAACCACAGAAACTATTTCACGCGGACGAAGTCGCGGGCGCACATATTTATTTACATGACTGCGCTGAACACGGTTATTTTCACAGCTGTGTTGCGCTCATTGTGTTCTTCTATTCTCACGTTATTTGTACATGTGTGTTGAGTTTACCATTTTCTTTACTGGCGATTTCATTCATTATTTCCCATTCAAAGTTCACAATCCATGCGGTTTATCAACAGCTTTAATGACGATGAATGATTAAATATTTTACTTGAATAAAAATCCCATGTAATTCCGTGATGGTTACACCAACAATTTAATGTAAAATTTATTTACTTACTAGCTTAAAATTGCTTTTTTCCAATTCATACATTTTTGTTGGACTTCGACAACAGCGTCATTGTAAGCGTCACCGCAGCCAATAGACAAGGATATCACTAGCGAGTTGCCTGTTTTGTGACTTGAAGATGTTATGTCACATAACCCTGTAATGTAGTGACGTTACAGGGTTAGGTGACAAAACAGAGGCTGTGGCCTCTGTCACCCTTAGAACCGAAACACAACAATGCGAACACTGCTGTTAGTCAGTAGAAACAGATGAAACTGAGGTACCAATCATTAAATCAGCCATTGGAAGTCCACTGCTGGACATAGGCCTCCCCTAGAAAAGCAGAATTTTGCCCTTAATTTTCGCGCTGGGCAAGCGCGTTTGCGCAGATCGTAGCTTTCGCGACGGGAATGCTGGTACCCATCCCCGCTCTGTGCATTTGAGCTACACTGTATCAGATGGATATATGGCCATCTGTCGTTATTCTGCCAGTACCTCACGGCAAGCAGGTACCAACACTGGCGACCTTTCTTTACTCACACTTTTTCTAAAGCCATATCCAAACCCCACGAACAGTTAACCTTTGTAAACTACGGCAAGTTTTGCAACGAAGTAAATAAGCGGACGTCTAGAAGGTTATTTTCGAACATACACTCGTTTTGGTCATTAAGTCAAACGAATAAGGATTTGTAAGTGATTCTCGCTGTGCAGTGTTCTTTTTGCACGCTCAAGAAATCAGTAAAAGACTATACTGGGCACTTTTGTCTTCCTACCAGTTTGTGTTTGTGTTTAAAGATCTTTATTCTCAATACGAATCTACATTCATTTACAATGAGATATTACAGTTTTAACAAAAATATACAAATTATACAAACAATTTCAGTACATTTCACAATTTCATTTCACAATATAAAAATTGGTTGCCTGTAAAGTCGGTATACGGGCGAAAGTTTTACGTGACAACGACTTTGATTGGTAAAATAATTTTAATGTGAATATTCATTCGTATAGTGGGAATAAGGATGTAATAATAGTAACAATTTAAAACATTTATTTAAACAAAGAATTATATTTAAAACATTAATTTATACAAAGAATCTCGCACTGAATTTCATATTAACAAAATTTTATTTTTACCTTTACACATACATACGTATTTATATACAAATATACATACAATAACTTGCAATACATTTGCGTAACACACGTCACAATGAGAGCGAGTGAGAGGGACGCGTGCCTCTCACTCGCTCTCATTGTGAGCGCATAACGTGAGCGGAGCGTAACGCAGTTTCTTGAAGTGTCACCCCGCAAACCAATTTATAAGACGTTGTCACGTCAAAAATATACAAACAATTTCAGCCTATTTCGAAAAATATTTATACTCTCACACTCCTTTATGTTGTTAGTCAGCTCATTGAACAGCTGTGCTCCTCCGAACAGTACAGTCTTCTTTCCATAGAGAGTTCTAGGTGCTGATAGTTGCACTTTATTATTAGTTCGGAGATTGTGGGGGTTGTCTTTTATAAATAGTCTTACATTACTTTTGAATTCAGAATTTGTAACTAATTTTTTTACTAACATATATGTTTTAAACACATAATTGAGATGGATTAAATATTTAAGTAAGTTTAAGTATAGTTTTCAAAATGTAAGTAAAATAAATACTATTGATTGATTTCCACGACATCTCATACATTGACCTGACTCCGTGATAAGTCGCTTAATGGACTTGTGTTACGGATATCGGACAACAAAGGAATCGCAAATATACTACTTAAATACATATATTCAACATCCTGGTACAGAACAAACATAAATATCGTCATATGAATGTTTATCCTGGATGGGAATCTAACCCACGACCTTTGACGTAAAAGATAGGATCACTACCAACTGTGCCGTCGAACCCGTCAATAGTTATTGCCCCATTTTTATTCAAATTCTTCTGATTTAATTACACATTTCAATTTAAAAGTGGGTATACTCTTGAAAAATCTAAGAATTATGGTTTTATTATAAAAGATCAGCTTTATTATTTGTAATGAACGCGTATATATAATATATATTTTAAAAAATATTATACAGCGTAACATTTAATAGCATTTTGCCTAAACATTCGCAGAGCATAATTTCGCGTCAGGTATGCAGCTGCCTATCCCAATAAAATTTCATTCAAGCTACATACCGCGATCTGACGGTTCTTATACATGAGAGAGGCAGTGAAATTATTGGGTAATGTGACGTAATGTCTTCAAGACACAAGGCAGGCAACGCGCTAGTGGTATCCTTGTAATATTTCAATCATCTATAGGCTGCAGTGACGCTTATTATCACGCGGACTGTATGCTGTTTGTCGATCTGATTATATCTTATACGTCATATAAATTTTATTTTTGCTTGTATTTATCATTTTATTCTTATACGATAAAAAAAATTGTGTGTACACATCTCGTAGGTTACTGTCTAGTTAATATTATATTAAACTAGGTGTGCCCGCGACTTCGTCCGCGTGCTGTAGTTTCTGTGGGCGCCGTACCTTTTTAATTAACTTATATAAACTTTGAATGTTATATTTATTTATATATACAAATTAATCGCCTAAATAATACGTTTTAAGCTTCTAGCTCTACCTCTAACTCTTATATAGAATGAAAAAGTAGCCTATATCCTTTCTTAGGCTTTAAACTGCCTGTGTACCAAATTTAATTTAAATTGGTTCTGTAGTTTAGGCATGATTGCGTAACAGACAGACAGACAGACAGAGTTACTTTCGGATTTTTAACATTAGTAAGGAAAAGATTATGAATATTACTATGTATGACAATATATATATATATATACATAAAATTTCGGTTTGCGTTATTATTATCGACTAATTTCAAATTTTATGTATTTTAATTTAATTCAAATTGATCTATCTCTGATAATGTGTAACAGTTTTTATGATTGCTAAATTGTTTAAATAGTTATCTTGATAAATGTTAAAAATCATACAATGGGGTTAGTTCTAACAAAATCATGGCAGGGCATGTTGAAACATGTTCCAACATGCCCCAAGTTATAATGTAGAAACTTTATTGACGGGCACTCCTGAAAAAGAAGCTTTAAAAAAGGAAAATGAGGAAAAGATGAAAAAAAAACAGAAAAAAGAAATGACAGAATTAAAGAAAAAGGCAAAGGAAAGGGGAAGAAGAAAGGAAAGTCGACAAAAAATAAAACCGGAGAAGATACAGCTAGAAGAAAGGATTTATGTTCAGATTCAGATTCTAAAGTGGTTCTGTCTGATATGTAGTGAAGCTTACACCCCTACAAATAAAGAAGATCGGGATGTATCATTTGCAAGATGTGGGCACGTGTAGGATAAACAGGAGACACTATATCTTCTATTTGTATTAATTGTAGCTCAGACGAAGACTGAATTTAATTATAATGAAACCCACCAAATGTTGATTCTTCTATGTATAATGTAGTGTCATACTTTGTTAGATAGATATTAAGAAAAGATAATTACGAAGCATACTTTAGATATGAACAATTTAATCACTGTGGTTTAAAAGTGCCATGATGATTATAAGTAGTGTTTAACTAAGTATGACTGCTAATTACTTAATTTTTGATTGGTTGTTGGATTGGACGGTGTTGATTACTTTGCGTGATTTTTGATCAGAATGTGAATTTTGTTAAAAACAAGCAAAGAATAAATGATTGGAGGTATGATTGTCGTTTTTTTTTTGCATTACTACTTGCCCCGGTAGATGTTACAACTTGCCCCAAGCACGAGGTAAGTTGTAACACCGCCCTTTTTCTAGAAAATAATTGATTGTAAAATAATGACTAATAGTTATGGTATTATTTTTGCTTGATTAGGTACAAGAAGAGTTACAGCATCCATCCATATTTATCTAGTAGACATTTAATCAATAGATCTCAAGATATATTAGTTTTAATGAAAACTGTTACAACAGGCCCCTCTCTCCCCTATACATACGGTAATTTCATTAAATGATATATGTATTTGTCGATGTGACGTTTTGCACGAGTCTGTCAGAAATTCTCGCGTCGACGCTAAGTGTCTTGCTCATTGCAGCTGTACTAACTTTCCATATTTGTGCCAGAATCCGGTTCGAGTTGTTTCGTATCATTACATAATCAACGAAATTATATTCGTTGTCTAATGGCATTCGTTAAGGCGCCGGTCGACTTTGAGGTAACACGTTATTTAGGAGAGACGTCCAAATTTGATATTAATGGCTTGTTTTCTTTGAGGCGAAGAGGCTTTACGTTTGTGTTTGTTAAATTGACGTCAGATGAACGCTAGAATTGTATCCGCAAATACCTTAATGCATCAAGTAATTGAACACACGTGCACTTTAAAATAATATGTAAATGTGTTACAAGTGAAATTATACATGAAAAAGAAACCTTTTTTTATTTAGATTAGGTCGACAAACATGCATAAAGTCCGCGTGATAGTAGAACGCATCCTACAGATGCTTGTGTTATCACTGGGCTATCACTAGCGCGTTGCCAACCTTGTAACTTGAATATGTTATGTAACATTCCCCAATTTCACTTCCTCTCTCACTCTTCAGATTAGACGGTAGAAATAGGTGAGAGTGAGGTTAGAGAAATATGTATATAGTCTTCTTCATGAGACGTGATGCAAATATAACAAACTAATATTACTACCTAAGCGACTTATTACCTAGCTATTATAGTCGCATAATCGCAAATTGCGGAAAAGTAAGGAAAGTGGTAGTAAAATCTCTTACAAACGATTGTCGGTATATCCAACAAGTTACACTCATTGCTTTTCATTATAAACATATAGGAAAATAGAAATTCAAGGAATCTGGAATTAACTATATTTTATTATGGAAATGCAAACCTCAAGAGCATTTGGAGTTACCATAAAAATCAACATTGTATGACATAATACCCTCAGGCGAGGTTATTAATGTAAATTAAATAATGAATAAATAAACTATAGTATCTGTCATCTGGCATATTTAACAATCAGACACAGAACAAATACAAATAGCGGTCAAATAAATGTTTGTCCTGGTTAAAGAATCAAACCCACGATCTTTGGCGTCCCTAACACTACCAAAAACCCAATCGGCCTGTGGTCCATACATGTTTGTAATACCTCTGGTATTGTGAACGTCACATGTTAGTATTACAAAATCTACCTCAAACAATGTAATTAATAGGATCGTTTCTTTGCAGCTCAATGCTCTAGCCTGCTATGTGGGCGCACGAAGGAGGTTGAGCTGGGTGGTAGCATCGGCGCAAGCGCAGCACTCGCGCTTGCGTTGGTCCGCCCACCCACTGCTACCAACAACACCCCCTGCCAGCTCAAGCTGACCGCCGACGCAGCCGCCTTCACGCTCCGGCTTATTGATGTTAAGGTAAGGCTTCCATTTCTTCATTCTTTATCTAATTTTCTAATCGTTTAAAAATATTTTCTAATATCACACGTCATTGTCAACACAAGTTTGTCTGACAATTCAAAATTATTTAAAAAAAAAAGCTTAATTATACGTTATTAATAAAGGATAATATTGCGTTACACACAATCACTGGGGCCCAACCAAAATGATATTTGAGTCCAATCGCCGTCAGACATCCGTAACTTAATTACTCCTTTAATATAAATACTCCTTTATTTATACCTTGACAGTGACAATGACAGCTGTCATTCCAATCAATCTACATTTAACGAACTCTAGGTTAGTGCTCTTAACAGTTGATTTTTATTAGCTAGCAAGCTATAATGAGCTTTATATTTTATTTTCAAAATCTATTTTATTCTTAAAGCCCGTCAACTTGGGACTCCTACGGTGTTGGAGGTGATACTTATCATCTTGTAACTCGTGCTGGCCCGTTTGCCGTAACCAAAAATCTTTACGCCATTTATGGTGCAAAGTGTAAAAGCTATCAGCTCGAACTAAGCACTGTAATCTTGATCTATAAATTCAGATAGACGTAGAATATTTTTGCCATAAGCATATTTTTTTCCAGCGGAGATAAAAACGATGAAACTGTACGTAAGAAAAGCTGTTATCTAACTTCTGGAGCTGCAAATTAGGTGTTCAAATCAGAAGTTTTAGTCGTTAATTTTGTCGATATCTATGTTGTTAATTTTGATGTAGATTAAGTATTAAAATACTGCTACTGGCTGATGCATGTAACTCAGACGACTCCAGCTCGTACCTTTGATGCATGATACCTTTCTCGCATAAGTTCTTATTAGCTCATATGCACAGAGCGGGATTGTGCAGCAGCATCTCAGCTTGGCCGTGTGGTACCTCCCTTTGTACCAGGTATCGGAAGAGGCGACTGAGGTACCAAATCAGACAGATAAAGGTATATCCTTCCGTAATTGTGTAGCTTAACTGCACAGGGCAAAAATGGGCATTAACATCCCCGTCGAGAAACTAAGCTCTGCGATTGTCGACACGCTTGCTCAGCACGGCAATTAAAGGCAAAATTAACCCTTTCATGAGGAGGCCTATGTTAAACAGTTGACTCTTATGGCTGATATGATGATCTCACGCTTGCCTAGCGCAGCAATTATGGGCACTTTCAAATATGGACTTCCATGATAACTTATGATTTTTTTTTCAATCTTTGTCAAGTTGAGTTCATTGGATTTATTTATGACAACACGAATCGCGTTACGGTATATCTGATATCATTGTTTGCGTAATCGATATTATTGTGAAAATGTTATTGATATGAACATGCGAATTATACATTAGGCATCTTAACACATAGATCACAAAATTGTCCGTATTTGTGATGCGAAAAATAGAAATATGTTATTATTTAACTTTTAAATATTGGATGTTCCATTAGATCGAATGATGTTGCAACTACTTAGTACAACTACGTAATCTGTTTAATTTTAACTGAAATCATATCAGCATTTAACCGTTCCTTCAGGAACTATTTTTGGGAGGCCTATGTTTTACAGTGGACATGCTACGATTGTTACGTAATCAGTATCAGTCATCTGTGAATTTGTCATCAGTTAATAGATGTTTCAAATGGATGCTTAAATTAAATTAAACTGTTAATTTAACCAGAATACTCATCTCTTTAAATAAAATCACAATTAACAACAAAGATCGTCGGTTTAAACTAATGATTTCTATTATACCAAATTTGCAGCCTCAAATGATAGGTGACCGTAGTCACATGCTTCTATAATGTCATCATCATCATCACACCAGCCGTTAGAAGTTCACTGCTGGACACAGGCCTCTCCAAGTGAGGAGGTTTTAGCTGATAAATTGACGCGCTGGGCAAGCGTGTTGGCAATAGCTGAGCGTAGCTTACGCAGTCGCCCTGTACATTTGAGCTGCACTGTTTCGGATGGATGTACCGCCATCTGTCGGTTTTGGTACCTTTTATCTTGATTTTTATCTTCGCTGGAATAATTTAATGCTTATGACAAGAAGATTCAACATCTGTCTATCTAAACTATAGGTTTAGAGTAAGTACTAGTATCTTTGGACCATAAACGGTGTAAAGATTTTTTTTTATTATAGAGGGCAAACGAGCAGCACGCGTTGCCAGATAGTAAGTAATTATTACAGTTTTATGTTCTACGTTATGATTTATTATACCAGGTTGACAAGCCTACAGTCCGCGTGGCCTTGTGACTTAAAGATATTATGTCACATTACCCAGTAATTTCACTGCCTCTCTCACCCTTAAAACGGGAACACGGTAATGCAAACATCGCTATTTGGTAAATAATCGAGAATGAAGTTATAATGCAGACTACTTTTGTATGAGGTTCCTTATGTGAATCTCGTCAACAAAAGTGACATTGATATGTGGATATTAAATTAACTTCGTTTTAAACCCATTAAAAAGTAGTTTTTTACGTGTACTGAACGCGTGTATGAATTGTGTAATAGAAGTGATCTAACAGATTTTATGACTAAGCCATAAATATAGTGGTTAAATGGGAACACGACAGAACAATTGACAAATCTAAACTGATATAAAAAGGAATAAATAGATACATTCACACGACTTTACATGTGTTGACTTGACTTCGAGAGTAGCTTAAAGCAATTGTGTTACGGATATCAAACAATAGAGGAATTCAAAGTATGATACATCGTTTACATCCAGACACAGAACAAATACAAATATTCATCATATAAATATTTGCTCTGGGTGGGAACCCACGACCTTGGGCGTACAAGTTAGGAACACTACCGATTACGCTATCGGGCCTGTCTCTCTCGGGTTGAACTCAAAATCTACAAGATCGATTTTAACTATCCTTTCACCATTAAAACGCTCTTTGAATCCTACATACACAGTAGCATAGTCTGTATTATATTTTCACAAAAACTAAGACTCCCACCTAAAATGGAATGTAAAGTGTAAGTTTGTATTCAAATACGGTTTTGACAAATAAATGCAAACAGCTGTTCTTTATCACCGCACCTCTTGCTATCGACTGGGTATTCACCCATACACTTCCGAAGCGAAATGGTCGCGGACCCGATGGTTTCAGAAGCAATTTTTCCCATGTGCGCTAATGTTGTAGAATGTGCTCCCTGTGGTAATATTCCCAAGGGATAAATGTAAAGGGTTCTTCAAAAAGGAGTAAAGGGGTTTTTAAGGGTAAGCAACGCGTGAATGATGCCTCGGTAAACGTTCATAGGCAAGCAGCTTACCATCATGCAGACCGCTTGTTTATTTGCCACCTTTGTGGTATAAAAATACCAACAATTCCTTTATTGATAAAAAGTTGTATAATCAGGCTAGCTATATTTAATTCCCGTTTGAAAACGGGAACAACGGCGGGGCTGGGCTCTTGTGATAGTCTAATTAATATAGGTGACTATATCATGCCTATTTCCTGGATAAAAAACCATCCAGTACTGGTCATTAGAACCATCTAACTCGCATCTATGATAGCGTCTCTAAGAAAGGGTGAATTCGACCATAATTGCCACGCTTGGCAAACGTGATGGCAATCACTGAGCTTTGTTACTGGAATGCTGCTGTCTATTCCCGTTCTGTTGCATTACAACTACATTGCTTTAGATCGATATATCGCCATCTGTCGGTTCCGCTACCTATATCACCTCTTACGACACGTTAAGGAGGTACTATTCTACTCTGCCGGCACCACAGATATGACATGTACATTTCGTAAGAATTATAAACTCTGTATACTCGGTGTTATTAAGTAAAATGGATAAATAAATGTTACGACTTATTAATTCCCTTACTGACGCATCGACACGTTAAGTCTCTCCAAAATTAATGGAAAGGTCCGTCTGTACGTGACTAATGCACAATGACTGTTCTTTGGAGACTACCAAGAATCATTTAATAAAAAAAAATACTTATTCTTAATTAATACATATACTAAATTATTTTATCTGACATATAATGCTTGTCTTGTAAAATACAAAACTCCGAATGAATTAGTAATACTTCGTTACTTTGCTTCCTATATGATAAAGATTAAAAAAAATCGTTTTCTTCGTAATCGTACTAAAAGCAATTAATTATCATCATCGACATCGGCTTCCCAAGAAAAGGGAAATATGCACAAAATTACCGCGTTGGGCATGCTGCGCATTTCCGCCCTGGCTTGATATGTTTTTTAGAATCACATCCGGCCAACATCCTATAGACTTTAATTATATTATTGTTGATAAAATTCTGCTTGTATACCGAATCTAAAAAATATATCTTGTTGGCAACTCTATGCTGTGGTTCAAAATGGCGAATGAGTGAGTCACGAAAACCGTTCGCTGGCCCAGGTCGGATCGTAGCTGTCAAAACAAAGTTGATCCATCGAAAACGTCAGTCTCTGCTTAAGTACTGCAATGCGCTACATTATTTTATTTTAGCCACCTCTACAAACAAGCCTACCGCGTGATAGTCACTGCAGCCTATCATCATCATCACTGCAGTCTATAGGCTCTCGGAATATCACAAGGATATAAGCCAACCCTTTTGACTTCAACATATTATGTCACATGACCCAGTAATTTCACTGTCTCTCTCAAATCGGAACACAATGTGAATACTGCTATTTGGCGGTAGAAATAGGTGATGGTGAGGTACCATTGCAGACTAGCATCTGCATATCATCTGCACTACTCGTAGCATAATCTCGATTCAAAAACATCGTCTAGAATAAATTGTATGAACAAGGCTGCCAATAAGATAGTTTCTATTCCATTTATGATGCTCTTTGTGTTTAGAAGACACGCGACCTGATTACTCTGTAACGATTATGTTAGATAATCTGTATCTATAAATATAACTTAGGTAGTTTTAACAGCTCGCTTAATTACCCGACCGCCACGTTAACAAGATAAATGCTATTAACACAAAACTGTCTCAAGCAATTATGAACTTAATATCTTAATAGTAAAGTTCTTTTTGAATTGTGAAGATGTGACAGATCTGTTGACGTCGACAGATAATGTATCTTTTGTAAATCAAACACTAACTACCCGCCCTGACTTCGCATGAATAATTGAGTATACTTATACTAAACCTTTGTTATGTCAGTCGGTGTTGATCATAATTTGGTGGAGTACCTTTCGGTAGAGTAAAATAGTACCCCCCAATGAAGCACGTTTCATATGTAGATACCCACAGATGGAAGTATACCAACCTAGAACAACGTAGCTCATATCCAACTGGGCGAGGGTGAACAGCATTCCCGTCCCGAAGCTATGTTATCACGCCTACCCAGTGTGGTGATGGTGGACAAAATTCGCTTTATCTTGGAGATGCCTTTATTCGTCTTTCTGTTTTACGATGATGAGTGATGAAAATAATTTAAATGCGGCAGATAGAATGGAGAAGAAAAAAGAAAAGCATTTATTGACCTTACTAGGGTATATGGGTGTATACACGGTATATATTATAAAATATATGTTTTATTCGGTCTGTCGGTTTTTTTAATGTAATTTTTCAAAAGGCTGAAACGATTTTGATGGAACTTTCATTGGCCAATAGCTTATATCATCCTCATCATCATACCAGTCATTAAAAGTCCACTGCTGGACATAAGCCTCTCCAAGCAAGGAGGTTTTTTGTCCAAAATTGCCGTACTGGGCAAGCGTGTTGGCAAACGCAGAGTGAAGCTATCAAGCGACGGGGATGCTGCTGCCCAGCCTCGCTCTGTGCATTTGAGCTGCACTTTTTCGGATGTATGTATACCGCCATCTGTCGGTTCAGGTGCCTTAGTCGCCTCCTTCGACACCTAGTGCAGTGGGAAGTACTATTCTACTCTGCCGGTACCTCGCAGCACATAGCTGATATATTAAAGAGTAACTAAGGCTATAACTAAATAAAATATACACAATAGGAGCGGAACGTCAATCAAAAATGTGGTAAAAACGGTCGAAAGATTTACGTTCGTTGCGTGCGCTGCGTGGAATTTTTTATTTCGAAGTAATTATGCTGCATGAATTCACTATTCCACGCGAACAAAGTCGCGGGTAGTGCTAGTAATAAAAAAAATAGTTGCTGAGCCTATTACGATTACGTATACATACATGAAGCGACTAATATCTAGTTTAAAATAGGTACCAGCAAAGTAGATTAATACCTCCCCCTGCACCAAATGCCATAAAGGCGACTAAGGTACCAGAACCGTCATATATCCATCTCTCTTAAAATTTCTTTTTTATATATATATATATCTAACTAGCTGTGCCCGCGACTTCGTCCGCGTGGAATAGTTTTTTGGGTACCATACCTATTTACTTCAAATTATATAAACTTTGAATGTCACGTTTATTTATATCGAATCAATGGCCTGAAAGATAAGTTTTAAGTTTCTAGCTCTAAAAATAGCGATCCATGCAAACAACTTTTCATCCCCCCTTGCAACCCCTGACAACCCTTATTTCGAGTTCAAAAATAGCCTATGTCCTTTCTCAAGGTCTAAAGATTGTCTATGCCAGATTTCATCAAAATCGGTTGAGAGGTTTAACCGGGAAAGCGTAACAGACAGACAGACAGACAGACAGACAGACAGACAGACAGACAGACAGAGTTACTTTCGCATTTATAATATTAGTAGGGATGAATATTACATGCTGTGCATTGTTACGAAAGATTTATTTTATTTTCAGAAAGCAGATCTAGCTATTTGCGATTTAACCATAACATAAAAACGCAGGTCCTATGTAGACTTTACTACACCATTTATGACTTTAGGAATCAGTATATTATATAAGAAATGGGATATTTTCAAAATAATAATAATAATAAATTCCCACAACATCTCATGCATTGACCTGACTCCGTGGTAAGTCGCTTAAAGCACTTGTGTTACGGACGCCAGACAACAGAGGAATCACAAATATACTACTTAAATACATATATTTTACACCCATACACAGAGCAAACACAAATATCATCATATAAATATTTGCTCTGGGTGGGAATCGAACCCACGACCCCTGGTGCACAAGACAGGATCACTAGCATCTGCGCCATCGGGCCCGTCATATATCCCATTTCTTCGGAAGGCCTATGTCCAGCAGTGGACTTCCAATGGCTGGTATGATGATTAATGTGTGTACGCACGCAAAGTAGTTATGACTAAACATTGTGGATAATTGAATACAAACAATGTCCGACGTCTAAGAACTTATCAGAATAACAACTCATAGGTATTATTTTGCTTACAATTATGTCAAACTCTTTTGTTCGACGTCTCGTCATACATTCGTTAGTCGGAATATTCCAGACTTTTGAGATGGTCTTAAGAATATTGACATTTCAATAGATCAGTCTATAAGCGTGCTCTGACATTCTAAATATTAAACGACATGGTCTCAATAGCTAATTCGGAGACAGAAAACGAGAAAATTTGGTTTCAAACGGATCAGTTACAGAATGTATTTTAGCGGAACAAATTTTCACAAAGTCTAGCTGTTAGGGTTGGCAAAATGCGGCTGCGCAGTTTTTAGTTAAATTTGTAGTAGATTGTATTCCATATTTAATATTATATACAATATTTTACATGAGGTTACAAAGGTCGTCTGCATTGGTACCTTAATCTCACCTATTTCTACCGCCAAACAGCAGTGTTTGCATTTCTGTGTTTCAGTTTAAAGGATGACAGAGGCAGTGAAATTTCTGGGTAAATGTGACAGTGTATCTTCAATTCACAGGGCAGGCGACACGATAGTGATATCCTTATGATGACACTAACGTGTATTGGCTGCGGTCGAGTTTACCATCAAGCCGAGACCGTATGCTTGTTTGTTGACTTCATAATATTAAAAAAACATAAATTGCTAATTAAAATTTTCACTTGACGAAATTATATCAGTTCAGTATTCGTATATATAGAAAATCAGAAGTGAAAGCTTAACTAACATTGTTTGGTTTCAACAATTTTGAATGTTAGTAAGTTAGATATCAATCAAGATTTTTGTTAACTTAGTGATCTGAAAAATTATTAGTATAAATAATAGTTTTTATTTCATTAATACATGCAACCCTAAAAGCCCCGTCACAAATCAATTGTAATTACTTTTTGACTTATTTCGTTTTGAAAACGCAAATAAACAATTAAAATTATACGCGATATTTCCAAAATTATGTCAGTGAGACTCGCCATTAGTATTTAGTTCCCACAGAAATAGGCATTTTATTTACTAGTAACTATGAACACTGACTTATGGTAACATAGCATTTAAAGGGGAAAATTCCTTTTTATATTTTTGCGTAACTTCAACCGTTTACTCAAAGAAAGTTCTCAAAAACATATGTTTTTCGCCTGTTTTTTCCACATTTTTGATTGATGACTCCGCTCTTATTTGTCTTAACGTGATGTCATATAGTCCAAATTGCTTCTTATAACATTAAATATCTACCCGCAAAAATCTCATCAAAATCAGTCCAGCCATTGTAGAGATTAACTCAAACAGACAGACAAATTTAAAAAATGTACCAGACTATATTGGAATCACAAGTATAACACCTAAATACATGTTCAACACCCAGATACAGTGCAAACACAAAATATTTATTATATAAATGTTTGTCATGGGTCTGAATCAAACCTCAACCTCAGCGAACTAGATTGGGACAATACCGAATAAGCCATGGGCCTGTCAAGCTCTATACTAGTTATGAACACAGCAATCCGCATTTGGATCGTATGATCGGACCTGACTCATCTTCCTTATGCACCCATAAGGAAAACCAGTAATCCCTGCGGTAGAAGAGTCATTTCAAAATGGCTGCGAGCGATAGAAATTCGTTCAGCTATAACCTATTTGTGTCTGATGTGACAAGATAATTTCTCTGACTTTTGCTTCAAGGGGGCTCAAATGATAACCAGGAAACACATTTATGTAATGAACATTACTGTTTGTTGTGTGTCTGGGTGTCAAATGATATTTTAGTATTATAACATTAATTGCTCTGTTTTTATGATATTTGTATCATAAGTGCTTTAAATCTGTTGTCTCGGAGTCTAACTATGTGTTAACCCATTAGGAAAAAAAATGTTGTGGATTTTTTTTTCATTGGATTATAATATATAGCTGAATTTTTCTTCTAACACTTTGTCAAAGTCTAAGTAAAATCTAATTGCATGGAAATGAAAACAGAGTGGAGGAATGTTTCTGCCTTTGCTTAAAGATAAGTCTGTTCTTGTCAGATCTCAGAGAAATAAAATGAACGTCACGATAAACGTATAACAAATGAACTTGGATAGAACTTTTGCAGGAACTTGAAGGGGAGAAAAATATCTATAACATTATACAATATTACAAAGATATTTCTTTTTTCAAAAAAAAAACAAAACAAAAGATTGGATTTAACCATGCCGATGCCGCTGATTGTAATGACAAAAATTACATTGTGACATTTGAGTTTGTATTGTGTCTGGGTGTTAAAAATATTTATTTAATTATTATATTTATCTGTGTTCTCATGTCCGTAACAGAAGTGCTTTACGGTGACTTACTTCGGAGTTCGATCAATGTATGAGATATATAATATTCTGTCAACCTTGAAGAACAGACAAGCCATGTTTGAAAATAAACTTTGTTAAAATCCTTTTACTTTAATATGTAAATACATATGTGAACTTATAATTACATTGATACACAATCTTGGTTAAAAAGCCTTGGATTATGTTTACATCAGAAGATTGCGTATGAGGTAAAGGTTTCAGGTTCAATATTACGATAGAGCCACATTTTCCTCGAAATGTATGCCGTGGGAAAATTCTTTAAATAATCTGGTCGTTCATGCTTCATGTGATTCAGCAAATTCGTCGGACTAACTGTATATTTTATAAGCAGGGCTTCATTGAGGAAAAACACTTTAAGGATGTACAACCAAAATATTTTATTACAGTCTGTACTGTTATATTTACAAAATAAAAACTAAAAAACAAGCCTTTAAAATATACTAAACTAAAAAGTAAAAAATATTTAGTAGTACTCAGAATTTTATTCTTTATTTTATTTTCACTCTGTTATAAAAAATATTTTTTACTTACTACTTACTTGGTTTTTTTAAACTTTATTTTATTTTTTACTTTTTAGTTCGACTTATTGTTAAATAATATTTACTAGATGAGTACTAGAATAGTAACTTAAGCTGGCAATTAGTTAGACGCATGTGCAGGCTTCGTCACTTGGTCTGACACAGAGGAATTTCTTTCATCTTGATCAGGTTAATGAGATAATCTTTTTGAAATATTGAATTGGCACTGATTCTTGATACATTTACAAAGTTTAAATTACATCTGCCCGTCTTAATTATATTAAAATTAACTTGGAATGAGTCGATTACTAACATAATAACAACTAAAGCTAACATAAAGAGTGTAAAAACTTATATATATTAGAATGGACACTAAAAAATCAATTAAACAGACTCCATTGATTTTCTCTATAACTTTTATGCTATAAAAAGTAATAGATTATCAAATGATATCAATTTCTAGAATAGTCTAAGCGAGGTTAAAGATTTTTACTATTGAACGAATTACCCCTTTTTTAAATTATTAAATTGGCGGCGCCACACGGTTTCAACCGCCTTAGTTGTAAAACTTTCACACTACTTTTGCTCCTTCCTTTTACCCCCTTAAGGGATGATTATAAAAAAAACACTTTACACGTGTTTCATGACTGTCAATGAGAAACCTTCAATCGAGTTACTTCAAAAACAGCAACGGTTCATACTAACTTTGCACCCCCGCTTTACACCCTTCGGGAGGGATTTTCAAAAATCCTTTCGTTATAAAAGGAACCCCTGTGTATAATGTCAAGTTTTGAAACCTTATAGTTTAGGCCTTGCATTGTTATGTCAATCAGTTAGCTTCTCCTTTTATATAAACTGATAAGAAAAGAAGTCCCAATAATAAATATGAATAAATAAATAGAATATGTTCAGCCACGTCGGAGCCGCGAGGTGCCGGCAGAGTAGAATACTACCTCCCCCTTTACCAGGTGTCGTAAGAGACGACGAAGGTACCAAAACCGACAGATGGCGGTATATCCATTCAAAACAGTGCAGCTCAAATGCACAGGGTGGGGATGGGCAGTAGCATCCTCGTCGCAAGAGCTGCGCTCTGCGAATGCCAACACGCTTGCCCAGCGCGGGAATTATGGGCAAAATTCCCACTTCCTTGGGGAGGCCTATGTCCAGCAGTTGACTCTCAATGGCTGATATGATGAATATGTTTAGCGATAAGATAAACTTGAAAAAAAGCGGTAGAAATAGGTAAGTCAGAGGTAGCAATGCAGACGACCTTTATAAAGGTTTATATTTCCTATGACCTATGCGTATCACTCCTTGATTGTTTTTTTTCTATTAGATCTTATTCGATAGCTAGTTTCTCGTCTTGTGTAAACTAAATAACATACAATGCTAACGATTGATGAGACCGTGATAAAATAAACCGTGAAGAAAAACACGTCCTCAAAATCTGTTAGTGTTATTGAGTTTGTATTGAGTTTTATTTTTATCCTCCCATTTACATATATGCATTTGCATAATATGTTTGCATCGTAAAGGTCGTTCAAGCTATAGATTCCTTGAAAGGTAACGTCATTATCTATACTATGAACTTGGCAAATTAAGGTGAAGCATTGGTGATTTTAAAAGGATAAAGGTTGTTCTAAGAAAATCTATGCACGTCAGTCTGTGCTAATCAGTAATTTATACTGATTCTAATATAACTGTATCTATTATAAAACGTCTGTTGTTGTTTGGCCTAAAATACGTTTAGACTTATTTGGACCGGTAAGGGGAGAATCCCGGATACATCCGCCATCTGTAGGCACTGGCACCTCACTGCAATCTAAATAATTTAACCTTTATCTTGCACTTTATTCCCATGAACAATAAAACAGTTCAATGAAATGTTTGCAACAAAAACTTTTAGTGTTATTTTTACTTCAATTAGCGGTTACAGCTGTGCGTGTGACACACAGGTCAGTGGGAACTACTCCTTATGTGAATTTAGATATGGTCTGAATTATAAAAATAATAATAAATTCCTACAACATCTCATACATTAAATCTGACTCCGTGGTAAGTCGCTTAAAACACTTGCGTTACGGATGTTAGACAACAGAGGAATCACAAATATACTACTTTAATACATATATGTAACACCCAGACACAGACCAAACAAACTTCATCATATGAATACTTGCTCTGGGTGGGAATCGAACCCACGACTCTTGGCGCACAAGATAGGGTCGCTATCATCTGCGCCGTCTGGCCCGTCAAAACAAATAACACTTGACTGGTGATATCACAGAGCATAGCTAGCAGTTCAGATGTTTTTAATCTGTCTCATCTACGAAACTTGTGCAATTATTTGCTGGGAATATACAATTAGATATATTTTAATAAGTTCACGAAGGCACCAATGCTGTCAGACACCGGCAGAGTAGAATAGTACCTCCTTCTGTACCAGGTGTCGTAAGAGGCGACTAAGGTATCAGAACCGACAGCGGTATATCCATCCAAAATACTATAGCACAAATGCACATGGCGGGGATGCACAGCAGCATCCTCGTCGCAAAAGCTGCGCTCTGCTATTGCCACCACGCTTGGCCAGCGCAGCAATTATGGGCGATATTCCCCTTTTCTTGGAGGTCTATGTCCAGCAGTGGAATACTAATGACTGTACTGATGAAGTTCACAAAGTGTTTTTGAGTTTGTAATCAAATGCACGTGCGGCGAATGACTCAGGCCTGCTAATTGATTTTCATCGCAAATTTAGGCGTAAAGAAACTTTCATCGCACGTTCCGTTATCACAAGGCATGTACACCATTTGTACTATAATGGTTTAACTTACATTTATGACGGATACATTATTTACGGTGGCAAATTAACTTTGTTATACAAATTAAATTGGATATATACTTTTAGACTTTGATACCGCGGGGTAGAACTTGAGAATATTGATTTAACTAGATTGTTTCGTAACTTGTTTGTCTTATGTGATACGTAAAAGAAAAAATATATATATTTAATTACAACTCCCTATTCAGAAAATTATCAAACGTAGTTGAACTCTAAAATTAACATGTATGTCTATCGGTATCAGAGTCAAAGTCACATTGACTTTGACTCTGATACCGATAGACTAGAATAGTACCTCTCCCTGTACCAAGTGTAAGAGGCGACTAAAGTACTAGAACCGTCAGATAGCATACGTTATTATATATATATATATATAATCATATGTATTTATTGCGTTTATATATACAAATATGTGTGTAACGTAATTTATATATATAGTCTAAAATTCTCTAATTTCTAAAATTCAATAAATAAATAAATGGCGGTATATAAATCCGTAACAGTGTAGCTGAAATGCACAGGACGGGGATGGGCAGCTGTATTCCCGTCGTAAAAGCTGCGTTCTGCGATTGCCAACACGCTTGCCTTGAGTTCAGCCTGCGTATGACCTTTGGTTCAGTAATCAATCTAAGGCAAAATAGAAAATGGCTTTTACATTGAATTTAATACATCCAAGTCTTTTGCTTAACGCAATTTTTTTTCTAAACTCTCAACCGCACTACGAAGGAATTTTTAAACGGTTCAAGAGGTCAGTGTCCTTTGACTTGACCGCATATTGTGAAGTAAGATCATTATCTCTGGATCGCTATTTCTGTTAAATATTTTTCCTCTTTTGGTAACTTATGACTACTATTATGCGGTAAACGTGACGCAATACTAGAATACATATATAAAAATACATAACAAGGCGACTAGTTGTATGTTTTTTTTATTGGACGAGGTCGACAAACAATACAGTCACCACGTAATAGTAAGCTTCACTGCATATCTCGCTCGTAATATCACAAGGATACCACTATCATGTTGAAAATCTTTTGACTTGAAAATGTTATGTCACATTACCCCGTAATCACTGCCTATGAAAGGTGAGACCTTTAAACCGGAACACAGCTGTTTAAGTAGTACTCAAGTTGAGTGAGGTGTCAATGCGTCAAAAAGACGTCTTTTGTGTGGGATCTCTTCATGTGAAACTTCCATGATAAACTCAAAATCCGCCCAAATTTTCATTTGAGTGATTAATTGAAAAGTTTAAGAATTAATTCATGTTTCGTTTAATTTTAACTTTTGTGACAACAATAGAGAAAGGAATGTTAAGATGGTTTGGACATGTAGAAAGGATGGATGAAAGTAGAATGACTGCACAAATATATAGAGTAGAAGCGAATGGAAGGGTTGGTAAAAGACGATTGAGACTATATATATCTTAACCAGAACCAGGTAGAAGAAGTATTAAAGAAGGGCCAAGCCAGAAGTACCAAGAATAAACGAGCATGTATTAATAGACTAATGCAAGAGAGGTTTGCCAAGATCGTAGCAAGTAGAGATCCATAATCTATGCCTACCCCGATGGGACACAGGCGTGATGTATGTATTAACTTTAATATTAAATTAAATATGAACATGGCAATTCTATTAACAAAAATGGGTTACACATATGAATTCAAAGTTATGTTTAATGACCGTATGGCTTTCATGCTAGATGGCGTTTCTCCCGGATGTCTTCGGGATCAGAAGTAACTTACGTCCCTAGAGTTCAAACTATCGTAATGCTCAATTTCTTCAGCGTCGTTTTAAACGCGTATTAAACAGACCGACTTTCATATTTAAAAATTTAGAGGATATCTCGAACATAGTATTGTTTGTATCACCACTAGTTTTGGTCAAAACTAGTTTTGATTCGACCATTTCGATATGTTCAAAAACTCGTTTGGAACTAGCCTTTTCAAATATGACCTCCAGATGTTTCCTAGTGAGTTTTCGCAAGTTTCAAGTTTGATGGTGTTGCTAGTTGCATCAGAAAAGAGCCATCATCGCTATAGTCACCAGGAAGACATAAGACCGAGTCTAAATGATAAGTGGCTTGTTTGGCCATACAGATTGTACACATCTGTGGAATATAGAACAATAACTATAATAATAGATTTACAAATCTCATGCATTGACCTGGATCGAAAGCACTTATATAAATGTTATAACATTTAAATACAATCTGACACCCAGATGTAGAACATACATAAATATCATCAAATTAGTATTTGACCCGGGTGGAGTTCGAACCTTTGATTTTGTAGGCGCAAGATAGGATCACTACCGTTAGCGCCATCGTTTACTGAAGAATTTTTTTTTTCATAACCAAAGGATTCGTTTTTATCATCATCAGCCATTGGAAATCCAATGCTGGACAAAGGCCTTTACAATAAAGGAGGAATTTTGCCCATAATTTCCACACTGGATAAGCAATTTGGTAGTCGCGGAGCGCAGGTTTCGCGATAGGGATGCTGCTGCCCATCCCCGTCCCGTGAGTTTAAGCTACACTATTTCGGATGGATATACCGCCACCTGCCGGTTTTGGTACCTTATTCGCCTTTTACGACATGTGGCACAGGGGGAGTTACTATTCTATCCTACCGGTAATTCGCGGATTTGTATTCCTTGTTATATATTCTTTTATTCGTTATTCATTGTACCTCAAATCGCCACTTATTAACAGAAACATCAATTTTGTTTTTGGACGGTTTAAATAGGATAAGTATTTTCTTTATATATAGTTGGTGGGCCTAATGGCACAGTTGGTAGTGATCCTATCTTGTGCGCCAAGGGTAGAGGGTTCAATCTCCACCAAGGGCAAACATTTAATTGATGAAAATTTGTTTTATGTCTGGGTGTTAAATATGTGTTTAACTAATAACTCTGTTATCTGATGTCCGTATTACAACGCTGTAAGCGACATATCGTAGTCAGGTCAATGGCTGAGGTGTTGTGCGAATTTATTTATTTTTAGTGCCTACAAGTTCTTACGTGTTAATGTCTGTTTTATTAATGCTTGCTTCTTTGAGTCGGGTCAAATTTTATTGTGGTTTTATGTTTAGCTACGAAAATAAGTAGTGTATGTGTGTTTATATTTAATTAGCTGATTGCCAGTGAATAATTAAAACGTTTTTTATTATAAAGTATAAAATACCTACATTATCTGCAATTGGTACACTTATACTAAAACTAATACAAATTTCATATCACTACAGCTTGTAATGTTAGAAGAATTTTCACGTACAGTCTTGCAATATTGGGAAAAAAATAACGCCTTTTATTTAAATAGTTTAAATTGGAAGATTATTTTTTTGATTAATTCATTGACATTGGCGCAGATAGTAGTCACATTTTGCTCTGTGCCTAGGTGTTAAATATATTTATTTATTTAGTATATTTGTGATTCCTCTATTGTCTAATATACGTAAAACAAGTACTTTAAGCGACTTATCATGGAATAAGGTCTATGTATGAGATGTGGAATTTATTACAATGTCAATAGTAAACAAAAAACTATTGCTTAACATTAAATGTCCCGATAAATTCAAATTTTTCATCTAACACTTAAAACAAGAAGCATAGGTACCAGCAAATTATACTTAGTTTCTTATTTCCTAAAACAAGATACAATGTGCAGGCTGCCGTGCCTAATACATTTTTTTTAACGCCAATTCACGTTTTTACTACAACCTGTTGTCTTTTTTAGGCTCATCACATTAATTCAATTGGTGGCACAAAAAAGCAGCGTCGTAGCTCTATTCCGTAGTTCCTCGTGGCGTAGTTCGTTCACCGAGGGTGCCCAGCCAAGGCTCAAGGCCATTGAACTGGACTCTGGCTCCAGATATGGCACTATAGATTTCGCTGACAGCGATATAATTTATCAACGTTGTATCTTCTACAACTTTGAGGATAGACCAAAAAGGTTTACCACTTTCACCACGTTTGCTACTATTCTATAAGAACGTTGAAATGGTCGGCCCCTAACATAAGCAGAGTGGGGCAGTTAAGCGTGCTGGGCCCATAACCTAGAGGTCTGCGGATCGAAACCACGCTCTGCTAATTAAAACTTTTTTTCATTGGTATTTGTACAACATTTATTTAATTCAGTGACAATCAACTTAATCAATGACCTGATATTATATTTTCCATACTACTGAGTTCCATCTTTATATATAATTGTACTGTACGTGTGTATGTCACTGAACTCCTTCTACGCAGTAGAACCGATTTAAATATTTTTTGTATATGTTTGGGTGGCGGTTTGGGTGGTTTAAAGAAAACAAATCAGCCTGGTAGATTTTCCCTGCAGTCGGTACCTAGGTATATCAGTATTGCAACTTAATGGATCGATTGATTTCAATATATTTTTGTAAATGCCTGGAAGATGACGCTGCAGTCAGTATAGTTCTTTACCTTTCTTTACTTTACTTCTAGGTTCTTTACCAGGACAACGTTTGGCATCCGACTCGCTAGTAGATTATAAAATCAATAATGTTAAAGTAATGGTTGATGATTCCTTTTTTAAGTAATATCGTTAATACATTTTGGTTATATAATAACATGTACCGTTTCTTATAGATATTATTACTAAGTTATATATAGACTTTACACAGCTGCGTAGCTTTAATAGCGTTTCATTTATTTATGATAATATTAATATTAAATGAGAACAAAAAAACTGCAAGTTGTTTGATTGTTAATTATTTTAATTTGTGTGTTCAACTGCAAAAAAGTCGATGTCATCTATTGTAGATTCTTCTATATTGAGACATATTGATTTTTTACATGTTTTTTCCACCACCAGGTCGACAAACAAGCATATAGTCCGCGTGGTTCTAGCGCGTTGTCAACCTTGCGACCTGTAAATACTATGTCACATTTCCCAGTAATTTCACTGCTTCTCTCAGCCTTCAAACCTGAAAATAGCAATGCGACCACTGCTGTTTTGTAACATGTATTTCAAATAATGGCTTGAATGCTAACTCAAAATAAACTTAGTATCTTCTCATATTTACCCGTTCACAATTCACAATAAAACGATGCGAAGGAAATCGTTCTCAAGATTACAGAAATACCGAAAAGATAACACAAATGTCAAAATTTCAAATAAAACGCGTTTTAAAGGCCGCCAAAAGAGCAATTTTGTCAAAAAATTCTTGCTAAAACTACAACACAATAGACAAATCTAAAATACACCACATCTGTATGTGACGTCATAGGCATTAGTACGACGATCATAATTTCTTATCTTTCTTATAAACTAACCAATTGGACTCTTCACTATAATTAGTGAACAATATATGGCAGCCATGTTCAATTTATTTCAAGAAGTTTTTACGCTCGTATAAAGAAAAATAGCTTGTATGTTATCGAGTGAAGTGAACTGTCCGTGAGGTACCGGCAGAGTAGAATAGTACCTCTCTCTGTACCGGGAGTCGCAAGATGCGACTAAGGTACCAGAACCGACAGAAGGCGGTATATCCATGCAAGAAAGTAAGGGTAGCAGCTTCCCCGTTGTGAAAGCTGCGCTCAGTTATTGCCAACATGCTTACCCCCTTTCTTGGGGAGGCCTATGTCCAACAGTAGGTTTTTAATGGCTGGTATGAAGATGATGATATCGAGTGAAAAGTAGCAAACAATAGGAATTTTTTCCTCTCAAACTGTAATGAGATAGCTAATAGATTTACAATCAGCTCGTTAACCCATTCCTCGTGGGGTCACACGTGACGAATAACTCACAAATGCCTGTATCGTGACCATGCGAGCTATTAGAGGCTGCATCTTGCACAAATTATGACAAATGTTATTATTTTCAAATCATAGGAAGTGGCTGACTGTTGCGTAAGAATAATGTCGTTACGTTTATTATATATATGGCTTATATATTATTATATATATGGTTTAGGTGTGCCCGCGACTTCGTCCGCTTGCAGTAGTTTCTTTGGGCACCATACCTTTTTAATTTAACTTACATAAACTTTGAATGTTATATTTATTTATATATACAAATCATTCGCCTAAATAATACGTCTTTAGCTTCTAGCTCTAACAATAGCGATACTTTCATACTACTTTTCACCCCCCATTTCGACCCCTTACAACTCTTATGTCGAATGAAAAAGTAGCCTATGTCCTTTCTAATCTATGTACCAAATTTCATTTAAATCGGTTCAGTAATTTAGGCGTGATTGCGTAACAGACAGACAGATTTATAATATTAGTAAGGATAATAATAAATTATAATTCAGATGACATATCATACGTTGACCTGACTCCAAGATAAGTACCTAAAGCATAAGAAAGTTTGATAGATATCAGAAAACAGAGGAAGTATCGATATGACCTGATCCGTGGTAAAAATAAAGACGTCCACTGCTGGACATAGGCCTCCCCAAGTAATTTCCAATAGGACCGGTTGTATGCGGCCTGTGTCCAGCGTGATTCTGCGGTTTTAGTCAGATCGTCTGTCCATTTTGCGGGTGATCTCCATTCTAGAAACTTAGGACTGCCACTTTAACTTACTAATCCGCCGGGCAATGTCGGTAACTTAGGTTCTGTTACGAATCTCCTCATTCCTGATTCGATCGCGCAAAGAGACTCCGAGCATTGCCCTCTCCATAGCTCGTTGAGTTATTTTGAGTTGGTTTAGAAGGCCAATGGTACGAGACCACGTTTCGCTGCCATAGGTGATACTTCAATACATTTAAATAACACCCAGACACAAAACAAATACAAATATTGGTCATATAAATATTTGTTCTGGGTGGAGATCGAACCCACGGCTTTGGCGCACAAGACCGGATCACTACTATCTGTGCCATCGGGTCTGTTAAAATATTTTTGGTTTACATGGACATATGATTATAAAAATACAAGCATACGCTCGTGGCTTCGTCCGCGTTGGTTTTGCTTTATACCGTCGGTTGTACCGCTCATTTTTCCGGCATCAAACATAGTGGATGTCTTTTCTTGACCTTTAAACTACCACAAAGCGAAACGAAATTTAAATTACCGTATAACAGGCTCGATGGCGCTAATGTTAGTGATCGTGTGCGCCAAAGAATTGTAGGTTCGATCCCCACCCAGGTTAAATATTTATATGATGATATTTGTATTTGTTTCGTGTCTGGGTGTTGAATACATGTATGCATTTAATTATATTATATTCCTGTGTTGTCTGATGTCTGTAACACGAGTGTTTCGAGCAAGTTATCACGGAATCTAGTAAAACTGTAAAAAATATTTGCCAGGAACTATGTTATTGTCTATACTTTAGTTTGTTTCTGTTCTATGATTCATACTTGCTTTGACTTAGATACGTCTATATTAAAGATCCATGTGTAGTTAATAGTAGTTGCCAAGAAGGCAAGGCCTTGAGCTATGATGGGAGAGGACGTTCTCAAGTGAGATGAATTGCATACACTGTCGACTGATTGACACTGCCTCTTGCTGTGTAGGGTTAAATAAGGACACAATGGTCTGGTCTTAAATAAACCCAAAGCGTAGATTTGTTGATAAAAGATGTACCGAAGAACGCTTGTTCGTCGATTTAGTTGTGTGAAATCGTTATGGGATTACTGCAACTATATTGCTTTCAACTTTGTAAGAGAAAGGCAATTTATATCCCATAGTTATTATACTACGTCTTTTAAAGCATTTTGGGATAATGAAACCTTTTAGCGGTGAAGGAAGTATTGAAATGAAATCAAATGTTTTACATTTATATTAACCATATATATAAAAAGAAAAGCTGACTGACTGTCTGATATCAATGCAGGGCCTACACTATAAGGGTTAGAATCGCGTAATTTTGCACTTGGGTTCTTTTTATAACGTAGCAGAGCACTATAAAAGATATCTGAAAAAGGGGTAAAACGAGGCTGCAAAGTCAGTATAAACCTATGCTGTTTTTGAAGATTGTTCGAATGAAATTTAATGCAAAGATTCTTTATCGAAAGTCATGAAATACGTAAAATATTTTTTCGAAAATCATCCCTCAAGAGGGTAAAAAGGGGGTGTTAGTATGAAAGCTTATATGAGTTAAAAATTGACGAAAAATATTTTTCTAAATCTACTACTTCTTTCGCATTGTGAACACAAACATGTATATTTGCTGTGTCGGTGTACGCTATAGCAAACTGTCAAGCTATTATTAGGCACTGCCATCTACCCGGAAGCCAACGCACCGCTGGTTTATGGGCAATTTAACAGCACAAGTTGTCATAGCAACGGTAGTTGCAACAAATGGATTCAGAGTGGTCAAAAGAACCTTTATCACAAAGCAGTAAGATTTAAAATAAGCCTCGTGACACATACCGTTGTGGGTTATTGTCGTGCTGTATATTACATGTTATTGTTTGGTTTCTGCATTAAATAGATAGACAAAGATTATTCAATAGTTAAAAGTTCGATTTATTTACACCGTTTTAATAGCTGAAGGTAATAATCCGCTTTTTAAGTCGGTATACAGAAGTATATTAATTCGATAGTATACGGAAAATTACGAACCGCAATAGTCGGTATTATAGATGTAAAGAGACCTATTTTTTTGTCAGATAAAGCAGTTCGGAAAAGGTTTTAAATTATGTAACTAAACCTGAGATTATTATCTAATCTTCTTCTTCTAATATATAAGATTCTCGTGTCACAATGATCGTTCTCAAATTCCACCGAAACGGCTTGACCGATTTTTCTGAAATTTTTTATGCATATTCAGTAAGTCTGATTTTTGGCTACTATTTTTCGAACCTCTTAGTAATAAGGGTTCAGCACAAAATTCGTTTTTACTTTTGTTTACGATTTTTTTTCTATTTTTTTTAATATGCATCATTAAAAATACATACAACCCTGTATTCTCACAGCTTTAGTCATTTAATCATTTTATACCATTCATGTGGCAAAACCGTTAGGTACCGGCAGAGAAGAATTTCTGTACCCGGTGTCGTAAGAGACGACTAAGGTACCAGAACCGACAGATGGCGGTATAACCATTCGAAACAGAGTTGCTCAAATGCACAGGTTGGGGATGGCAGCAGCATCCCCGTCGCGAAAGCTGCGCTCTGCGATTGCCAACACGCTTGCCCAGCGCGGCAATTATGGGCAAAATTCCCCCTTTTCTTGGGGAGGCCTATGTCCAGCAGTTGACTTTCAGTTTTGGATGGGTATACCGCCATCAACTGGTTCTTACCTTAGTCACCTCTTACTACACCTGGTACAGTAGGACCATTATCATAGGTACCATTCTACTCTACCGTTACCTCACGGCTAACTAACACATTTATAACATGTAAATACACTATACACATGTACTGTAATCGACGGGCCCGATGGCGGAGATGGTAATGATACTATCTTATACTATACGCCAAGGGTCGTGGGTTCGATTCCCACCCAGAGCAAATATTAATATGATGATATTTGTGTTTGTTGTGTGTGGGTGTCAAATGTTTGTATTAAAGTTGTATATTTGTAATTCCTCTGTTGCCTGGAATCCGTAACACAAGTACTTTAAGCTACTTACCACGGAGTCTGGTCAATGTATGAGATGACGTGGGAAAAAATAATGTATTTTGAATAACCAGTAATACAAAATGATTATATGCGAAAAGTGAAATCAGACGAGGTGACACAAATAGACGTACTAAATGCAAATTATCCGTTGACACAAATGACTTGGAATTGGTTACGGTGATCTGGCGATTTGTAATGTGTCCAAAATAGAAGAATGATTTTCACCATTTTTTTTGCTCGTCGTGTATAGTATTAAAACTTTCTCATAGCGCATACACGAGAAAGAGTATATTTTTATTACAATATTTACTTGTGGTGTTTTATGTGGTTGTTTTATTTGCAAGTCCTAAAATTCACACAAAATATATTAAAAAACAGACTTCAAAATGTAATTACACTTACTAAAAAGGTTACGAGGGAAAAAGTTACAACCTTCAAAGACATTTATTTGCAGCCACAATATTTTTCTAGCAGGATAAATGGATTTATTTCCAGTTGCTTTCATTATCACTTACTTCCTTTGCTTCCTCCATGTTTATTAGTCTCTTGCAACGCGCCGGGTGAAAGTCGATCACCCCCACCTTTTTAAGGACGTGTTTAATTTGGATGTGCATATATACGCATATATATATACATACATACATACATACATATATATATATATATCATATATATCTCCATCCCATATGCTCTATCCATGGCATCTCAATTTAACATGTTTTTGTCTATCTTATAGACGAGCCCGATAGCGTAGATGGTAGTGATCCTAAATTATCCGCTAAAAGTACCCCAAGACCAATATTTAAATGATGATATTTGTGTTTGTTGTGTGTCGGGGTGTTTAATATATGTATTTGAGTAATATATTTGCTTTAATCGACTTATCAAGGAGTCAGGTCAATGCATGTATGGAATTAATTTATTTATTGATAAAAACATCTTTCAGACAAACTCTTTCTACTCCCAGGTACTAACTCTTTATTAAATTCATAAGTTTTAAGGCATTTAATTGTATAATTTTCTTTCTCCAAATTTTCCAGTCTCGAGATAATTACTGGGCCCTGCTCTTTAGAAAACTGTGCATTTAACTTCAATGTAATATGTACTAAATTGCTACTAGCACTACCTTTAACTTGTAGTATTTCTCAAACGTCTCCATTCTTGAGCCTATATATTTATAGCTTTAGTGCCTTTTAAAGGAATTACCACAGCGTTCTAAGTCTAAAATTGGACATTAGCAGTAGGCTCTGCTACCCGCCAATCAGGTCTTGAGGTCCAAAAATAGCCTGTGGTAACGGTGCGCGTGCGCACGTACGCACCGGCAGACATTTCTCCTTTCACTGACATCGTAATTTGTACCTTAAGGGTGGATTTTATAATTGATTTTGCATTGGACTATTGAGAGGCCTCGAAGAATGCTGTTGTTTATTATTTGTTTTAATTTTGAATTACTGATGAATGGGTGTGCTGTTGGATTGGGTTTTATCAAATGGATGATATTCTGAAGAGATATGAAAATTATAATGTTTATTGGTTCATTGTGGGTTTTCTTAATCTCTAATTAAATTATTATATATACATATTTGGGAATTCTCTGAGAAATAGAGTCTAGAAAGAATTAGATCTAGAATTGATAATGAATGAGGATGCCAAAGTTTTGCGCAACTCCACCAAATGGTGTTGCGTTCCTTCGTGAATGGTCGATTGTTTTTAGGATTGCAAACGTTACAAATATGACGTCACTGAAGGTCTGCCCGAACGAGCTATGTTGCAACTGTATTTTACAATTTGTATTTATTTTCCTTTAACTTTATAAAACACTTGGTCAAGCTATCACGAGCGATCCTCTAGCTGTATAGCGTCCACTGGTAAACACTGCTTCCCAAGAATGAAAATTTTGCTCATAAGTGCCGTGCTGGGCAGGTGGAGGCAATCACATAGCACTGGTCCCAGTAGCTTACTTGCCTCTAAAAACATCTAGTACAACCACGGCATATGCATATGTTTTTTAAGAGAAGAGCAAATTTTGAAATTAGCTAATACCTAAAATCAAGGTGTGCCTGCAGTGATCATAAGCCGAAAGACGTCCACTGCTGGAAATAGGTACGAAATTTTCCCAAACGGCGGATTCACCTACATCAATTCCAGTGACTTCGTATGTTTTCAAAGTTATCTTTTATAAAGGAAAATTTGACAAATCTTTTGATATTTTCCAAGTATTATTTGTTCATTATTCCAAGTACCTAGCTGTGTCAGTTTGTAATTCTCACGTATTTCACATAATCACGCTAACTTGCCAAATCTGTTGCAATAAACTCTGACGTGTACCGCTTAAATGGTCTCATAACATATTTTTGTGGGATCTTGACGAGGTATTTCTACGTGGTAACCAACATTCCCTACTAATATTATCAATGCGAAAGTAACTCTGTCTGTCTGTTACGCTTATCCGCTTAAATATCTTAACTGATTTTAATGAAATTTGGCACAGGCAATCCTTAGACCCTGAGAAAGGACATAGGCTATTTTTTATGGCTATGGCTTTTTATTCGAAATTAGGGTTGCAAGGGGTTGAAAAGGGGAATGAAAAGAAGTATGAAAGTATCGCCATTTTTAGAGTTAGAAACTTTAAACTTATTTTTCAGGCCATTGATTCGATTTAAATAAACATGACATTTAAAGTTTATATAAGTTAAGGTAAAGAGGTATGGTACCCAAAAATACTATTCCACGTGGACGAAGTCACGGGTACAGCTAGTTAATTATAATAACACCTTACCAGTGACGAATTTACGAAAGAAAATATGGCGAATGTTCGTCGAACATAACTGTCTTTGCAATTAATGTATAAAACGGTTGTAATGCTTATTATTTTCTACTAATTGAAGCCCGCGTACGAATAGTACCTACCCCTGTACATGTGTCATAAAAAGCGACTGAGGTAAAAGCTACGATTGCCAACACGCTTGCCCAGCGCGGAAATTACTTGCAAATCCCGCCTTTTTGGGTAGGCCTATATCCAGCAATGGACTTACAATGGCTGGTATGATGATGAAGTTTCACAGTTGATATTGATACTTGCCGAAACTCTTTATGTAAAACCTTATTATTTTTACGTGTGTAGTACTGGGTAATGCGACATAATATCTTCAAGTCACAAGGTTGGTAACGCGCTAGTGATATCCTAGCAATATTACAAGCGTCTATAGGCTGCAGTGACGCTGACTATCATGCAGACTGTATGTTTGTTTGTCGTGTTAAATGGTGTAATAAAAAAAATCTGTCTCATTATACTTTCATAAATCAGTCAGTAAATGTCCCGTAGCATATTCGGCTCTAATGTGCGAATTACTTAATACGTACTGATTTCATTTTCCGGGCAACTTTTCTTTCTTTAATAACAATATTCTGCTGACGATAAAAGACAGAATAAATTAAGATTAAGAGAAATTGGTCCAGCTGTTCGAGTGTGGTTCTGTAAACGAGGCAAATAGCAATTATTTTATATATCATCCAATCAGCTAGGACGCAGTCCCGAAGTTATTTCAATGGGCCCGGTTGTATGCAGCCTACGTCCAGCGCGATCCTTAGGTTTTATTGAGATCGTCTATCTACCTTGTGAGTAGGTGTCTTACGTTTCGCTTGACGATACGTGGTATCCATTCCAGATCTTTACGCCTTCATCAGCTATCGGTTCTGCGTACTAAGTGCCCTACACACTGCCACTTCAAAGTTTACGCATCTCCTCATTCCAGATTCGCGCAAAGACAATCCTAGCATTGGCTTGTCTATAGCTCTTTCATTTTATATGCTGTCACTTTATTGGACAAACGGTGCAACGATAATTCAAACAAATTCCGCGCAATACTAGCGCTATTATCGAGCCTTAATCAAAGTAGTTTATTTAAACAACAGCATCAGTACAGATAACAATCACAGCTTGATCACGTACCTGGATTACTAATTGTCAGTGTCCATTACGTATGTGGCATATTAAGATTACTCAATGAATTATGAAACGGCACCATAAAGCGGGTTAGATTCTGATCATGGGTTCAGCTCGTATTCAGGTCGCGTCCAGCGCTTACATAATAATGGTGCGGCGGTAATTATGTCAGAGACCTTCGGCCGCGCCTGCGCACGCGTTCAATATTCTCTAAAGTTATACAGCGTTTAGTTATAGCTTTTTAGTATCGATATCTGTTGCTATTATTCGTTATTCGAAAATCTGGAGACACTATTGAAAAAATACTTCCTGATGGCATTTCTTCGGTTGATCTCCACAACTACCCTTCAATCTGTCTGTAAATAGTTAACACGTTCATTTCACACAATTAAGTACCTCTGCTGAACCAGGTGTCGTAAGAGGCGATTGAGTACCGGAACCGACAGATGGCAGTATATTCATCCGAAAAAGTGTAGCTCAAGTGCACATGGAGGGTACGGCGGGCCGGCGGATGGGCAGCAGCATCCCCGTCACAAAAACTGCCCTCTGCGATTGCGAACATACTTGCCCAGTGCGGCAATTATGGGCAAATCCCTCCTGTTTGACCTATATCCATCAGTACAGTTAAAATAGCTGGTATGATAATGTTACGGTTTAAAGGTGAAAGAGGCAGTGAAATTACTGGGTATTGTGTCATGATATCTTCAAGTCGCAAGATCGGCGATGTCACCATCGTAGTATCAATAAAGTCATAGTGACACGTGAACTGCACAACCTTTATCCGCGACCAGTCGCGTCGTATCGGCTGATCTCTGAACTCGTATGGTGCTTAAGGCTGTATTAACTTCGAACATCAGTAAAGCTACACTTTACGAGTCTGCAAGACCTGCTTTATATCGACATAAATAGTATACATATATATGTAATACATTTATCTAGAACTAATTGGTTTGTTTCTGTCATCCAACATCGACCATATGGTTTTATTTGACGGAACTAACGGCCCGATGACGCCTTGTGACGCTTACGGCGACCAGTACCAGAGCAAGCACCATATACGGTAGATCTTGCAGATGGTTTAATGCCGAAGTATGGCCTACCGATCGCTAGTTGTATGTTATTCTAATACAAACTTATCAAATTATGACTATTCTCGGCTGGCTTCCTATTCGAGAACGTCGCAAAATTCGAGTTCTAACCATACTATTTTCAATACTTTTTGATCCGTACGCACCAATTTACTTAAAGGACAGGTTCCAATTCCTATCTTCCTCTCACGAACGTAATCTCCGTTCTTCTAATACTCTTTCGCTCCTAACTACTTCTCATTACTTTTTTTGATAAACTCTTTTACAGTGACAGCTATACGACTCTGGAACGAGCTTCCGTTGAATTTTAAGCAATCCCCAAACAAATTTATCCTGAAACGCTGTCTCCGCACTTTATTTACTGATGCTGCTTCTCTAACTTTATAACCCTATTTCTTATGTTTATATATATATATATATATATATATATATATATATATATATATGCATTTATTGCGTTTATTTATACAAATATGTATGCCACGTTTATTTATTTTGAATATAAATTGCCTGCATATATATTTTTTTCTGTTTTGTGTAATGGTTGACTGGGAGATAATGCCATCTGGCATTAGGTCCGCCATTTGTACATTTTGTAACATTTTGTGCAATAAAGTTAAATAAATAAATAAATAAAATTGTAATTATGACAATATTAGTATCTGCTTCGTCACTTAAAGTGCTTTTGGAGCTATCTATAGCTGGACATAGCCCCCCCCCCCAAAAAGGGGAGATATCCCCGCCGGATGGATATACCACCATCTGTCGGTTCCGGTCCCGCAGTCGTCTCTTACGACACCAGGTTCAGGGGAGGTACTATACTACTCTGCCATTAATTAGTCTTTGAGTACGTCGTACGTCAGTAATAAAATATTCCATAACAATTTCTATGAAACTTATTTTTTAATTGTTCTCAAAAGGAAAACATTTTAAACATCAGTAGGTACACGAATTATGACGTCTTGTGTCTAATTCATTGACCAATTGATTGATCTCATTGCCAATTGTTATTGGGAATAAGCAATTCCTGTTAAAAATTTATTTAATCAGCTCTACACTGTTATTAACCTTTAATGTCATCTAGTTTAGGCATATACGTCCTAAAGACTATATGATCTATGTATGTATATTTACTGACCCGAGAGATGTTGTCCTGTTTTTACTATATACAATTGAGATATAAACTATCCTATCTCTCAAGTTGCAATAAAGTGTATGCAGTAAGCGAATATTGACATGACACGTAATTTTATATTGAAAGATATAAAATATCAAAATGAAGAAAAGTCTAAAATACCACAATCTAGTTTCGTTATAATAGGCAATCAGCAATTTGAGTAATTAACAGGGCAGTTAATTTGATTTTACATTTGCTATAATTGATTTAGAATTTTCTTTTTCCATGCAGACTATGTTTGAAACTTTTCTGATCGAGTGGAAAAGGTCATTAAAAGAACGCTAGACAAGGGCGGAGATATAAGCATACGACGTCATTGCGTTAGCTCGTAATGCGTGCGAGTGAAATGGAGACATCCCCTTCTCAATACGACTAAGTATATAAAAAACGTCAATTTCCAATTGATTGCACAAATAAATTTACTTTCTTTGGTTTCACTTTTTTCGTTTGACGGTTGTTTCTATCTTGTGTGCCAAAGTGTGGGTTTGATCCCCACCCAGGACAAAAATTCATACGATTGTGTTTGCTCAATGTTTGGGTGTTATGTATTTAAGAATTATATTTGTGATTCCTTTGTTGTTTGATATCATAACACAAGTGCTTTGAGCGACTTATCGCGGAGTCGGGTCAATGTATGAGATGTTGCAGGAATTTACTTTAGCTTACAAGGGAGTTGCAGAGAAGAGTCTACGTTTAAATGTTGTTTTATATTTATATGGTCATGTGTGTTGTAATGATTACATAAGAAATAATATAGACTTGTAATGCTTATGTGCATATATGTTAATATATAATAATATATAATTAATAATAATATATAATAGATAGAACGCCCACATAAGACAAATAGCAATTATGCACATTAAGTCAATTGAGCAAGGTGCTCTTGAAACAGACTTGGTGACAGGTTACATAACTGAGCACCTTGTGGTATGTTGATTGAGTAATATATAAGTAATATATAGGTTTTACCGCATCGACTTACTCGCAAGGTTTTTTATTATGGAGGAAGGTAAATAATAGTATTAGCTGTAGGTGATCTATGTTAAATCATAAAATTAATTCGCGGAATACGGCCGAGAATTACAAAGGAAATTGTAAACTCTATTAACATCGTATGTTGTGTATATGAAGTTTTAGTAAGCTTAAATATGTTAAAAGAATATCTAATTCGGTCATGTGGGACCGGCAGGGTAAAATAGTACCTCCCCATATATTTTCCCCTTCCTTGGGGAGGAATATGTCCAGCACGTTCTCCGGCTATGATGATGGTGCAATTCTGTGAAAGAAACATCGCTAAAAAAATATTTATTTTTGTATTACTTATGCTACCTTCTTTGTTTTCCTAATAAAATGAAATATCTGATCAAGAACATCTTGTAAATGAAATATATAAACAAACTACTTAAAAAAAGCTCTTACGTATCCAGTAAGCAATAGGGGACCATTTGATGGTACGAGTATCTTTGACGACTTCTTTGATTGCTTAGTTATGCAAAAAACCACTTGTTACCAGCAAGTAATCTTTTGCGTAAACAAGCGTATAAAATATTGGTACTTACTAGAAACGTTCATTTCAAGTAGACATCGTCTTGTAATATAGCTTTAGTATAGTTTTTTTTTAGTTTGATAAAGTGTTTTTAGCTTCTACCTATTCAAATCCAAATCTAGATTTTTTTTCGACATGTCAATTATTGAATAGATCTTCAAAATGTCTGCTTGCATGCGGAGTGGAGCGCGTCTATATCACCTTGTGAGTAAATGTCCTACGCATGGTTTCCGGATCAGATCTATAACGCTTAAAGACCCTTTAATTGCGTGTTATGTGCCCTATCGATTGTCAGTTCAGTTACGAACACGATTAACAGTTGTAAAACAATATATTAAAATCTTAATATTGCTAAGTTTTCATATTTAAGGGGTAAATCTACCCTTAAATAGCAGAACAGAAAAAACAGAAGTTATTAGCGGCATTCCCTATTAGCCTTGGACATCCTCGCGGATTGCCGGTTGTTTTAAGAACAAGGTCTCACAATCACATTTCACAACCTGTTGAGAACTCAATTTGTATGGCTGTGGGAACACAAGCTGCTTTAGTTTTGTGCGAAAGGGGCAATTATCTTACCTCAGCTAGCTGAGATACTTCTTGTTCTTAGTTCATATTTTCTCTTTTGATGATGTTTTGATGAAAGCTAATGTAATGGAAAGCTTGTCCAGCGTGGCAATTATGTGCAGAACTTCTACTTTTTTGGGGAGGCCTATGTCCAGGAGTGGACTTTCAATAGCTGATATGGTGATGATGATGATGGAAAGAACTTCGTTATCGAACATTACCTAATTCCTAATAGCAATATAAAATTTATTATCAATAGGGACATTGCTTTCATTTTTTTTCACTTGACACTACCGATAATTTTAAATGTATCTATCATATCAACTAAGAGCTGCTTCTATAATATGTGAAATATATTGCAAACTGACCCGATGGCGCAGATGATAGTAATCCTGTCTTATTCGCCAAAGGTCGTGGGTTCGATCCCCAACCAGGAACAATATTTTTATGATAATATATATGTTTGTTCTGTGTCTGGGTGTAAAATATATGTATTTCCCTTATCCTTCTATTGTCCGATGTCTGTAACTCAAGTGTACGCGTGTAAAGCAACTTATCACGGAATCAAAGTATGAGATGTCTTGGGAATCTATTTGTTTAATTTTAAAGTATATATCACGGGTGGTTGTGTGGACTAATATCTATGAAGACGAAGCCACCCTAAAATAACTTACCAGTCTCGTGACACAAACCTATACAAGACATTATAAATAAACAGGCAAATTAAAATGTGCTACAACTGATTCGTGGTAGGGTTTTCTTTCTTAAAGTGTTTGGTCTGCTTTGAAGGGATTCACAAAGAGGTGACTTGCGAGGCCCCTTTTAGTGTGAGGCCGTAGCAACTACGCTGTTTACGCGATTTATATTGATACGTTGTATTGCAACATTTGAACCGGAGAACAAAATGCATCTATAGTAACTTAACCGTGGTTAAGTTAACCATTGGTCAAGAAGGTCTAATGAACTGGCAATTACTGTGGATCATTTGTTCACACCTTCAGTTTGTATCATATATTGTATATAACGACTTATATCAGCCATTGAAAGTTCACTGTTGGACATAGGCTTTTTCAGGAAAGGAGGTTTTTTGGCCGTAACTGCCGCGCTGGGCAAGCGTGTTGGCAATCGCAGAGCGCAGCTTTTGCGAGCGGAATGTTGCTGCCTATCCCCGCCTTGTGCATTTGCGTTGCACTGTTTCAGAGGGATTTACCGCCATCTGTCGGTTCTGGTACTTTAGTCGCCTCTTACGACACCTGTTGCAGTGGGAGGTACTATTCTACTCTGCCGGTACCTCTAGGCAATATAACAACTTATAATCTGCTATAAACTTAATCTTCATTACCTTGACAGTAAATTTCATAATCAAAGTAATTCGACTTGTATGCCGAGTCATCTATTCGACGTGTGACATGTATTCTGTAGTTTCGTTATTAATCCAGCCAGATACGGTGACTAAATCTTAGCTTGCTAATTAAATTTGAGTCTAGATTTATAAATTGCTGGCCCGTAACGTAAATCACATCTTATCACATCAGTTATAGACCAGTGAAAGTCTCGCCAAATTCTGTAGAGCCATCCTGGGGAGTGTCCGGCACCAACTGACAAAAAATAAATGTTGCTATAGTTGATTAAATTCTATTTCAATTAAAAAAGGCTGTTATTTCGGCATTACAAATAACTTTTTTAGCATTACTAACTCTTTACTTCAGTAGATACCATTATTCGATATACTTATGAAAGGTGATTTAATTTGTAACAATTCATACCAGGAGTCGGGAATTGGTTTTCCCGTTACTCCATTATTTTGGTCCTGAATAAATAAAGAGGAATATTTATTTAATAATTCTCTTCATATACTACTATGGTAGCAGATCAGATACGGATTGCTTTTAAGTAAACTATTACCGTATTTTATCACCATCATTAACAAGTCTACCAAGGCCTCAAGATGGGCAGGCCTAGTGATAATCGTAGAGCAACGCTTCACATCAGTAATGCTACGGCCAGTCGTCTTGTTCTATTTCAACTACACTGTTCTGAGTGGATATACCGCCATCTATCGGTTCCGCCACCTCAGTCGCCTCTAACGACACCGTACAAGGGGTGGTACAGGAGGTGATACTATTAGACTTCGATATCACATATATTTCCTCCCTACTTGATGAATCCAAAGTCAACATGCTTAAATTATGCGTGTTTGTCAAGTAATTTATCACAAATAGCGACCAAATTGGACTAGTAAACGTGTACGCGATGGTGAAGTATAACTTGCTGGGATCTGTCACAGCCTGTTATTCGCAAATCACAACTCTGTACTTTGTGAGATCTAGTCTAGTTAATTGACGGTTGAGCGTTCTCTGTTATTTGATTAGGTTGCCATCCATGTTTTGAATGGCTTATCATTATGTCCACTCTAGCCTTGCTAGTAGCGGATAATGAACCTACTATGTCGTGTTCATATAGTTTTATATTTATATATACGAAGCTGGGATTTGTTTTTAATTCATTTATCGTCTGTACAGACCTGCATTTACGTTAGCGATTACGTTAACGTCTAGCTACGCGTTAAGTGATGCATTAAAATTGGGCGACGTTTACATTAAGATATGACGTAGCACATTTATGGCCAGAGAAGTGACGCTATATATATGTACTACGTCATATTATAATGTAAATGTCGCCCAATTTTTATATATATATATATATATATATATATAACAAAAATAAAGGAGAAGCTGGCTGACTCCCATTTCAACACATGTTCATTAGAAACTTGAAAATTCGTACAGTGATTCTTTTTATAACTTTCGGTAGTACTAAGAAAGGATTTTTGAATGTTCACCCCATAAGGGTGTAAGGAGGTAGGTCTGGGTGCTGCTAGAAAACTATACAACAATAGAGGTTTGTCTGCATTAGTTGCAGCAATGAGTGGTTGATAAGTGATTGGTTACGCATAATTCTGTTTAAACCACTCTAAAACGCAAGTGATTTCATATTCCGCTCTCTATGGTCGCATTAATGTAACTATAAGATGGCGTCAACGTATCCCGCATAGCTTGGGACACCAAACTAATGATTGGCCGGTTGGCGCAGATGGTAGCGATCCTATATTAATCCTATATTGTGCGCCAAAGGTCGTGAGTTCGATACCCCCTCAAGTCAAATATTTATATAAACAAATTTGTATGTTCTGTATCTGCGTATTAAGTAGTATCTTAATAACTACTCTGTAGTCTGATCTCTGTCGCAGACCTTTTAACTAGTTTAAGCGACTAGTCAGGTCAATGTTGTAATATGCGATGTTGTGTAAATTTATTTTATTATTATTTATTGTTCATTTCATTAATAATGACGTTAATAAATTAACACTGTGTGATTATATTATCTTCCGCTTTGAATGAGAAAATTGATTTGTTCGCTGGTGGTGAACATCATCATCATCATCATCATTATCATTATCATCATATCATCCTTAGCACGACCACTGATAGTATATTTAGTTTAGTGATGGCCTCATAACTCAATTTTGACTACACTTGACTAATTAAACAACTAACATGATTTAATTAAATAAAATATTGATTTATAGATTGACCTTTATGACCTATAATATTAGAATATAAAATCATATTGATTAGCATTTTAATATTTGTTATAATTTTATTAATAATACTTTAATTCTGTCTTGTAAGCGAAGTATGATCACTTATTAGACGTTTATTTGAGAAATAAATGTATGAATGAGATTCATCAATAAATGCTTATACTTATGTGCCGAGACGCGGGTGACGTAGTAACATATGTTTTGTCAAATAGTAGGTACATAGGAGTACGCAGGTACTTAAATATTGCACAATGATTTGTTCCACATAAAGAATTTGAATACACATGGATCTTTAGTTTCTAGAGTCAGATACGGCCTATATTAACGGAACGAAACCAATTTCACGCTTGCATTATGTAAAACAATAACACGATATCGTCACAAACTTGGACATACCTCACACATGGCCCTTATTCTGCCGTAATAAAGACCACAATGCCGTAGCATTCTCTCGAGGAGATAACGCACGTCCCAGTTACTTGAACACCTGTTGTAACAAATGTTGGAAACGTCACATTGTACTGGTTCTATTTGAAAGACTGCAGGTGTGTGTAAATTATTATTTTTGAATTAATAATTTTATCAAACCTATAAAGTACTTTTGTATCAGAACGTTTACATAATGGACCGAATATTTCAGATTTGGTTCTATACCTCAACATAGCCGAGGATTTTTATCTATAATTTCCGCACTGGGCATGCGTTGTGGCAATTGCAGTGCGTAATTTGCGACTAGAATGCTGCCTATCACCTTATTGCATTTCAGCTATGATATACCGCCGTCTCTCGGTTCAAGCACCTTAGACTCCTCTACCTCATGGCACTTTAAATACCTATATATTTATAAGTGATTATATACATGATATTTCTCTCATATACATACAGAAAAAGCCGTGAGGTGTCGGTAGAGTAGAATAGTACCTCATCCTGTATCAGGTGTTGTTAGAGGCAACAAAGGCGCTAGAACCGACAGATGGCGGTATATCTATCGTAAGCAACAGCGTAGCTCAAATGCACAGGGCGAAGATAGGCAGCAGCATTCCTATCGCAAAACCTGTTCTTCTTTGATTGCCAACACGCCTAACCAGCGCAGAATTATGGTCAAAATTCCCCCTTTTTTGGGGAGGCCTAAGCCCAGCAGTGGACTTCCAATAGCTGATATGATAACATACAAAAAACGCGGTAGTTCACCTAATTAGACCTCACCACATATATTATCTACAAAAGCTTTAAAACGAGAGCAGATAAGTAGCTGAGGCCAATTGTAAAACCCACGTCCCATAAAGTAGACCACGACTACATCAACTAGGATCAGTCGTGCGAGAAAGTGGCGCCTGCGCAGCCGCGGGCTAAATTTGACGGTGAAATTGCCGGAGCACGATATCGACACACGAATACAGTGCAAACGCATTGTTACCTTTTTGGGGTTATGGTGCAGGCGAATTTATTATTAGGCCCATATTTATTGCATTATCTGTGTCTATCTCAGTGTGTTAAATGAAAATGTATTATGTACTAGCTGTATAAATGAAATATTAATAAATGGAGTTTATTTATGTATAAAAATAGTAATGTGACAAAAATAGTAGAGGAATCTACTTTACGAGTAGTCTCTTTATAAATCCAAATGCCATCCAAATGCCACGTTGCATACATAACATCCTTCATCGTAAGCCTTTGTGTCTATTTGAAATATAATCTTCCCAGACATTGGACCGGTTTCTTAACAAAAACTAGTTTTACCAACCATTTTTTGCTTTATGCTCATAATCGAGATTATTGCGCACTTATATTCATGTTTATTCGTTTACTGTTATTATTAAGAATGAGTTGCCTGGACAGGATTTAACCATATAAAGTATAAAACACTAGAAAATAGGCATGTTCAACAACAAAGTTAGAAGACGAAATTCGCTTGACCCTGGCACATACTGCTTATTGTTAACTATCAGTGGTCAGCTTGTAGAACTTTCATAACTTTGCACTCCCCTTTTACCCCCTTAAGGCATTATGTTTTTCTAATATAGAACCTTTTTATTGGATTCCTTTCGAATAACTTCAAGAACAGCAAAATTTTATACTAACCTTGGATCCCCATTTCACCTCTTTAGGGCATGAATTTTCAAAAAACCTTATTGCTCCCTTACGTTATAAAAGGAACCCTTGTAGTTAAGGTCCTCGTTTATATAGATAAAGCCAGTACTTTCAGGAAATTAGGTGTTGTATAAAGAACTGGGTGAGGCCTATGCCAAATACAAAGGTCAAGCTGACCGAAGAGATGACAAGTGCGTTCGTCATCTCAAAAAGAAAGTCTTCTTCAAGTATATATGCTATGGACATATGGAGAAGGTATACCGCATTACTTTCTATAAATGGCTGGGGAATTACAAACATGTCACAGTACCGCTGCAATAATAACAACAACTGTATAACAAATAGGCGTATACATAAAGGAACACTTACCACATGAATTGCCTCATAAGGTAGATTTTATACCAGGGTCGTCTGCATTGGTACCTCACTCTCACCCATTTCTTCTTTCTTATGGCCAAAGAGAAATGTTCGCATTACGGATTTCCGGTTTGATGCGTGAGAGAGGTTGTGAAATTACTTGGTAATATGACATAACATCTTCAAGTCACAAGGTTGGCAACGCGCTGGTGATATCCTTGTGATATTACAAGCGTTTATAGGCTGCAGTAAAGTATAATATCACGCGGATTGTATGCTTGTTTGTCGATCACTACATACACATGCAAAAGACTAATAAAATTAATGGCTAAATGGCGTCCAAAATAATTTTAAACCCTATTATCTCCAGCTTTATCTCTTATACCAGTTTTAGTATTTTTTCTCGAAAGCCTATCTTCTCCGGCAAGCAGGTAATCTTCATAACATCAGTCATCATCATCATCATATCAGGTCTCCCCTAAGAATGGGGAATTTTGCCCGTAATTGCCGCGCTGGGCTTGCTGTACATTTGAGCTACGGTTCTGGTACCTTAGTCGCCTCTTACGATACTTGGTATAGGGGAGGTACTATTCTATATTCCGGTACCCCACGATTAAGTTCTGTATGTGAAACTATATCATTACATTAACAGGTATACCGATGCATTCAATGTTAGCGCAACTGAAAGGCCTTACCAGTTAGTTCTCTGTAGTCACGTACGCTTGGTATAATAAGGGGCAACGCGGCCACCGAGAAACCTTGCAATTTCCCAGTAACTGTTGGAAATATGTAAGGTTTTACTTGTAAAGTGTATATTTATAGTATCATTTGTATTTGCTTTGCGTAAATACGATCATATTTCCCATTACCGTTCTCATCTCGGCTGGCTTCCTATGCGTGAACATCGCAAAATTCGAGTTCTAACCATATTATTTTCAATACTTTTTGATCCGTACCCACCAGCTTACTTAAAGAACAGATTCCAATTCCTGTCTTCCTCTCACGAACGTAATCTCCGTTCTTCTGATACTCTCTCGCTCTTAACTATTTCTCATCACTATAGTTTTTTGATAAACACTTTTACAGTAACAACTATACGACTCTGGAATGAGCTTCCGTTGACTATTAAGCAATCCCCAAACAAATTTATCCTTAAACGCTTTCTCCGTACTTTATTAACTGATGCTGCTTCTCTATGTTTACAACCCTATCGCTGATGTCCGTATATATATATATATATATCATATGTATGTAACGTTTATCTATTTTGTATATGTATTGTCTGCACTACTATATATATATATATATATATTTTTTTTTTTTTTTTTTTTTCGTATAATGGTTGACTGGGAGATAATGCTAACTTGCCAGTTAAGTCAGCCATTTGTACATTTTGTTATATTTTGTGCAATAAAGTTCAATAAATAAATAAATTTATATATTTATATATAAGTATTTGTAAGTAATATTACTTGGATTGGCTGGTCTTGGCGATTTCATAGTTTAGCATGTGTTTGTTCTGGTAACATCTACTCTGCCAGTGAATGTCCTTTAAAACCGGTCTTTTTAAATTCGGAGATTAGCCTGACCAAACACAGACAGACAAATCATTTACATTCGTTTTTTATAGGCCCCATACATTTATATACATTAATAGATTACTATAATAAAAGATTTATACCGGGTTTTTTTTATGTTATGAAGTCAACAAACAAGCATACGGTCCGCTTGATCATAAAAGTGACATCAACCTATAGATGCTTGTGTCATCACGAAGATATCACTAGCGTATCGCCAACGTTTTAAACTGAAGATACTATGTCACATTTACCCAGTAATTTTACTGGCCCTCTCACCCTTTAAATCGGCACAGCAATTTGAACACTGATATTTGGCGGTAGAAAACGGTAGAATGAGGTACCGTCTGCATTGGTACCTCATTCTACCGTTTTCTACCATTCGGGACGGTATATTCATCCGGACCAGTGCACCCAGATTTACAGGGTGGGGGTGGGTAGCAGCATCCGCTCTGCGATTGCCAACACGCTTGCATAGCATGGCAATTACGGGCAAAATTCCTTCTTTCTTGGGAAGGCTTACGTGCAGCAGTGGACTTCAATGCTGGATGGAGCATTGGCTAGACTTCTTCCAGTTATAACTCCTCAAAAATCCTCAGAGAAAAAGTGAAGACTTCGCGGAGAACGTTGCGGGCGGAAAGTTAGTGTTTAAATAAAGCACATTATCTTATGGCGTTATGACGTAACTGAATCAAAACACATGACCTAAAAGGTCGTTTCTCTTGTGGTTGCTTGCGTGGGTTTAAGTTTTTTCACTGTGACACGTAAATTACATTTAAAATAGTCGATTGTTTGTTTTAACTCATTGTTTTCACTTCGTGCGTTCGTCTTGATCCTAGCATTAATCTAACCAAATGCAAAATAAAACTCAAAAATGTAATAAAATGACAATTAGCATAAACGGATTCGATTTCCATTTCTATATTCACCTCTCTCTACATTTGCAAGACATTCGTTTAACTTCAAACATTTTGCAAGAGTACCTCATATTTTACATATTTTACGAACAGTTGTTCTTGCTGGTAGACTGAGTAATTTGACATTAAATCATCAGATCATAAAGTTAGGGATGAAATATAGCTACGGTAACGCATATCGTTACCTCATTGCAGTAGAAAAACAAGATCATACTAAATTTTAATTAATTTGCTGGGTACCGGTATAGAAGAAAAGTATCATCTCTGTATCTGAGTTACCGGTTTCGACAGGTGGTGGGTGTATCCGCTGGAAACAGCATAGCTTAAGTGCAACAAGATGGAAATGAGAAGCAGCAATGTACCCTTTCTCCAGAAGGCCTGAGACCAGCAGTGGATTATTATAATATAAATTTATCTATAAGTTGTGTCAATCCCCTTTTTATTTTTGATGCGTGTGAAGCGAACAATGCAGTCAAAGACCGTGAAGAATCGCGCCAAAGAAGTATCTGTCACTTTCGCCCATTGTTGCCTCGACATTGTCGTATTGTCAACAGTCTTTGGGTTTTTTTTTTGATGCGTTCTTAGAGATAAATACGGTTTCAACAGCCTTTTAGTGATACCAATTGTCTTTTAATTACTATGTACAAAAAAACGGCGGACTTTTAAGTACTACATGAAACTAAGCAATGATATTTTTTATATATGTATTTGTTTGTTATATATATTTAGGTGTTATATATATGTATTTCAATGAATACTTACAACATCTCATACATTGACCTGGTTCCTTGGTAAGTCGCTTAAAGCACTTTTGTTACGGACGCCTGACAACAGAGAAATACACAAATATACTACTTAACACCCAGACACGGAACAAACACAAATCCTTACTAATATTCTAAATGTGAAAGTAACTTTGTCTGTCTGTCTGTCTGTTACGCTTTCCCGCTTAACCGATTTTTTATGAAATATGGCACAGACAATCTTTAGACCCTGAGAAAGGACATTCGAAATAAGGCTTGTAAGGAGTCGAAAAGAGGGATGAAAAGTTGTATGGAGGTATCACTATTTTTAGAGCTAGAAACTTAAAACTTATTTTTCAGGCCATACATTTGATATAAATTAACGTGACATTCAAAGTTTATATAAGTTAAGGTAAAGAGATATGGTACCCAAAAAAAACTATTCCACACGGACGAAGTCGCGGGCACAACTAGTATCATTATAAAATTATAAACGTCTAAAACTAAGTTGTAAGTACTCGCGAGCAAATCGTTGAGAAATCGTTTAAAAACTCGAATATTTTAAGTTGACTGTGGCGTGATCAAAATCCTAGGTATCGTTTGAACCGTGATCATAATCGAGAAGGTCGATTCCACAACGGGTGTATGGTAACAGACGTGTTTTCAACTCGGCCGCGTAGCGTGGCGACTTGAGGCGTGGGCTGTTACGTGCAAACTGGTTTTCTGTTGACTCAGTTCAAAAGGATCTCAAATATCTTGATAGCGTCAACCGGTGGCTGTGATAATTCGATTTCTATTAGACATATACATCTATATGCCACGCTATATGCCACTGAACTACGATGGAGGGTCTCTTGTAATTCAAAATTAACAGCTTTTCGCTAAATGCATATGAAAGTATATACGGTATTAGTCTATGTTTTTGTTCTAGATAATCAAAAATGGCTGGACCTTGTTGTTGTTAAAAAGAATAACTTAGGCTTTTTTTTAATATTTTACCTAATGTTACTAGATGTTATTGTTCATTTTACCCCTACTAATATTATAAATGCGAAAAAATATCTTAAAAAACTCTGTCTGTCTGTCTGTCTGTTACGCTTTCCCGCTCTAAACTGATTTTGGTGAAATTTGACACAGACAATCTTAAGACCCCGAGAAAGGACATGGGCTATTTTTTAATTCGAAAAAAGAGTTGTGAGTTCGAAAGGGGGGATGAAAAGTTGTATGGAAGTATCGCTATTTTTGGAGCTAGAAACTTAAAACTTATTTTTTAGGCCATGGATTCGATATTATTAAACATGACATTCAAAGTTTATATAAGTTAAAGTAAAGAGGTATGGTACCCTAGGGGCGGGCACAGCTAGTATCTAATAATGATCATTACAAATTTAAAACGGTTGCCGTAAGGTAACAGAAATGGTACAAAGTCCTCAAGAAGTAACTTTCATACTTCGGCCCCTTACAAGTATTATTTTCAAATACCGTTTATACCTTATTGCAAACAGTTTATACCTATCCATACAAGCGATAAACCTAAGGTTTCTATTAAATACTTTTTCAAATTAATATTCTTAATAGCAATTAATGTTTTTATAGTTGTTGGACATATGTGTAACCTTTTTAGCGTGATATAAAATTTAAAGCGACACAAAAACTTCTCGTTTACCTTACCTTGTAAATTAACCGTGGCATTAAATTGCACTATCGATTAACGTCAGTTAATTACGCCTAAGAATACAAGGCCGATCTTAATTTTGGCCAGCAAGAGCGTGGATGACACCAATAAAACATAAAAGTCAGCCATGTTGGATGTACTCTGAAATGTATATTTAAATACTGGCAAACCCTTGCGGTTTCACTCGTGTAAAATTGTAGAACTTTCATAAATCTTTGCACCCCCCTTTTACCCACTTCAAAGATGATTTTCAAAAAAATATTTAATAATTCAAGACTTACAGTGAAGAACCTTTATTTTTATTCGAATAAAGTCAAAAACAGTCAGCAAAGTTTCATACAAATGTTACACGTTTAGGAAGTGAATTTTTAAAAGTCCTTTCTCAGTGCTCGCCTTCGTTATAAAAGAAAATACCTGTGTACAATTTCAAGTTTCTAACCCTTATATTTAGACGCGGCGTTGATGTATATCGAACCTTAAAAATGAATGAGTATAGTCTTAAAGTTACTTTTAACATCTCGGTCATTCGACAATCAGTATTGCTCGCATTGTAAATTTCCCGTGAGGAGCAGCAGTGAATTTACTGGGTTATTTGACATATTCAGGTCAGAAGATATTCTTAACATAACATATATTGGCTTCGCTAGTCTGTTTACTACTAGTATGAAAACTGATATTAGTGTGAGATATGATAGCTTTTATAAAAAGATTTCTTCTTAACGTTTCTGATGGGAAAACTAATTCGATTCTTCAGCTAATTTTTAAGTGAAATCTAAACCTTTGTTCCTTTATATAATTTTCTACTTTAAATAACAATTAATGCTTTATGTTTGTTGCAGGTACATACAACCAATCCTTATTTGTGATGAGACAATCATAAGTCCAGGTTTGCTACATTCATTTAAGATTTGTTGCTATGCGTTAAATTTGTGTACTCTGCTAAGACCGTTTCAATTTCATATAACAACAAAACTTAGTCACATCATTATAATCAGAAACAAAATGGTATTATTAACAAATTAGTTTGTAGTAAAACTGCGAATCAATTGTGTTGCCAGCAATGACTTATGGCAGTGAAACGTCGTCCCTTTATTGGCCTTATTAGCCAATTCAAAATAGCCCAACGAGCTCTAGAAAGGGCAATGCTCGGAGTCTCTTTGTGCGATCGGATTATAAGATTCGAAAAAGAACTAAAGTTTACGGCCCGGCGGATTAGCAAGTTGAAGTGGCAGCGGACAGGGCACTAAGCACGCAGAACCGATGGACGATGAACTCGTGAGGTTCTGGAATGGAGACCACGTACTGGCAAACGCTGCGTAGGGCGTCCACCCACAAGGTGAACAGACGAACTGACTAAAACCGCAGGATCACGATGAACGCAGGCTTGCATACAACTGGTTCTATTAGAGATCACTTGATATAATGATAATGATGAATGTATTTTTTTAGATAATTCCCAATTTTAATATAAGTGAACTAAACTACTCCTTTTAATAACAGCTAACGGTCCATAAAAGTCTTGTAGGAATCAGTCAAGACTTTCCAGAAGTTGCCCGGATCAATTGGATAGATTGCATGTACAATTATTTGTATAACGATAATATTATAATAATTCATGATTATATCTATAATACAATATTATAAGAAATCCAATTCAATTATTATGTTATAACTTTAAATAGGTTTAATTTATACAAGAAGTAGTTGAACTGCATAAGTAAAAACGACACGACTTGATAAGTCAATTTCAAGGTAACGCACATAAACTGTGTTGTGGGTGTGTCACTTCTTACAATGCTATCGCAACTCAATACCTGCCGATAAAATAATTATCGTCAGTACATAATAATCGTCTTGTGATATTTATCTATGCCAATAAATCATATTGAATCATTAGACCAGTTATTAAATGTCCACTGTTGGACATAGGCCTAAGGGGTATTTTGCCCATTGTTGCAGCGATAAGCAAACATGTTGGCAAATTGTTTGCCCAGTACATTTTAGCTGACTCTGTTGCATGGATATATCGCCGTCTGTCGGTTCTGGTGTCTTAGCAAAAAAATGACCTCTTTCTTGCGGAGATCTGTATCCAGCAGTTCAACGTCAGTTATGATGATAATAATACCATAGCGTGGAGACTGGTCTTTTTTGTAGATGACTCGCACCGAGTCACCACGGGCGTAGCGGATTGGTAGTTTTTAAAGGCTGCAACTGGAGCCGAGACTCACGGCTTAACGTGTCTTCTGAGCTAGAAATTGTCAGTTTAGGTTCACGCATCCATATTTTAGAGCCGTGAGGTACCGCTGGAGTAGGCGACTAAGATACCGGATCTGTAAAATCGCGGTATATCCATACGATTTGCGCAGATTAAATACTACAGGGTGAGGATGACCAACAGCATCCTCGATCGCCACCACACCTGCCCAGCGGGCAATATGGGCAAAAACTTAGGAAAGCCAAGGTTCAACTGTTGACTTTTTATAGCTGATATGATGATGATAATCCCTACTAATATTATAAATGCGAAAGTAACTGTCTGTCTGTCTGTTACGCTTTCCCGCTTTAACCCTAAACCGATTTTGATAAAATTTGGCACAGACAATTTTTAGACCCTGAGAAAGGACAGGATATTTTTTAATTCGAAAAAAGGGTTGTGAGGGATCGAAAGGGGGGATGAAAAGTTGTATGGACGTATTGCTATTTTTGGAGCTAGAAACTTGAAATATATTTATAAAGCCAGCAATATAAATAAACATGACATTCGAAGTACCCAAAAAAAACTATTCCACGCGGACACAGCTAGTGTTCTATATATTAACAGTTGCGAAAGTTGCTTAACTTTAAGGCTTTAACTTCTGTGTCATTTGACCTCAGTATTTATGCATATATGAAAGTAAAAGCGGTACTTCATTCTACTCTCTGTATTGTGCTGCAAATATCTACGAATCGTTTGAAAGAATATGATGTGACTTCTACTAATAAATTATGTTTTAACGAACATCTTGAGCTTGACGAACAAAGAGAGAAGGCAATAAATGAAACTGACAACCTCGGACGAAGTCGCATGCGTCAACTTGTTCTTTATAAGTATATTTATGATACAAAATTAGCGACAGCGATAGCGGCGCGAAATCGTGAGTAACTTTTATAACTAGTAATCAGCAGAAATCATGTAAAATCACCACCAATTTGAATGACTTATACATACATCTAATACCGCAAAATTTTCCACGACAAGAAAAATATTTTTTGTATATTTCCTGATTAAATTGATAAATATCTGTCTGTATACTTAAAAGGAGCAGTTGACTAACTGACTGACATATGCACATATGTCATTATTTGCATATCTACCCACACTCTGATATTTTTTGGCTTTGCTCGTGTTGTATTTTCTCATTGTATGTTATTTAAGAAGTCGCAAATCTTAATTAATTTTAGTCGGATTGTATTACATTTTCACTCTTAATCATATTTAGGAATGCAGAAATACATGCAACCGTCAAACAACGTAGTATCGGTGATAGTAATAAGCCTCTTTCTCTAACTAAATCATCATACCAGCCATTGAAAGTCTCCTGCTGGACTGGAAGAAAGGGGAAAGATTGCCCATAATTGCCGCGCTGGGCAAGCGTGTTGGCAATCGCAGAGCGCAGCTTTCGTGACGGGAATGCTGCTGCCCACTCCCGCTCTGTGCATTTTAGCTGCAATGTTTTGGATTTATATCCATCTGTCGGTTCTGGTACCTTAGTCGCCTTTTACGGTACCTGGTACAGGGAATGGTACTTGTCTACTCTGCTGGTACCTCACTGTCTCTAACTTAAGGTAGCGATAAAATGACTAAGGTCATTGGTACAGAACGGAAATCTTATTCAGGTACAACAATATTTCCCACGGGATCGTAGCGATCCACTGCCTGTAACGGATCTTTTTCCGCTGGAATGTTTCACAAGATTAATTACCGTAATTGCTGTTGCTATTTAAACAAACGGGATTTTAATAAGATATTACACGGGCCCGATGGCGTAGATGGTAGTGCAAATATTTATATAATGATATTTGTGTCTGGGTTTTAAATATATTCAAGTATTATATTTGTGATTCCTCTGTTGTCTGGCGTCCGTAACACAAGTGCTTTAAGCGACTTAAAACGGAGTCAGGTCAATGTATGAGATGAATTGGGAATTTATTATTTTTAGTCTTGCATTTAAAATTGACATGGAATTGAGATGCGCAGTATTGATTATTTTATCAGTTGAACGCAACGTGTGCAGTCCCCATTAGAAGGCTAATAACATTAAGTTGAGTGAGACGGGACCGGTCTGGCGGATTTCTCTCAGGCTAAATAACAGGCTGGGCTAAAAATAGCCTGCGCTGACTGATGCCTGTTGAAACGGCTGGACTGGTTTGAGCGAAGTCGTACAGCGTAATTTACATGACACTTACCACTTTTTGCGAAGGAACGCGAACGGAAAACATTTGGTATACTAATATGGATAATACAGTACAGAATGTTGAATAACGCTTTTCTTAAAAAAAATAGATTGGTTATTTCTTTAGAACTGACTGGGAGCGTCCTGCGGTTTCACTCGCGTCAAGTTGTAGTACGTTTATACTAACTTTACACCCCCCTTTTACCTCTTAAGGGATAATTAAAAAAAACTAAATTACATTCGAATTAAAAAAATAGAAAAGTTGCATACTAACTTTGCAACCAACGTTTTATTGCTTTTTAAGTAGTGAATTATCTAAAACATTTTCTTAATGTTACCCACGTTATAAAAAAACCCCTGTATAAAATTTCAGTTTTCCAACCTTTATTTTAAAAAATCTCACTCAGTAAGCGTCTAGTTTTATCGTCGTTTAAGTTCTAACACCGCGTATGTCAAAATTGGCATCTTAATAATTAAGCCCAATGATAACACGATATTACATTTCTAACGCTGCAGTAAACGTTTTATACCGTGTATTGTTTAAACGAAATCTATTTTGCACCAACTAAATGCACAAGCAATTAGTTTTAAAATGATTTTATGAAACGTGAGCAATGTTTTCCCAATTGTACAAAGTGTCAACATCTTGACTTACGCTGTGTTAAAACTTAAATGACAATATAATCGTAATAAGGGTTGTAAGGGGTCGAAAAGGGGGAGGAAAATTTGTATGGAAGTATCGCTATTTTTAGAGCTAGAAACTTGAAACTTATTTTTCAGGCCATTGTTTATATTATATAAATAAACATGACATTTAAAGTTTATATAAGTTAAGGTAAAGAGGTATGGTACCCAAAAAACTATACCACGCGGACGAGTACTTCCCTCTGTACCAGGTGTCGTAAAGGCGACGAAACCGAGGTACCGACAGATAAAGGTATATCTATCTGAATCAGCGCTGTTCAAATACAAAATAACAGTGGATGGGCAGCTACATCCCCGTCGCGAAGCTACGCTTTGCCATTGAACCACGCCTGCCCATAGCGGCAATTGTGAACAAAATTTTCCCCTTCTCGGGCATGCCGGTGTCCAACAGTCATGATGATATAATATCTATGGGCAATGACAATAATTTTAGTTTTATATCATCTCTTCATATCGTCATTCCTGATTCGCCATAAGCCTTCAACCATTATCTCTTTACTCGTTTAGTTACTTTGTATAGAGTCATAAAGATCAATGTTAATAGGGAAATAGTATTTATGCAAAATTAATTGAGGAAAGGCACCGTTTATGATAAATAAATGAGGCTGGCATTACATAGTCAAGGTCCTTTAAAAAGTGTAAAAGTCTATAGGACAGAACACGACATTACGTGCATAGAACTTACACTACCTTGTGTTGGTAGGCGGAGAAAAACTGTAAAAATCATACAATTCTGGGTTTTTCTGCCACTAACCTTCGATCGTCACGTGCACTTACAATAACGGTAAGCAAAAAGCAGTTTCTAGAACATCTCTTGTCACAACTAACAGAATAATTTAAAAAATGTCAGATGAATTCAGATATAATTAAAAAACGGCCAGAATTTCTTTTATTCCTATTACAGCAGTACTAAAACAAATCTAGACTTAAAAGTTGTAAAAAACGAGAAACGAGTGCCTATTCTTCGTCTTTAATTGTTTCCTTTTTGTTTTAATGAGTGGATAAACAAGGAGAAAGAAGGTCACATTTACTCATCTAGAAGTTTCCATGAAGCTATCTTTGTAGATAACGAAGGTCCACCACCACGTGACGGTTGTGCGGACAGCTGCATGCGCTCTCCCCAGCCTCTATTAGCGTCCGGAACTGGTGGAACGGTCTGTTGCTACCAGGCCATAGACCTGTGTGGTAACCGCGTGCAATGGCTTGTAAGCCAGGGCGCAATTGATAAGCGACTATAGATATACGTGAGTCTTGTACTAAAGTAGTCCTAGTAGTGATGTTTACCTTAAACTTGTCTAGTCTAAAGTATATCTTACTTTGATTAAATTATCTAAAATGTAATACTAATTCAATCGGGTACTAGTGTTCTTTGTGTTGAGCGTCAAGGTTAAAACATATGTCAACATTTACTAATGTTGCGGTTATGTTTTAATATTCTTAGTGGTCTTACCTAAAAGATGGCGTGTAGGTTGCAATGCAGTTAAAAGACATGTACTACATAATTAGGCCGTGTAAAAAAGTAAAATAAACTCTTTGTGTTTATTTATACAAATATATATGTAACGTTTATATGTATATATTGTCTGCACCACTATAGGTATATATTTTTTCTTGTAATGGTTGACTGGGAGATAATGCCAACTGGCATTTAGTCCGCCATTTGTACATTTTAAAATATTTTGTGTAATTAAGCATAATAAATAAAAAATAAACAAATAAAATAGTACCGAATGTAAGAGCGAATCAGATACCGGAATTGACTGACCGCACTTTACCTGAACCTGAAACAGCGTTGCTGAAATGCAATAAGGCGTGGTAAGCAGCATTCACGTGGAGAAATTACGCTTGCCCAGCGCGGAATTGAATCGCGAAAATTTTGGGAAAACTATATCCAACTATATCCCGCTCTCTTTAATGCTGGATAGAGGAGACTATATGCAGCAACGATGATAATAACAAATTGTGCAATTTAATTAATAATAAGAATATTATTTATTCCATAATCTAGATATAATCAATACATATGAATATAAAATACAATTATGTAAGAGGTAATCGTCGGCGGCTATGCTAGTAATAAACTGTTTTATTTACAGCATAACTTTAAAATAACAAACTAAAAACTCAAATTATCACAATCAGTGCGTGTAAAGGAAGAGATGACTAAGCGCGCATGATTCTTCAGTTTGCTTATAATTTAAATGTGACAGCCAGTACTTGTGTTGTTGCTTGCATTTATGAAATAGTAAAGGGTAAATATTTTAGTATTGTTATTTGGCAGCTTTATAATAATAATTGATACCCGTTCAATGATTTTTGAGGCTAAAAGAGTTACTATACCTACAATAATGTATATCTTGTAATATTTATTTTTATATCATATGTATTTATTGCGTTTATTTATACAAATATGTATGTAACGTTTATATATTGTCTGCACCACTATACATATTTTTGTCTGTTTCGTTTATAGATGACTGGAAGTAGATGAAAATGGACATTAAGTCCGCCATTTGTACATTTTGTTATATTTTGTGCAATAAAGTTTAATAAATAAATAAATACAACCTCTTAACCTTTACAACTTTAATTGAATATACGTGGATGAAGTCGCATGGCTGATATGATGATGATGAAGGTCGTACGTGTCCGCTAGATGATTATAACTATGTTCAAGTTGATGCGCCGGATAGTGAATTCGATAAGTGTTTTATTTCACCAGGTCGATAAACAAGCAAACAGTCCGCGCGATAGTAAGCATAGCGATAGTACTGCAGCCTATAGACGCTTGTAATATCACAAAGATGTCACTAAAGCGTTACCAACCTTGCGACTTGAAGATATTATATCAAAATAGCTAGTAATTTCACTGCCTCTCTCACAGTTCAGACCGTAACACAGCAATGACCGAACACTACTATTTGGCGGTAGAAATAGGTGAGAGTGAAATAGCAATGCAGACGACCTTTGTATTAAGTCTGCCTCATGTGGTGTTTCTATTTTGTGCGGTAATGGTAGTGGGTTCGATCCTAGGACAAATATGTTTGAGGTGAATATTTGTATTTGTTTTGTGTCTAGGTGTTACATTTACTTGTTTATTGATATTTTTATAATACCTCAGCTTTAAGCTACCGCGAGGTACCGGCAGAGTAAAAAAATACCTACCCCTGAGCCAGGTGTCGTAAAAGGCGACTAAGGTACCAGAACTGACAGATGGCGGTATATCCATCCGAAACAATGCAGCTTAAATGCACAGGGCGGGGAAGGGCAGTAGCATATCCATCGCGAAAGCTGCGTTTTGCGATTGCCAACACATTTGCCCAGCGTGGCAATTATGGGCAAATTTCCCACTTTTTTAGGGTGGTCTATGTCCAGCAAAGTGGACATTCTATGCCTGACATGATGCAGCTTCTTGATGTTAGATAAGTTATGAGATGTCATATAAATTGAATTAATTATTAATTTATAATTAAAATTGTTATATACTTCTAAAAGTGTGCTGAGAAATCTTTATGGTTGCTATGTAATTAAGTTTACAACTTGAGTCATACTGGCACTTGTGAGAGACATTACGTACGATGAGCATGTATGTACGTACGCACGTACGTACGTATATAACAAGGTAATTATTAGCGGTCGATTAATCACACGGTACAAAGGTTCACCATTACCGCGTAACGTGTTCTGTTCTACGTATTAACCTTTGTGTCACAGCAAAAAATAACTTGGAGTTAAATTATAATGGTTCTCGGGTCAGACAAGTGCATGACGGGGAAAATTAAATGTTTAACTTGCTTCTAACAACATTGTTAAATAATGTATATTTTGACGGATAGAGATCATGTCTTGTACACCCAGGGTATATATTTATATGATACACATTTGTGTTTGTTATGTGTCTGGGTGTTAAATATGTAATTTAGTATTCTATTTGTGATTCCTCTGTTGTTTGATGACTGTGCTACATATTATTTTTTGTTATAAAAAAGTGCTATAAACCACTTGTTTAGGAGTCAGGACAAGGAGAAGTGTAAATCTATCTTATTATGTAAAGTAAAGATCAGATACTTTTTTCATGATAAAATCAGGAATGCGGAGATGGATCTGATATGCGGAAGCGGTCGATGAAGCTGTAAGGCTCTATACTGTAAAATGCGCCGACAAGCATATGAAGTCTACCACAATATGGACACGAACCCACATTTCCCATGGGTAGCAAATAAGGGTTGTAAGGGATTGATAAGGGGAATCAAAAAGTTGTATGGAAGTATCATTATTTTAGACCTAGAAACTTGAAACTTATTTTTCATTCATATCATATATAAATAAACATGACATTCAAAGTTTATATAAATTAAGGTTAATAGGTATGGTACCCAAAAAAACTGTTCCACGCGCCCAAAGTCGCGGGCACAGCTAGTTACAAATATATATGAAGGAGCCGCCGTCCTTACGGCACTTTGCGGCGTTTTGGTTAACCAATACCAGCAAGCATCAGATGCCGCTGATCTTCCTGATGAACCCGGGCCCTTTAACGACTAGTACCGCATGAACTGAAGTCTCTTGTCCAAAGAGACACTGGACCTGTAAAGTCGCTCACTGTCTTCAAATGGTCCCATTAGAACAGACAGATGGCGGTATATCCACAGGAACAATATAGCTCAAATGCAACAGCACAGGGATGAAGATCATCTTTTCTCAATGATGATGAGGACAAATATTCAAAATATGACGTGGCCTTCATCTTTACATCTAGACATAATCATTACTAGGTATACTGGAGGTAATATTGACGCAGTTTTAAAGCTGTTAACGTCTAAGTTACTTAGCTTATTGCCTTGTAACTAGCCTATAAGTAATTAAAGGCACATGTGTGCACATAACATAGAGTTAAGTATGACCTCAATGTTTAGAATAGACATTGTTTGTTGGCACGTACTTTTTCTATGATTTTATATAAAAAACAAGCAGAAACCAAACATTATTGAATATCTAAATTTATTGGATGATATCATATCTCCATGTGACATTGTGGGGCTTCACCCAGGTAGAGCATATATGCCTAATTTTTATGACATAGTGATGTCATTCATTCCATATATATTAATAGTTATCGTCATATTAGATTTATATCATCATAATCATGATAGAAGCCGTAAAACGTCCACTACTGTACATAGGCCGTGATTGCAATCGCAGATTTTATCTTCGCGATGGGAATAATGCTGCCCATTACCGCCCTGCTGCATTTGAGTAATTTTTCCGGATAGATATACCGCCCTCAATCGGTTCTGGTACTTCAGTCGCCTCTTATGACTCCTGGTACACAGGAAGGTACTATTTTACTCTACCGGTAAAAAATGGCATAACTGAATGTCACTACTAATCCATTCTTACATCTGTAGACATATGTACTAGAACAATACTTCAGGTGAAGGGTGTGTGGAAGGTCGCACGGAAGAAACGTGTGTTAGCAGTGATAAATAGTGACATTATTAGTCGATATACCTAGTCATATTTATCTTGACATAATCCAGGTCAAGTGGCGGTAGAAAATTGAGGAAGGAGATAGAACGGAAGCGGTACTGGAACGGGTAGATAAATAGCAACTTTAATTGACGAGTCGTATTTATTAATTCTCTTATATTCCAATTTTTCAGCAAAGTTTGAACAAAATATATCCATTTGTAAAATAATTAAATGAACTAAAAAAACAGTTTGCATTTGAAATGTTAACAATTAATGATTTCACCCGTGATTTATTTAAAAAGCTGGCTTTTAATTAATGTAAACTAAAGAAACTTTTCCAAATTAGTTAAATTAGAGTCTTTGTGTACTCCTTTATATTATAGCGTTGTTGTACATTAAAGTGATTTCGTTTTTGTTATATACAAACATCCGCAATTCCAATTGATCATCGCAATTTAATATAATGTCAATTCCCAGTTTCCAGGCTGTTTTTATCCCACTAGACAGATTATAAGCTAACGAAGATGATGATCCAAACAACTACAAAATATAGCTAAAGTATAAGAGGAAAGATCAAATAAAAATCTTAGCTTCAAACAGTTTACTTACAGATAACAAACACCCTCAAACAATTAATCTCTTAAGTCCGACAATTAATGAAGATTGCACGGGTTTTTGTGTTAGAGCGGCGTAAACATAAAACGCCGCCGCCATTACGTCGTTAAAACAATCAAATGTTGAAGACACGCTATAAATACCCAACGTTATCGAGTCTAACATCATTTCATATTATCAGACTTTGTAAGTCCCCCACTGGAAATAGACCTCCCTAAGAAAGGGAGAATTTTGCCCATAATTGCTGCGCTGGGGAAGCGTGTTGGCAATCGCAGAGCGTAGCTTTCCCGATGGGGATGCTGCCCGCTCTGTGCATTTGAGGTACACTGTTTCGGATGGATATTCCGCCATCTACCGGTTTTGGTTAGTCGCCTATTACGACGCCTGGTAGAATGATGCACTATCTTAATCTGCCGGTACCTCACGGCTACAGTGTTATTTATAGGCATAATTCGAAGATATTTAAGCACTTGAAATTAATTACCCAAGTAGAGATTTATCATCAGTTGCAAACCAAGGTACTTTGAATAAGTTAAACTTATGGATATTTGATGACTTTTTCTATGAAATATTCTTTGATTATTTATTATTATTATTAGATATTATAATTTATAAGTTTTATTTTTCTTTATTTAATTATCTGTGTACAATAAAGAGTATTATTATTATTACCATCCTAATGTCTAGTAAAGTTGTAGATATAAAAACCTATTATTATCCAGAAAATTAATTTACTCTAAAATGGGTGTCAGTTTTGAATTGTATGAATTAATTCAATGTTTTTTATCAAAAAAAATGCAACGTCTCATATCTGTGTTGTCTAAAGTCTATGTAGCATAATTGGTAGTGAGTTTCTTCGGAAAGAATCGAGAATTAAGTTCTGTCTGAAATATAAAACAATTGCTGCATAGTTGAGTTTATTTAAGTTAGCACCATCAATCTAAAAATACATTAAAAGGAAGTAAGGCAAGCTAGAGAGGTATGCCAAGATCATAACAAGTGAAGATTCATAGTCTCTTCGTACCGCGACGAGACACTGGTAAGTGCGTTTGTATGTATGTATGTGAATACAATAAAATATTTTATTTTTCTATTAAGCATTGAAAATGGTAAACTCTATATTATATAACATACTGTTTACCATCAGGCACTATGGCAATATAATTTTATAATACATAACACACATATATTGTTTGACAGTATATTGTACCGGCTCGATACCGCGGATGGTAAAGTTCCTATGATATGTGCCAAAGGTCGTGGGTTCGAATGTGACGAATGTGTTAGTGTCCGAGTGTTAATATGTATTTAAGATTATATATGTAATATGGATGCCTACAGGTGCCTATAAGAACATGCTAGACCTAGTTTAGGTACTTAAGTATAAAAGTGTATTTTAGTTTAAGTTTCCTTTTTGTTGTTAAATAAAGTTATTATTATTATTAATTCCTCAGCTGTCTGGTATCCAAAACACATGTGCTTCAAGCGACTTATATCGGAGTCAGGTCAGGTATGAGATGTTGTATGAATGTATGTTATTTAAAATTGTCAAAAGAATCGCTATTAATTGTTATGCGAAAAACGTTTTGTAACAACTAGAATTCATTTATCTTATTGTTTCTTTTATCCGTCATACTTCGATTCAAGTCTTAATTTTAACACGTCTTTGTGTTACCCGCCAGTCTGTGTTACGTAACATATTCAATTGTTTGGATTTTCATACATCATTGTTTCTCAATATTCCACTTTTATCTGTTCTCTTTTAATTGTCGCTGATGTCGTAATCTGTGCTTATAAAGGTTTATCGAATTTATCAGTAGCTATATTTTAACTTCTGATTTAACCTCTATTAGACCAGAACATAAACAAGCATTCATCTCAATGCTATCTGGTAAGCGTCACCGCAGCCTACAGTCGTTCGGTAATATGTCACATTACCCAGTAATTTCAAACGCTCTTTCGCAGTTTAAACCGTAACACAACAATGCGAACACTGCTCTTTGGCGATAAAAGCAGGTCAGACTGAGGATTCCATACAGACGACCTTTGTTTAAGGTTCTAACTCATGACAAAAAATGTCAGGAGTGAAAACCTTAAATCAGTTTTATTATGGGTGGTAAACGCGTGATGAAATAAATAAATAAACTCCCACAACATCTTATACAATGCCCTGACTTCGTGATGAGTCGCTTAAAGCACTTGTGTTTCGGGTATCAGACAATAGAGGACTCACAAATATACATATGTACATACATCACGCCTGGGTCCCATCGGGATAGGTAGAGACTATGGATCTCCACTTGTTACGATCTTGGCATACCTCCCTCGCCTGCCTTACTCGCATTAGTCCTTTAATACACGCTCGTTTATATATATTGTATGTATATTGTGTATACATTTTTATATATATTATCATTTAAATATTTGTCCTGCGTGGGGATCGAATCCACAAAAGTTTGCGCATAGGATAGAATCATTACCATTTGCGTCAACAGGTCCGTCTGAATGTTATATATAGCTTATTTAATTTACTAAATAACTACAATATAGGAGTATTATTATCGCTCGCTAATAATGCCTAGAATATTAAAGAGGCAGTGGTTCTTTGTTTAGTTGCGATTCGAAGCCAAAACGAATTAAATTTTTCAGTTACAATTTTAACAATGAAACAAGCGTGAGTCATCGCAGATCTCTATATAAAATTCAAATTTGCATCGCAGCTAACAGTAGTATTAATTCGAAGGACCTGCCGCGGTTAGAATACCAAATACGATCTGGTATTCGTCCAACACACATTTCCGGGTTTTGGGATACATCATTACTTATAATACATGCGTGTCTCGGTGTTTGTTCAGGATGAACTGTGCACAGTTGAAACCAACTTGCGAGATAGGATTAATTATATCTGAATATAAAGTTATTATATATATAAGACAATTCGATAGTGATCTAGGAATCTTGAAATAATAAACGTGTTGCTCTGAAAATACAAAGTTTTATTTAGCACAAATATCTATTTTAACAATTTAACAACAAGAACAATACGATCCAGATACACAACATACCTGAAAATACAAAGAAACGACATTTAAAGTTTATTAATTAGCTAGTCGATTCCTTTATTACACAATTAGTAAACTTTTTATTGATTTTTATTTAGCTACCCTATCGCCATATTTTAAAAACGTCGTCATTAAGTTGGCACTGTCAGTCGCGCCCTCTATTCATAGATAGGCCTATAGATAATTAAAGAAAACTAATTTCTTTACATATATATATATGTGTATGTATATATTTATTTTTCATATACATAGACATAGGTCTTGGAAAGCCGGTTGAGCCGTGAGATATGCGTGTTGAATTCCTGTCATCATCATTATCATAAAAACAGCCGCAAAAGTCCACTGCTGAACATAGTCCTCCCCGAGTAAAGGTGATTTTGCCCATTATTGCCGCGCTGGGCAAACGTGGTGGAAATTGTAAAGCGTAGCTTCTTAGCGACGGAAATCCTGTTGTCCATCTCTGCCCTGTTGCATTTGAGCCAGATTGCTTTGGGTGGATATACCGCCATCGATTCCGGTACCTCAGTCGCCTCTTACGACACCTGGTAAAGAGGAAGGTACTATTCTACCGGTACCATACGGCAATGAATTCCCGTACCAACACAAAACTATTATTTTGGGTCTGGTATTATCTGAGTTTATCTTCTGATAAACTGATGTCTTCATTACTCTTGCTTTCACAATCCTTTATTTGATGATCGAATAATGTACATGATAATTTTTTCTCGTATAAACAAATTTTTTATCAAGTTTTTTTTTAAACAGATGCCGTAATGTAACTGAAACGTCAAGCATACAATTTGATTCAAACTAACATAAACGTAACTTATTTCGTTATTATTGCAATTAGTGAAGTAACGTTTTACTCCGTGGGGGTACCGAGAGTAGATTAATACCTCCACATGTACCATATGTAGTAAGAGATGATTGAGGTACTGAAATTGTCAGATGGCCGTATATCTACCTGAAACGGCTAAGCTCAAAAGCGTCAAGGCGGTGATGGGCAGCAGCAGCACCAGGCCTGCCCAGGGCGTCAATTGTGAGCATTATCCCTTCTTTTTAGGAGAGGAGGTTAAGTCTAACAGTGAGCGTTCTTTGTCTGCTATGATGATGACAGTTATATTATTATGTAGGAAACTAGAACTCCAAACTATTTTCGGCAAGTCGAGCCAAATACGTAATGAGTTTGCCATATATATAGTTCTGTTTCTTATAGCTTAGACCGATAACCATTTTTGGTGATCCCGGAAAACTCGACTACACCCATGAATTAATATCAGTTTAGAGATCGCACCTCCTAGAGTAGAATAGTATCTCCCACTGCACCAGGTGACGTCAGAGGTGACTGAGGTACCACAACCGACAGATGACGGTATATCCATTCGCTGTCCACTTCCGCGTCCGCAATAATCAAATGCATTGGGTGGGGATGCAGCATCCCCGTCGTGAAAGCCGCACTTTGCGATTGCTCTACGCTAGTCCAGAGCCGCAATTATGATATTATGTATTAATTTTTATTTTTTATTTTAGACAATTTTATTTTAAGCATATATTTAGGCAATTATGTATTCCCCCTTTCTTAGGGAGCCCTATGTCCAGCAGCAGCCTTTCAATGGTTGTAATGATGATCTTTTAATTATTATCACTGCTTCTTGCGATAAATAGTTGTAACACATAGTCTGGGCGGGGATTTCGAAGTCCTGAAATACAGGCGTAATCTATCGTAGGTTCCAGTCCAAAATATTGCCTGTTTTTACTATCTAGTATTAAGTTCATTTTTATTTTGTTATTATAATTAATTTCTAACCTAACAATTTAGCTGCATTTCCAATAACATGAAACAATGTAGACATTTAATATTCTGGTAGAAAATAAATATTTATTATCATCACTAATTATTATTTATTACATATTCGATGATTATATAAAAAATATAGAATTTGATAAATCAATAAATTCACACTATATCGCATACATTGACCTAACTCCGAAATAAATCGCTAAAAGCACTTGTGTTACGGACGTCAGACAATAGAGGAATCACAAATATAATACTTCAATATAGATATTTAACACCCAAACACAGACCAAACACAAAGATTATCTTATAAATATTTGTTCTAATAATCGAACCTACGACTTTTGGCACACATGCTAGGATCACTACCGTCCGCGTCAACGAGATATCGGAAATATTATATGGTTGTATTAAACCACTAGAAGTGGTCCGAGGTTTTCCCTCGTAGTTCAGGAACCCGTATGAAACGGGCATAAATCTTTACTCAGTGTTAATGTAATTTTCCATTATTAAATGTATTTTTAACTTAAAAAGAAACAAATCGAGCTTACAATATCTCATTTTAGATCGGAGTCTATTTCAAAATTGTATAACTCATCACATAAGGTAGACCTCTAACAAAGGTCACCTGCATTGGTATCTCACTCTCACCTATTTCTACCGCCACATAGCTGTGTTCGCATTGTTGTGTTCCGGTTTGCAGGGTCACCTTCAGTTGTACCACAGGGTTTGCGTCACGAGGAGCATCTTTAGGTTGCGGTCACGATTACCATCAAGCGGACCGTATGCTTGTTTGCTAACTTCACAATATAAAAAAAGACAACAGACAAGTGCACAATAAGCAAAGTTTGACTGAAATTGGTTCAGTCATTTAGTAGTTTATACCGGACAAATACCGTCACACTTAATTTGTATATATAAAGAGACTTGCTGACCCGACCGATAGTTCTATCTTAACTTATCTTGATCATGAAAAAATATCATCATTATTATCACATCAGCCATTGGAAGTTCACTGCTGGACATAGGCCTCCTCAAGAAAAGGGGAATTTTGCCTAAAATTCCCGCGCTTGGCAAGCGTGTTGGCAATCGCAGATCGGAGCTTTCGCGATAAGAATGCTGCTACCCATTCTTGCCCTGGGTGCATGAGCTACACTGTATCGAATGGATATACTACCATCTGTTGGTTCTGGTGAAAGGAGGAGGTACTATTCTACTCCGCCAGTACCACGCGGCTGGTACCACAAAAAATATTGTGACTATAAATTGAGTTATAATCTATCCTATATCTCAACTTTGACCAATAGAGTAAACAAAAACTTATTAATTTGTGACACGTATTATTTTATATATTTTATTATTATTTTTTGTTTATAATAAATTCCCCCAACATCTCATAAATTTATAGACCTGATTCCGTGGTAAGTCGCTTAAAGCACTTGTGTTACGGACATCAGACAACAGAGGGATCACAAATAGACTACTTTAATATATATATTTAACACTCAGACACAGAAAAAACAGAAATTTCATCATATAAATATTTGTCCTCGGTGGGAATCGAATCCACGACGTTTTTGGCCTATAAGACAGGATCACTACCATCTACGCCGTCGGCCGGTAAATAGATACAAATTATGTTATTAATTTAAGACATTTCTAATGATGTAATAATTTTGAAATCGACTACTATATTTAGTGTTAAATAGTAATAAATATATAATCTAATATTACATTTTTTCTCTTTATAATAAGAAAAATATCTCTATCCGACTGTCTAATCAATCAACTAGCCAAAATCGCTAATTTTAGAAGTAGGTATGAAATTTCGTTGCGTTATCTTAGATGGCCAAAGAGGCAAAATTCACATGTTAATGTGGTCCCGTCCACCCACTAGGGTAGTTAAAATGCCAAGATGACGTCGGATACGATCCGTATACAACCGGTCTTTTTGAAAGTCTCTTGAGGTCACCTTTAAAATCGTTTGCCGGAAGGTAACCGAAACATCAAACAGGAAATATAAGAGTCATGTACATCATCATTATCATTACAACCATTGGAAGTCTACTGCTGGACATAGGCCTCTCCAAGAAAGTTATTTTGCCCATACTTGCCGCGCTGGGCAAACGTGTTGGCAATCGCAGAGCGCAGTATTCGCGACGGGGATGCTGCTGCCCATTCCCACCCTATGCATTTGAGCTACACCGTCTCGAATGGATATACCGCCATCTGTCGCTTCTGGTACCTCAGTCGCCTTATACGTCACCTGGGACAGAGGGAGGTACTTCTACTCTGCCGATACCTCGCGGCCACAACCAATATAAAACAAATATATTATTAAGAATAAGGAATTGGAACAGATCAAAACTTTGTATATTCTTGGGTATAACATTAGATGATCAACTGCAATTTAGACTCTCATATAGTAAAATTTTCAAGTAGTTTTTACAATACACAAAATCAATCACATAATATAGTAAATAAATAATAACTATTTTCATTTTCTAATGTGCTGTCTTAAATATATATTTTTTCTCTTACATTGCAAACGCTGGCTGAACCCGATGAGATGGATTAAATTAATGAACTACAGTATTGAACACTGTACAGTACAGTTTATCTCCTAGGGATTACCTGCAATTAAGATTTTTATCTTCATTGCACTTGTGCGAAGCCGGGGCGGGTCGCTCGTAGTTTTATAATAAAATACGAGTATTTATCCGTAATGGATTACTGCTATCCTCATTCTTAGGTCTACTTAAAGGTAATCATGCTAGATATAAGTTCATAGACCTTTCCAGATAGACATGAAATTTTAACAAACATTTACTCACCTTTAGAAGTAAGTAAGTAAGGACTCTCAAGGTTAAGGCATAGGGCAGATTTTATCGGTCATCGTCAAAATATATGAGATATTCGGTTGTGATTAATTTGTATAATTATCGATCGATAAGGATTAAAATATACAAGATAAATCAATTAAATATTTTGACTCTGTGTTTATCACTAGACAATAAAGTTACTTTTGCACGATATTAATTTGTTTATTTAAATAAAAGAAAATAAAAATTGGATTTTACGGATGTAATAACACCAATTTTTAACATTACACTAAAATATTACTAAACAATAATCATAGAAAATTCACTCATCCTAAGAGATGATGTCAGATTGATGTGACTCCGAAATAAGTAGCTTAAAGCATTTTTATTACAGACAACAGAGGAATTACTAATACTTAAATATTATACTATTTAAGTTTTTATAACACTTAGACCCAAACAAAACGCAAATGTCAATTTCATATGTTTGTCCCGCGTAGGGATCGAGTCCTCTTTCAATCTTTATCGCACAATATAGGAACACTACCGAATGCGCCATCAGACCTATCAAAATATGATATCATTATCATCATGATATCAACCGTAAAACGTCCATCCGATAATTGGTGCTCAAGACAGGCGTGATGGAGAGCGTTACTATAGGAATGCTGCCAACCCCGCCCTGTTGCGTTTCAGATACCCAGTTGCGAGTGGAACCTGTAGATTCCGGCACCTCAGTCGCCTGCTACATAATATACTATTACATCATCATCCTCATATCAGCCATTGGAAGTCCACTGCTGGACATAAGCCTCCAAGAAAGTTCTTTTGCTCATACTTGCCGCGCTGGGCAAGCGTGTTGGCAATCGCAAAGCGCAGCGTTCGCGACTGGGATTCTGCTGACCATTCCCGCCCTGCCCTTTTGAGCTGCACTGTTTCGGATAGATAAACCGCCATCTGTCGGGTTTGGTACCTTGGTCGCCTCTTACGACACCTATTACAACACTGCTGGTTCTTTAGACAAGGATATAACGAGTGCGTCAACCTTGTTACAATGTCACTTTACTCTTAGTCATTTCACAGCCTCTAACTCTTTAATCTGGAATATAAACCTGCGAACATTGCTATTTGGCAGAAAAAATAAGTGTGTCTTTTTATGAGGTCCACCTATAGTTATTGTTGTGCATTACTTGCAATATTCAATGTTATTCGGAGGCTGTTTACACCAATAAAATCACAGACTTAATATTGTTTACCTAGTCCGCTTGGTATAGGTAACCCAAACTAGGGTCGTAAGAGGCGACTAAGGTACCAGAACCGACAGATGGCGGTATATCCACCTGAAACAGTAAAGTTTTAATGCTCAGGGCGGGGATGGGCAGCAGCATCTCTGTCGCGAAAACAATTACACTCTGCGATTGTCAACACGCATGCCCAGCGCGGCAAATATGGGCATTATTCCCCCTTTCTTGGTTCGGCCTATGTCTAGCAGTGGACTTTCAGAAAATAAGAAAACACATCACATGTGAATGCTTCTGACTAAGGCGCGCCCCTACTTTATAGCACAAGCTACCTGAAGACTATTAAAGAGTACATTGATATGTTTGATCAAGTTTCCCGTGTCAAGTAAACAATTTAATGTATTAAAAATCCATTACATAGATTGAATGACTCTTACCCGATCATAATCCGTTGAACGATGTGAAATAATAGCTTGTACACCAATAAATCGGTTAGAATATGGTCGTGTAGGTAAATCGCCTCTTTGGGATGTAATTACGGACTTCGTGAGAAGTTGTTAGATGCCTTCCCATTAGAACCGGTTGTAAGGTCCGGTACATTTAATTATCTTTTTAGAGGATATTTGCTCATAATTGCTCATAATAGTAAAATAGTACCTCCCAGTTTCAGGTGTCGTAAGATACGACTAAGGTATCAGAACCGACAGATGGCGGTATATCCATTTGGAATAACAACGATCTTACTAAAGGAGATACTAGTCTGCACTTCACAACCAAAATTACCGACACAGGCCGGTGGATTAGTAATTGGCCGATGGAGTCGTGAGGTTTTGAAATGGAGACAATGTACTGGCAAGCGCAGCGTATGGCGTCCACCAGCAAGATGGACAGATGATCTGTCTAAAACCGCAGGGTCACGCTGGACACAGGCCGCATACAACCAGTCCTATTGGAGATTACTTGGTAGGCCTATGTCCAGCAGTGGGCGTCATATAGCTGATATGATGATTCTGCATTGCTCAGTTTACTACTTAGTAGTCATTATTTAATTACATTTACTAAGAGGACCACTGTGTTAACTGTAAATTTGTCGATATGGCTAAGTATTGACAGTCTCGTACTTCGTTACTCTGTAAAGGAAATCCCTCGTTGGCTTACAAGTTACGAGTAATACAATTGTGCGATGGAACAAAAAGATAGACGAACAAATTGTTCTAGAATTGAATCTATTAAGGTACTATTAAGCCGTTATTGTACCGGCGGAGTAGAACAGTACCTCCCTCTGCACCAGGTCGTGTAAGAGCCGATTAAGGTACCGGAACCGATAGATGGCGGTATATCCAGCCTAGACAGTGTAGCTCAAATGCATCGGGCAGTGATGGACAGAAGCATCCCCTAAGCGCTCTGAGATTGCCTCCGAATTGCCCCTTTCTTGGGAAGGTCTATGTCTAGCAGTGGAATTCCAATGGCTGATATAATAATGATAAGGAGAAAAAGTGCACAGTTATTTCTTTTATACAAATTGCATTGAAGTACTTAAATGAAGTAACAATTTTTTGTCTATTGAATGTCAAGCAAAGATTTTTTATTGAGTTGTGGTCGAATTTCGACCACTGAGCGACCACAAGTACAAAAAAATACTACGCAGTTAAAATTTGTTTACTCTGATAAAAGCCAGCGGCAGCCTCCAAAACATCGAAGTGGCATGATCGGTTATTTATCAATAGACAAATTTAGAAGTCACGACGCCATACCGACGAATTAATCACGCTTGACTACAATTTCACTACGACCTTTCACTGTCCATGCGGCCGAGTTCCGACAGTCGCATACAATAATATTTCCGAATGTAGACGACGGGTGTCGACTTATATATATAAATATATATATAAGGTATAAGAATTATTTAGAAATTAACGTTGAACTTTCGCTGTGGTTTCTAAAATACCTAAACCTTTCTTGATAGTAACGATTGTTGAATCTATACTAATATTATTAAGCTGAAGAGTTTGTTTGTTTGTTTAAACGCGCTAATCTCAGGAACCTCTGGTCTGATTTGATAAATTATTTCTGTGTTTTATAGTCCATTTATTGAGGTCAGTTATAGGTTATATCAGATTTTCATGAAATAAGGGATCCTGAAAAAGAAAAGAAACTAGTAATGCTGAAAATCTCTATACACCCCCAAGGTCATTGTTTCACGCTGGCGAAGTCACGGGCACTGCTAGTACAATATAAACTTAAACAGACGTAAATAAAAGTTTCCAAGTACTTCGTGTCCATATATGCAATCATCAAGTTTCAAGTACATACCTAAATATTGTCTTCATAAAGCAAGCTGTATGCCGTGCGGTACAGGCAGATTAAAATAGTACCTTGCCCTGTACCTCATGTAGTGTAGTACAAATGTGCAGGGAGGGGATGGGCAGGAACATCCGCCGCCAAAGGTACTCTCTGCGATTGCCAACACGCATGCCCAGCGCGGCAATTATAAGCAAAATTACCCCTGTCTTGGGGAGGACTATGTCCAACTTTAATGGTTGATACGATATGATGAAAACAAGCGAGCAGGATTCGCATGAGTATCAGCGAATATGTTTTATGCTACAACAGCATTACCTCAGTTTTACAGATGAAATAATGAGATATCCCTACTAATATTATAAATGCGAAAGTAACTCTGTCTGTCTGTCTGTTACGCTTTCCCGGTTAAACCTCTCAACCGATTTTGATGAAATCTGGCATAGACAATCTTTAGACCTTAAGAAAGGACATAGGCTATTTTTGAACTCGAAATAAGGGTTGTAAGGGGTTGCAAGGGGGGATGAAAAGTTGTTTGCATGGATCGTTATTTTTAGAGCTAGAAACTTAAAACTTATTTTTCAGGCCATTGATTCGATATAAATAAACGTGACATTCAAAGTTTATATAATTTGAAGTAAATAGGTATGGTACCGAAAAAAAACTATTCCACGCGGACGAAGTCGCGGGCACAGCTATTTATAATATAACATTAAATTGTTATAGTTGAATTCGGCGCTGTACTTTGTGCGATAATTCGGTTACAAACGTAAAAAAATACCTCGGTTTATTTTAGTTTTCATCTTTATTAAAATAATGTGAAAAATCTTGTAGTGAAGATGTAGAGTTCTAAAAGTGCAAGAATTTTAATAAATCGGTTAAGTAGTTTTCTGATTAAATCGCGTCAAACATTTTTTTTTATATCTTTTAAAACATAATCCTCTTTATAATATTAGTTTAGATTTTGTTCTATCGCAAATTAACTCGCGTACGTGACTACTGCAGTTTAGTTGCTTGGATCGAGCATGTTTTTTTGCCTGCAGTAATCATCATTATATTTTTTATTTCAAATTAGACCTCTATATCCCCTCATAAATCACTCAAGCCATTGTTATAATTGACCTCCTAATAGTATAAATTATTTATAGATTTTTCTTACACTCACGATTTTTCTACTGAATGGTTTATAACGAATCTTCACAATAATCTAGTTCATACATCAGTTTATCACCATATCAGCCATTGGAAGTCCACTGCTGTACGTAGGCCTCCAAAAGAACGGTGGATTTTTGCCCAGAACGGTATTTATGGGCAAAATTTCATAAGCGTGTTGGCAATCGCAGAGTGCAGCTTTCGCGATTGGGATGCTGCTGCCTATCCCCGCCCTGCATTTGAGCTACACTGTTGCGGATGTGTATACCGTCATTTATCGATTCTGGTTCTGTAGTCGCCTCTTACGACACTTGTTACAGGGAGAGGTACTACTCTATTCTGCCGTTACCTCACGGCTCTTCATCTAGAAATATACATACATAGCATAATAAAAATTAGTAAAGACATTTTCACACATTTTAAATAAATACATTTTTTTGTCCTCAGGAATCTGTGCCAGATTGGGAGCGGGGATACGCAGAGGTGCAAGCGCCTGCGCCGGTCGCGGGGGCTGAGACGCCGGGCCGCAAGTGGAGCGCCAGGCCTCCGCACGCGCAAGACACCGCCACTGACCAGACCGCGCCCCTGAATACAACCAGCGATGCTTGCAAACTGCTTGTCGTGAGTGACATACTTCGTTTTAATATAATAACGACTGTATAAATACGAATCTGTATTTCACTTTATTTCTCATGTGTTTGTTAAAAAAAAGTCGTTTGTAAGAAAATAGGAAAAATGCGCGGACAATGGGATCATATGCTAAATGTAACCTTATACAATTTGACATAAATGTCAGTCATTTGACAGTTGGCGAGATTGACAGTCAACTATTTACATAATTATTTATCATATTTACGTTTGTTTATTTTTTTTCTATTACCATGATCTTAATGTGTTTGCCTGAACAAAATTAATGTTTATTTTTTACTTTGGGCTCATTTGATTACTTGCGATCTGCTATTGATAAGATGTTTCCTAAACAACGATCATTCAAGCCAAGGTCCATGCTTTAGACGTCTTTGGGTGTTCGTTGTGAATTCCACAAACCCAGTAAGTAGGGGACCCAATAAAAGCACCGGCAAACTTTTAACGGGTTTATTTAAATTTGTACATGTTTTTGTTCGACGTTTCCGATACGTTGCCGTGAGGGTCTGGACGCTGGTCGTAATACACATGTCAATGGTGATGTCTTAATTAACATGTGTTTACCTTTTTCTTTCATTTATGTTTTCCGGGTACAAACATTTTCTTTTTTTAGTCTTTATTATTGTTTGGGCCTTTTTCTTTAAGACACGTCAGCCCCATCAGATATATTCTAGCAAACGGTAAATACACAATAAAGAAAAACATAAGAAACACTATTTGCAACAGTATCTACGCAGTTTACTAGAAGCACTCCAGTTAGGAGTCAGGCTTACTCAGAACAGTTTGGAGCTTCTTACATCTAGCCTCTCTAAGGTTTTATATTTCCTATGTTATTTTGAAATTTCGTAACTAAAATCTCATAGGTTTTCAAAATATTTATTTCGCTGTTTTACAACCATCTGTCTTCTTATCGTCGCCTCGTCCCATATTATTATGGTATTGAACTACAGTACCTTGACGATTAAATGCATCGATTCCGTTTCCCATGATGTGGTTAATTGGGGTCAATCGAGTAAATTGTCTCATGGTCCCAGGCAACCTAGTGACCACGTCCTTGACCTGATCACGCCAAGATCGGACGGTGCAACGCTCCAATTAATGTTTACAACTACATCTGTCGCTATAATATATCCTTGCGAAATAAATCATTACAAAGTTATTTACAAGATTGAACTGAGTAATTCTCTGTAGTAAAAATTAAGAAAAAAAACTAAAAATTGTGACCACAATTGAGAAAGGAATGTTGAGACGGTTTGGATATGTAGAAAGGATAGATGAAAAAATAATGACTGCACAAGTATATAGGGCGGAAGTAAAAGGAAGAGTTAGTATAGGATGACCAAGGCGAAAATATCTTAGCCAGCTAGAAGAGGTATCAAAGAAGGGCCAGGTCAGAAATACCAAGAATAAACAAGCCTACCCAAGGAATGGGGAATTTTGCCCATAATTGCCGCACTGGGCAAGCGTGTTGGCAATCACAGATCGCAGCTTTTGCAGCAAGGATGCTGCTGCCCATCCTCGCCCTGTGTACATGAGCTACACTGTATCGGATGGATATACCGCCATCTGTCGGTTCTGGTTCCTTAGTCGTCGTTTACGACACCTGGTACAAGGGGAGATACTATTCTACTCTGCCGGTACCGTGAGGCATAAACTATCTCATAAAATCACCATTTTGGTAAGGTCTACATTATAAACAATGTCATCGTCCAGTCAATCATTCATTCTCGGTCAATAAGTTGAATTAATCCTAAATTTATCGGTCTTAAAGCATCTACAAATTTGATAAAACCTTTGTTGGGAACAATATTATTCTTTAAGTCATTCCACTATACAGGCACTATACATTAAGTTTGTGAGGGTAAAATAAACATTAAATAGACTTTAATGAAAAAGATACTAGCTTTTCACTCGCGACTTGACGTCTCATACCTAAGAAACTTTTGATATTCCGGAAAGAAGTATGTCGCTCGCAGACATCATAACGGTGTTTACCATTCTGTGCTGATTACTTGGAGAAAAACAAAACCCAGAACCATCCCACATAGAATAAAAAGCCAGGGTGTTAATCCAAACTATTATTAATAACTAAGCCAAGCCACAGCCAACAAAAAAGTCAGGCTGTAATTTTTATTAAAATTATATATTATCTTTTTATTTTTTCTTGTCGAAAATGTTTGTTGACTTACAACTAAGCAAGTTTTCATTTCATTTTGCTGCACAAATTTCTTTTGATCTACTTTTTATTATTAATTTTGAATTTTTTTCTGTTGTAAGATTTCTGTTTAAACTTTATAGTTTACAAACTATTACCCAGTTAAAGAATCACAAAAATTCATACGTCCCTCCGGCTTTTGCATTTATAATATCAGTTCGAAAACGATAGTTTTCTTTAATAATATTTATTAGTTTTACACTGCTGACTCAAAGGCAACAGAAAAGATAAATTAATTACAGAATACCCAGTAATTAGGTAATGTGATACAATACCTTTTTTTTTCAACATGACGTAAGTTGCCTATGTACACATAAATATTTATAGTTCGTTCCTAGTTCGTTCCTACCGTTAACTTGAAGATTTTAATAATAATGATAAATTCACATAACCTGACTCTATGATAAGTCACTTAAAACTTTTTTACAGACATCAGATATCAGAGTAGGTTCCTATGTAGATGACTTGTTTGTGGTCTACCTCTAGATAAATACTTATCGGTTGTTGAATTGTCTGAAATTCAAGAGACAAATGTTATTAACTGTGCCCGCGACTTCGTCCGCGTGGAATAGTTTTTTTTTTGGTACTTACCTTAACTTATATAAACTTTGAATATCATGTTTATTTATATCGAATCAATGGCCTGAAAAATAAGTTTTAAGTTTCTAGCTCTAAAAATAGCGATACTTCCATACAACTTTTCATACCCCCTTTCAACCCTTTACAACTCTTATTTCGAATTAAAAAATAGTCTATGTCCTTTCTCAGAAAAATTGGTTGAGAATTTAAAGCGGAAAAGCGTAACAGACAGACAGATACTTTTGCATTTATTATATTAGTATGACTATAGGTAAGTATAATATACGAGTATATATTTCATAATTATTATTGGCCTACTTACTTTCTAAGGAAATCTAGGTCGTGTTAGCCCTATTTAGGAAAAATCAGGCCGCAGTTTAATCAATCGTAGTTAGGGTACAAACGACCTTTTAGTCCCTGGCCAACGCGTTAATAGATTGTAATCATTATTATAGAACTTACAATTATGTAGTTTAATATCATTGGCAAACGGGACTCCCCGATAAGAGTTAATGTTACTAAGCATTAAGTATTTATTTCCAACGATATTGCAATTTACAAAGTGAAGCTTTTAATATGTATTTATTTAATATATAAGATTCTCGTGTCACAGTGTACATAATTGAACTCCTCTGTAACGCATCGACCGATTTTCGTGAATCTTAGCCTGCATATCGTCTAGGGTAGAACATCGGACATCTATTATACATCCCCCTTAATGTGACGGGTGGTCCACCTCTAAACTTTTTTCAATGTTGTTTAAACATTTGTTTTCTTTTATATTTTTATGATTCAACGTACACAAACACATACAAGCGCTCATTTTCACCCTTGTCTCACAAACCCCTACCTGTTCATAGTCATTTTAGTAATTTTATTTGTTTAATTGGCAGAACAACGTTTGCCGGGACAGCCAGTTTATACATATATGCACATATACATCCACAAATAACATGTATATACACATATTTACCAGTATATATACACAAATATGCATACACATACGCAGATTGTAATCTATTATATAATTATTAGTAATTAAGATAATAAAATTTTGATGTTCTATTTCCTACTTCTTAAACGTTATTTAAGGATTAAGTAGAATAGTACTCCCCCTTTACCAGGTATCGTAAAACGAGACTGAGATACCAGAAAAATCCAGCCAGGAGGGGATGGGCAGTAGTGTCCCCGCCGCGAAGTTACGCTCTACGATTGCCAACTCGCTTGCGCAGCGCGGCAGTTATGAGCAAAATTCCCCCTTTATTGGGAAGGACTATGGCCATCAGTGGACTTCCAATGGCCGTAATGATGATATAATTCAACAGACACATACACACACATAGAAATCGTGTCCCAGTAAAATTAGCTTATAATTGTGTCGTGATATAGAAAATGGTTGTTAAACAAATATGTTTACTTGATATTAAGTAGCATCTTCCCGTCTGTGATTTTGTTTGCGTAGACTTCCCGCTTTATCGTCTCCTGTGGGATCTCTCCCGGATTCCTATGTAGACTATGATAGGGCATATCATATATCATACGTCCTTTCATAGGGTTCAAGTTATACACTTGTCAAGTTCCATTAAGATCCTTGCAGCCGTTTAGTCTAGAAAAGGTACCAAACAAACAAACGGATAAAATTATTTTCACACGCAATAAAATGTATCCAACCTTTATTACTTACTAGAAATGTAGTTTTCAATTATTTTATGAAACTATTGTGAAACTGTTTGTTGGTCCATATAAAGGTAGAAAACCTTTTTACTTGCTAATGTGTTATAATCGGCTATACTGTGAGGTAGTGGCAGAGTACCTCCCACTGCACCACGTGTCGGGAGAGGTGACTGAGGTACCAGAACCGACAGATGATGGTATATCCATTCGAAACAGTGCAGCTTAAATGTACAGGGCGAGAATGGGCAGCAGCATCCCCGTCACGATAGCTGCACTCTGCGATTGCCAATAGGTACGCTTACCCAGCGCAGCAATTATGGGCAAAAAAACCTCCTTTTTTGAAATGGCCTATGTCCACCAGTGGACTTTTAATAGCTGATATAATGAATCGGCTCAGTATATTTTGAGTAAAAATATTAAGAACTTTTGTGTAAATGCATACCGAATGTATTACATTTTTATCTCGTCGGGTTCAGTCAGTGTCTGCAATGTAAACGTAATAAAATCTATTTATTTACAACATCACGACATGTGATGTCATGTGTTAGAAAACTCTAAAATGATTAGTGTCTTTCTACTACATTAAACTAATGTTATACATATAAACCTTCCTCTTGAATTCGCTATTTGAAACCGTATCAAAATACGTGGCGTAGTTTTAAAGATCTAAACATAGGGATCTCGCTGTCTGTCTGTCCCTATACATAGGGACAGACAGACAGTGACTTTATTTTATACTATGTAGTGACTAGCGATTCCGTCGTCAGGCGTTGTAGTCACTGTAGGGTATCATCAAAAAAATTGCGTTCGCATTTGATATATACTATCGTGTATCCCAAGTTGAATCAAACTGTACACAGTAAGACAAACTTGATTCAAATTTGTTCAGTACTTTCGAAGTTCAGCCCGGATAAATACCGTGACACATTTATATATGTATATATATATATATATATTTATGTTTGTTATAAATCTTGATTTGGCTGGTAATATAAAATGTACGCATGTGTATTTAGAATATACTTCCATAGTAAATTTAAACCATTAATAAAATATTTTGCAGTTCCTTCAAAATGTTCAATGTGTGGTCATCCCTTCGACAGTATATCGGGGACGCCAAGAATCCAATATGGCGACAGTCGCTATGCGGAGGGAACGCCGCCACAGTAGCCGCCAGGGCAGGCACCAAGTTGCTACCTTCCAAGATCAGGATCGTGTGGAACCCCCCCTCCACGCCGTATCATCACACGGAAAAACTTAGGCTGGTAGTCACAGCTGTTAATAGTGGTGAGTTTTTTTGCTACTAAGATAATCTACGAATTTGATGGGCCCGATGGCACAGATGGTAATGGCTCTATCTTATGTGCCACGGGTCGTGGGTTTGATGCCCACACAACTACAAATATTTATATGATGAATATGTTTGGTCGGTGTCTGGGTGTTAAATTTGTATTCAAGCATTATATTTATGATTCCCCTGTTATCTGATGTCCATATCTGGCTAATGTATGTGGTGTGGTATGAATTTATTTATTATCATTATTGAAAGATGGCAATTTAGAATTTAGCAGAATATACTCTACGATCGACAAGCGCCGCCAGATTCCTACTTTCTTGGAAAAGCTGATAGCAGTGATAATGATAATGACTAGTGATGTTAATCAACGTTCTAATAGTGTTGAAAATATTTATCATCATAATTTTATCCAAAAAATCTTGTCTCATTACTACATTAGGGACCTCGCATAGATATTTGTAGGATTTCAGGGATACAGAAGGTAAGGTGGAAATGATTTCTGATCTCTACATAATTCAATATATTAACGGTTTTCGCTTTCGATATTTTCCTAGCGGAAAATTACTTGATTGCTCTGGAACATACGCGCACCGCAATCCACATTACGACATTAAACTTTTTGTTACATACAATAGTTAGAATTTATGAATATTTCTCACGCAAACATGTTTCTTTTGTACTTAATTTGATTGTTAGTGCATAGGTACTTCATACACAAATTACTCAATTGGGATCATACTTAACATCCTTTTATAATACCTACTACCTAAACAATATCGAAGACATTCCTCGTGATTATATCAGCCATAAGACGTCCACTGCTGGACATAGGCCTCCCCATGTAATCTCCAATAGGAATGGTTTTATGCGGCTTATTTCCAGCGCGATCTTGCTGGTGGATACGATGCTGCACTTCTGGTGCTATCGGTTCCACGTAATAAGTGCCCTGACCACTGCCACTTCCACTTACTAATCCACTGGGCTATGTCGGTAACTTTGGTTCTGTTACGAATCGTCTCATTCTTGAGTCTAAAGAGACTTCGTACACTGTCCTATCAAGAGCTCGGTAAGCTATTTTTAGTTGGCTCAAAAGGCAATGGTAAGAGACCTCGTTTCGCTGCCATACGTCATCGCTACTATTGAAATGGAAATGATAAAGTTTTTGTGAACACATCAATTATTACCGAGCGTGCCTACGCACTTTGTAATCCACATTCGTCATGGTTGACGATTCAAGTTCTTAAAATTTTTAATGGCTCTTACGAGGTATAAAGATAGACAGATAAGTAGATTTGTGTTGAGATTTTACGTATTACAAGAATTTGCCCAATCAGTCATATCTTAAGATAAAATCAGGAAAATATAAAGAAAATTTATTCAGCACATACATATGGATGTCCAGGATAGTCCTCCCCAAGTGATCCTAATCATTGAGAGGTTGTTGCCCATAATTGCCTCTCTAGGCAGCCGTGGTGGCAATCGCAGAGCATATAGCTTTGCAACGAGGATTCTATTAGGTCTTTATCTATACCAGTTAGAATACCGCCATCTGTCGGTTTCAATAACAAACAATAACGACATTTGATATAGAGGAAGGTTTGTCTTGTGCTTACCCACGGAACGACACTCTTACACTCGCCGCGTTCTCGTTGAATACTGTTCAAATACAAATAGCCTTTCAGCCGAGAAAGATCTAGAACAACCACCATACTGCGGTATCTAATAATAATCACCATTATCGTCATCATAGCAGCTGTAGAGTTCCCAAAAAAGAAAAACTTTTGTCCATTATTGCCGCGCTGGGCAGCCTGTTGGCAATAACAAAGTGTAGCTTCGGCACGGCAATGCTGCTGCCCATTCCTAACCTGTTGCGTTTAAGCTATTCCGGGTGATTAGACGAAAGTACAATTCTACTCTGCCGGTATCCCAGGACAAATATTTATCTAAAAAGTCAATCTGATTTTTAATTCCAGGTGTAGTCTGCAACAACGATTCCCAGTACATCTGCGGAGAAACGGGCCTATGCATTTCCTCATATCTGGTCTGTGACGGAGTCAAGCACTGCCCGGGAGGAGAGGACGAAGACAGCAGCGCATGCTCCCATAGGAGAGATCCGCCTCTCTTGGAGCTGCTGCGGCGTTTCGCTGCCAGAAACCAGGAGTTGCTCGGGCTGGACCAACCTGACAGCATGACCAAACCATCGGTTATAAGTGAGTGTCCTTTATATTTTATCCTTTTGAAAGAATGGAGACCAGGTTTACCGACATGGCCAATTCAACTATTGGGGAGCGATTTGAAACTACTCTTATCTGCTAATCCATATTTACCACTTTTTATTTATTATTTATACATATTTTGTTTTTAAGGATAACGATAGCTTATAAGAATCAATTGGATCACTTGATTCTGATATATTGAAAAGATAAATAGCTTCCGGCAAGAAGACTAAGAGCCGAGTACTCAAAGCCTTCTTTCACTGATGATAGCAGTTGTGAAACGATCATTGGACATGTGCCTCCCCAAGTAAGAGGGAATTTTGCGCATAAGCCAATTTTGCCCGCAAAGCGTAGTTTCGTAACTGCAATACTCTCCATCTCCAACTACAAGAGATCTACGCTGTTTCGTAAGGATACAACGCCATCTATCGGTTCCGGTACCACAACCGCTTAACGCCTGGTTCATACAAAGTTTCGTTAAAATCGCATCATTGGTTGTAACATACAGACAATCACTTTCGCATTCATCATATTAAGTTGAAGATATATTGGAATACGTAATTGATATCTTTTTCAAATGAGTCACATCATTAGGAAATGTTTAAAATAAATCTCCGTCTTAATTTCGCAGACAATGATTGTTAATCGTCCATCACTGTTCTGATAACAAAAACAATTAATACGTAGTTGTATTTCTTTGTAATACAAAACAACTGTTCATATGATTACTGGTAATTACCATTAAATGACGTCGCTAGTTGCATTGATAACACATATACAGCCGAGTTTGAGTATACGGAGAGTCTACGGATTCGGTCAGTAGTGTGAAATTCGTCGGATGGTGCATACAGACTATTGTGGCGATTTAATCTATTTGGAATTCAATCAAGCATGCAATTATTGTTTTTGTAAATTAAATAATTGTTGTTGGTACTTTTGATAATTTGTATTCGATCAAATGATTCAATAATCTATCGAAATAAAGTGTAACAACCAGATCATGCAGGTATGTACCAATTATATATATATGTATATAATTATATGAAAAAAATATAATTTACGTCGCGCGTTTTTGTTATTATGTAGTATCTATATATAAAAATGTGGTGATGTGTGATTTAAAACATTTTTGGCATTAGTGTAAGTTCTCCAATATTTTTCTCAATATATTCATTTTCCAAATTAAAACTTAAGCTACAGTCAGAAAACACGCCGTCATTGATTTACATGTTTCGGCTATTTCACTAATTTAGCAGGTAATATATGCAAGGAAAACACCAACTGTGCGGATGATTAATAGAAATAAATGCATAGAGATGAATATTTTTCGTCCTCTCGATAGAACATGATTGTCTTAAATTTGGACATGTGACCAGATTTGGCGGTAGATGGTGGAAAGATCGACTGTACCTGTTGGACTAGGTTCAATATTAGTTGTACAGTTTGATCTGTAGCTTTATGTACATAGTTCCACCTGAAAATCTGTTTCATTAGAAGCAAGGATGTTTGTGATCATTGCGATTCTATTTTGAATGTTAATTTTCTATCGACAATTGCTAATTTCTCTTATTTTTTCAAGTATATTTTCTATTACAATATTACTTTTCTGAAGAAAAATATTGTATTTATGAAATGGCATACAATAACATTTTTAACCCGGTGTCGCGTATAACAATGGTTTGTTGCGAAGGTCGACTCATATCACATACGCTGGTTAATAATTTCTAGTATGACCTCGGTAACTAATAAAGTTCCATCGGAGAGTATATTCTACATCGTTTTGTAAATATTTTACGATCATATCCGAAAGTATGAAAGAAAAGGGTCACGCATTTTTTTTATCATTTAAGCTAATTCGCACAAGCAGAATTGCACCTTCTATACCTGTCGTAGTTGGCAACTGAGGTGCCGGAACTGTCAGATGGCGGTATACCCATCCGAAACAGCGTAGATAAATAGAGTTTGGATGGGCCACCCATCAGCCTGCGTGCCCAGCGCTGTATTTATCCATTTCTAGGGGAAGCATGTGAACTCCCCAAGAAACGGGGAATTGCTGAATCCTGATGGACCAGAGGACGTTCTTCGGCTATGCTGATGATGAAAAAACTATATATTTTGCTAATATTTCTCCTTGTCTTAAAAATTAAAATTGTATCTTATACAGAACATATTATTTCTAGTGTATATAGGCCTGGAGTTTATATTAAAATACATTCCGTTTCATCATCATCATGTCAATCATTAGAAGCTGGACGTAAGCCTCCCCACGAAAGGGGAAATTTGCCCATAACTGCCGCGCTGGCAAGCGTGTTGGCAATCGCAGAGCGCAGCTTTAGCGTTGTTGCTGCCCATCCCCGCCCTAAGCATTTGAGCTATACGGATAGATATACCGCCTCATTTGCTTCAGGTACCTTAGTTGCCTTTTACGGCACCTGATACAGGGGGATGAACTATTTACTCTGCCCGTACCTCGCAGCTTCATATCCTCTTCTTTTACAAGAACACTTTGCTCACAGTTTTAAACTCATTGGGTGGTTTGGATAGGTTCCAAATGCAGTTACTAACTGTAGATATATATATTCCTGTAGCAGTATTAATTGAGAGCAGGTGACCTTAAACTTTCAGTGAAGATATCCGAGGGGGAGCAGAAGTCAAACGCCTTCATGGAGTTCGCGGCGGCGCTGAAGCCGTACGGGCCCTGGAGCTACCTCGTAGTGGGCATGCTGGTCTGCGCTACCATCCTCATGTTCTGCCTCGCTTGGGGTGAGTACTCATTTTCAACTGAATTATTCCAGGATCTTTAATGATGTTTTCCAATAATCTAACCGTTTACTACATACTATAAAACAAAGTCATTTCCCGCTCTCTGTCTGTTCCTGTGTATGCTTAGATCATTAAAACTACCGAACGGATTTTAATTTGTTTTTTTAATAGATAAAGTCTAAATGAAGGTTTATTTGTTAAATAATACTAGCCGTCCCGGCAAACGTTGTTCTGCCAATGAAATTATATAAGATTATTAAAATTACTTTGAATAAAAGAGGTGTTTGTGGCAGAAAGGTGAAACTTTAGACTTGTTTATAATGAATCTTACAAATAACAAAAAAAAATTGATGTGAACCACCATTAACATTTAGGGTAAAATCAAAAATAGATGTCCGATTCTTTATCCTAGCCAATATGCACACTAAGATTCATCGAGCCGTTTCAGAGGTGTTTAAGAACGTACATCATGACACGATAATTTTATATATTAGATAATATGGTAGAGAAACACTGGTCTTAAAAGTTTCTAATGTGATGTCGTACCTAAACACATTTTTTTCGACTACATTGCAAACGCTGGCTGAACCTGAAAAGATAAAACGAAATAATGTATTACAGTACATAAAAAGGTCTACAAAGAAGTCCGACATGGTCACATGACCATGTCTTAGGGACTTATATAAGTCTTCCCTGAGGCCCAAAAATATGTAATACAATTGCTTGAAATTTCTGCTATCTCATTAAAACTGTACTGTAGTATCCCTGTGGTATACCCTTGCACTAAGGGTCGTAGGTTCGATCCTCACGCAAATATTTAAGTGAGAAACGTTTGTGTTTGTTTTGTCTATGTCTAGGTGTTATTTGTGTTTTCAAATAATTGAATCAGTAATTCCCCTGTTGCCTGATATCGGTATCTAGGCAGTTCGAGTTACTTATCTCGGAGTCGGGTCAATGTATGAGATGCTGTGATTTTGTTCCTGATCTACGTCCGTAACGTGAGCCTCCATCACGATCTCGATCTTCCCACGATTCGCGAGTTCATGAAAGAAGCATCGCGCCGCTTCTTCGACGGGGCCTCAAATCACACTAACCCCTTAATTTCCAAGTCCGCGAAATACGTCGCTAGGAAAAACGTCCACGTCCGATCTCGTAGACCGCGTCACGTCTTAGACGACCCTCCTGACAAAATAACCGCGAAACTCGCAGCCCTTTCTCGCCCTCTCACTGGCACAACTCAACCACTGACACTCCACATGCACTCGTATAACAGAGCAGTACACCGCGTTCGCCGGCGAACGCGTGAAGTCCCTGCCCCTACGAGCGATAACCGACAGCCCTAGGGCTGTCGGGCTCAATCTGTCCGTCCTCTCTTGTTTTAATTTAATTCATTCATAGTAAATTCAACCCCAACGACGGCGACTGAGCCTAGGTCGAGCCTCTAGAGGCGCCCTCGGTCTCGTCGTCGGTCCCGCTCAAATCTCGCGAGCCATTGCGGGCGCGGCCGCGGGGCACGCAGGATTATTACGGGCATCGGTCCTCTCATCTATGAGAGGCCTCGCCCTCTTTTTCGGTGGTTTCACTAGGTTCGTCCGAAAAAAGAAAGAAGTTCCTGATCAAAAGCATAATCAATGTATGTCCCAAATTTCATTGTGATTTCATTTCGACGGAACTGAGATGGATATGAACTGAGAAGGAACTATTCCGGATGGATATACCGCCGTCTGTCGGTCGTAGTACCTTAGTCACCTCTTACGACACCTGGTACAGTAAAAGGTACTATAACCTATGTCCCATTACCCAGTAATTTCACTACCTCCTTCAAACCAGCACGCACTGTTTGGCGGTTGAAATAGATGACATTACAAATCCAGACGACACTTGCATGAGGTCTACCTCCACTCACTAATCTTAAATTTTGCTAAACAGAATGCTGCTGCAAGCGGTCCAAGCCGTCGGACACGCCGCTGAACATCCCGCCGTCGTGCATCGACCTGTCCCCCACAGTGACGGTGACCGCGGCCTCCCAGCAGCTGTTCGCCGCGCCGCTACCCGCCACCCCGCCCGAATACGAGCCGCCGCCTTCCTATTCCTCTCTGTTCCCGCGAGCCTTCAAGTCGTCACCGACCCCGGTCCCGCACTGCTCTCACCAGGAGCCGCCGGACTGAGCTCATGTTAACTAATTTAAAACCACTGCGACTTCAAAAGGCTGCAAAAAGTTTCGATAGGCTCAAAATATTTTATTTTTATTAAGGATGTATGGATCGAACGCCTCGTTCACGTGGCAGATTAAAAAGATAAATGTCATATTATTTTTTTTATATAGCAACGCAACGTTCGGAAACAGTATTTTTGGAGTCGCTTAATTATTTAGTTAGGTAGGTTATTCCAATTGAAAATGGCCGCTGAATGGTTATGTTAAATGTTTACCGGGAACGTGTAGCCCTGTTCGACTGCCAAACTCAATACCGTCGCAGTATGACACCGAGGACCGAGTACCAATATCGTTAACTAAACAAATGCACCTATTTATTAAAAGAAAATATAATTATAGACATTCCCACAAAAGTTTGATTTCATACACTTTTATAAAATTCTAGCAAGATTTATTTAAGTTGGAAAGTTAAATTAAATAAAAATAGATAGCTGGACAAATGAAAGCAGCGTTAGGCAGATTATTTTTAAATTATTTTCGTAGTAGGTATATTTTGGGTACAGAATAGGCACCTATATTATTTAACTATATAAAAGGATATCTTTGATTTTTCGTTTATTATGATTTAACTTGAATACTACTGAACCAATTTAAAAAGTATATCACCATTCAAAAACTATATCCTCACAAAATAATTTACATGTATTAAAAAAAAATTTAAATGTATTAAAAAAAAGAGATTCTAAAGTGAAACAATAAGTAAGATTTGTATAATTGTAACGAATAAACTCCAAAACTACCGAATCGATTTACAAACTCTTTGTAATAGTAAGCTAAATTATTAAGAAGTAATATTAATTATAATGTACATATTCTTATAATCCCACGGAAAAAGAAACTGGTTATTCAGCCATCTAAAGGCATAAATTACCAAAATACAACTTGTGAGGTATTGGTACCGCGTCGTCGACACTTAATTTAACGTAAACTAACGAAGAAGTTGAAAGACATTATAAAAAACAAAACTGCATTTTGTGACTGTATATTGTATTTAATTTTGACTGTTAAGGGCTGATATTTCAACAGTATGGTATTCTGTCTGTATAACATTTTTTTTTGTTGTTTACTCTAAGCGAACCTGCCATGGATGTATGTTTTAATTCTCTGAGATTGGAGTACACATAGCAACAGATCAACCTACCCAAATTGGTCAAAAATTTGCAATCGATATTAATCTATAAGAGTGAGGTATTAAGTTCAAAATTGACAGCAAAATTTTGACAGATTTGTGTAGGTTGATCTGTAAGCCACCGTACATGTTTTTTAAATGAGTAGTGTAGTGTATCTGATCTTGTGACTATATTATTTGTTATTTACTGTTGTTTACAAATACTGAGTTTCTTACCTCATTCACGTACGAAATATAGTTTTTTTATATTTGTTTCCGCTGGTTATGCAAGAGTGAATGGCTGTATAGTTACATTTCCTTAGCACTGTAAATGCTTCATAAGAATGACAGGCGTCAATGGAGTATTCATATTGACATATATGTCATTATATTTTGATATTAATATTCTTTACATTTCAAACATTCTACATATAAAACATGTTATCAAACTAAAATTAAGGCTAATACCATTAAAATACGAGTAATTTAAATATACACTAATTTGACAGCTGTCATTCTAATCAAGCTATATCTACAGGATTATAACAGCCTATATCATTTGTAGTGCTGATACCAATACATAAATAAACCATACAATATGTTATTACAATTTTTAACCAGCGAAATATGTAAAATTAATGCAGAAGTTGTTTATAATAAATTGGCAAAGTGTGTTCGGCTTCACCCAAGCAAATAAGTGTCTTTAAAGTAGCTTTTCCAAAATTACTTTCAACCACCATTTTAATACAGTAAAATACTATTTAGGGATTTTTGAATATTTGTAAAATATTTCTTACAGTTGTGTAGAATATAGTCTATTAACCCTATTAGAAAATGTACAGAAAGTGTCAGAACAACTTGCAACCTGTCAAGATTAAAGTCAACTGCGAAAGTTTTACAGTTATATGTAGTTTCAACTGTTGCTTTGTGTACACACAGCAACAGATTAGCCAAACTAAATCTGTCAAAACTTCGCAATCAATATTAATCTATAACAGCGAGCCATTGTGTTCAAAATGGACTGTTACTATTTGACACATTACCGTACTACTTACTTACCGTACCTATACAACAACGTCAAAATTTGGCAATCAATTCAAAATAAACTACAAATCATTAACATCTAAATGCAAAAATTGTTATGAATTATTAATGGGTTAGTTAGTCTGTGTAGTTATAATTTTCATTAAAAGTTTTAACTGTATCGTGAAACCTTAGCATGGTACTAAAAACTTCAAACCATCTTTCGTTTATGTGATGATTGCAATGACGTGTTTCAACTTAACGAGAGACATAAAGATTGACAAAACAAATAGATATATATTTTTGTTTATACCTATAGACTTATTCAAAACGGTAGTCAAATCAACTGTAGAAAATGTTTCGTTGGAAATATACGTCATAAAATCTTTACCTATTTGCCATGCTGTAGGCAATCGCAGGACGCTGCTTCCAATCACTACCCTGGTTTTGAACTCCACTGATTCGGATACACCGCCATGGGGTCTGGTAGTCCAGTCGCCTGTTACGACATTTGGTACAGACGGACCTACTATTCTACTCAGCCAGAACAATGTCCGCTGTATAATGCAATATAATTAGTAAACTCGAGTATATTGTTGGTGTAATGATGTAACTAGTCTTTATAGGATCTGTTGTATTTGTAAGAATGTATCATCTACCTAATGTTAATTGTATGGTAAAATGAATACCTTTTAGTTTGTAAAACAAAATGGATTCCATAAAATACCTAATAACATTAAAAGTGATATGTATTTTTAGGGAATTATAAATAATAAATAGGTATTTATTTTAAACTTGTGTTTTTTTGAACTATTTCTAGGTTATAAGTTATCGTCTATTTTGAGAAACCCGATGGCGCAAATCCTATCTGAGTCCCAAGGGTTGAGGTTACGATCCTCTACCAGGACAAACATTTATATGATGATACTCTGTGCCTGAGTGTTCAAAAAATTTGTATTTATTAAATTTATGTTTCTTTGTTGTCTGATGTCCAATGACCTTAAGCGAAATCCGCCCACATGTCAATCAAATTGACATAATTGTGCTAGGAAGTCAATTGAAAATTTGAATATCAAAATGTGATTCACAGAACTAGTGTATATATTTGGAAAGACAATTTTCTTTTTTGGGAGTTCTCCAGCAGGAACACTAAAGCACCTGCCTCGTTTGCGTATAAATTCCATGTTATATTTGCATATAATTATCGAATTATCATTTGTATGTTAAGTTATTTCAAAAGTTCGTCGGCATTGGTACCTCACTCTCACCTATTTCTCCCGCCAAATAGCAGTATTCGCATTGCTGTGTTCCGGTCTAAAGAGTAAGAGAGGCAGTGAATTTACTGGGTAATGTGGCATAATATCCTCAAGTCACAAGGTTGGCGACGCGTTGGTTATATCCTTGTGATATTACGAGCGTATATAGGTGCAGTGACGCTTACTGTCACGCTGACGAAAAAAAAATCGCCGGAGCAGACATGTTATAGCAGAACGACACGTCGTGACGGAAATGCTGCTTCGATACTACGCTGTTTTAGTTAGATATATAGTAATCTGTTGATAGCGGTATTGCAATCGCCAGTAACTATTTCACACTTGGTATAGAGGAGGGTTAGTACTCCTTTATTCACCCTTACCCACGGCATATACCTACCCATATTATGGTGCGCTAAATTGCAAATATTTTAATATATAAATATTATACTTTAATATATATATATATTAAAGTATAATATGTGCGTTTATTTGTAAGTGACCAGAAGTAGAACCAGTTGCGTAGCTAGGTAACCAAGGGCCCTGGGGCAAATTAAAAAATGGGACCCCACTGTTTGTAAACAATTTTTTTATATGACCTATGCGTCTATTCTAATCTAGTCCACTTTCATTCCAGTTCTATTATTAATGCCTCTCGTACTTTTATTCCTCATTTTTTATCTTTCTTGCATCCGTCATATCTGCCAGTCTGTCCTCAGTGTGTTTAACGGAGGTATTTTATGTAAATTGATTAGGTTTTATCAAATAAAAATATAAAATATACAAAAACTTTAAAAATATTAAGCTACTTGAAGCTTTTTTTTGTGCACTGCAGGTCAGGTAATAAAAATATTAGACAGTAAACAACATAAATTACAATTAAAACGTAGTTCAAATTGAATTCCCTAGACATAACTTTTGAATTTCTCTCAACTGAGTTGTCATGATTAAGTGGGGTTGCAACAAGTAATATTTATTTTGAAAATGTTTATTTTGAAAATGGGAGAAATTACCCAAAGTTCAGTACAATCGAGATTTCTGGTAAGGGGGCCCCTGAGCTTGCGGGCCCAGGGACACTGCCCCGCCTAGCCCCTAAGTTGCTCCGCCACCGAGTAAAACTCATACCCAGGTCGTTTGTATTGGTAGTCGTCAAATCTGATATCAATATGTTTGGACCATGCTACTTAATGACTTTGTACTACTACTTTGTAGTGAACTTGTAACAACAGCTCTTTATGTTATAGTTAGTTTTCCGATCGTTTAGTCATATTTTCTAAGAAGGAATAAAAATAGGAACAAAAATGCTATTACTCAGGTTTTCATTTGACATGTTATTTTAAATGATACAATTTATTTGTGTGAATATAATAACATGGACACATAATAATTACTATACATAATATAAATAAAATACACACAATGTTTGTCTATTCATTACTTAAAATCTAAAATCATTTTACATCAAGCACATAATAATAAGTATATTAATTATAATAGGTAAACAATTTAACAATCTGTTTTAGAACGAATTGTATATGTCATTTACTAAATGTTAAAAATGTCTATGTCGAAAGTAAACAAAAAATTGTTTACCCTAAAGTATTAACATGTAAATAAAAGCTTAATTTTAAAAACTTAGATAAAATGAAATATTAACAATATATTTTACTGTCATTAAGAACATATTATTAAGCTTGAAAATGGACGTAAATCGGATTCCAATTCTATGCCGAGTGTGTTTATTAACTGATCCAAAATTAAGAAAGAAGTGTTTGTCTCTGTTTGGAAAACATAATGATATTATAATTTCGGACAGCATAAATCTAATCGCAAATGTAAAAATACAAGAAAGTGATGGATTACCCGATAAAATATGTTCAGACTGTCTATTAGAACTTGACACTGCCATCAACTTTAAGCTAAAATGTGAGAATTCAAATCTCTTACTTACGAATAAAGCTCGGTTAATTACATCTAATGAGACGTCACTAGAAACTCAATTAACAACAATAAAAAAAGAAGAGCCTTTTGAAGAAACATACCTGGATGAGGATGTTTTTTTATCTGATAATGTTGAATGTAATTTCATTGGATTGGAAAATAAGGTAGAATTAGAAATTGAGCCATTAAAAAATGAGAATCTATCTGATGAAGATAAACTAGAGGTCAAGAAAGGCAAAGCTATAGATTTAAAACTGCAATGTCATGATTGTGGAGAGATATTTAAAAGCAAATGCAAACTGCGTGTTCATTGGAAAAGAGTACATTTATATGAGTCCCTTATATGTCAGACATGTAAACGAGCATTTAAGTCTATTAAGGCATATCAAAGACATGTGCAATTAAAGTTAAAATCTTGTTTGTCTGCTTTATATGTTAATATAGAGGGCATAGGGAAACAAAGGGTATTCAATTGCAAAACATGCAGCTACACAACTCGCAGAATTAAAGATATTGCAACCCACTACCTTACTCATAGTGGTGAAAAGCCTGTTGAATGTGACCTTTGTGACAAGAAATTTTCACAACTCAGCTCACTGGAGTATCACAAGGAAACTGCTCATAAAATATATAAAGTTGAAACCACCTGCCAGTACTGTGGCAAATATTTAAAGGGTCGACGACGCATCCACAGTCATTTAAAATTGCACAGTCCTAAATATGTACAATGTGATGTCTGTAAAAAGAAATTACGTTCTAAAGAGGCTTTGAAAGATCACATCCAGCGACATACTGGTGTAAAATTGTACACTTGTGAAAAATGTGCTCAAACATTTTATGCTCTCTCCGAGTTGTGCAATCATAGACGAACTAAACATGAAAAAGGCAGGGACAGCTATAAATGTGATATTTGTGGATATAGGGCGACCAAATCAACAACTATTAAGAAGCATAAAGCAAAGCATACGGATTCAAATATGGCTTGCATTGAATGTGGCATGTTTGCTCCCGATGCTGAGAAACTGGCAATACATCAACGGAGGCATTTTGATGAAAAGAAATTTGTGTGCCCTCACTGTGACAAAAAGTTTTTGAGAAGGAAGGGGCTTAGTGTCCATGTAAGACAAAAACACAAGTGCAATTTTTCAGTCAATAAACCAATCAAACTGGAATCTAAAGAGGTTGTTAATGGAAATGTATTTGAAGTTGATATATCTCCTATGCCTTGAATGATTGTTGCAATGTTCTTCATACAAAGAGAAAGAGAATATGACTGATCACACTTGTAAAGGTTGAGTAGCACTCATATGCTAATACAAAAATATTATTATTGGGAATTTGAATTGACCAACATTCTCTTCTTAACTTTTTAAATTTGTTATTTTTGTTCTCATTTACGAAGTTGTTTTGTTGTCACTTAATTCATTCGGTGATTAAAGGATTAAAGTTGAACTATAAAGATGTACTAAATATTATATAGTCCTTTTTATTTTATGTATATAATTCACTATTTACAAATAAAAAACTTTCTAAATGTTAGTTTGTTACTATTTTATGTCAGTGTTAAAGCCTTTTATGTTTTTAGAGTATGATAAATATATTAATTAGTATATATATATACAGACATAAACACAATATTACTACACATATATGCATTTCATGCATTTCAAGTACTCCATAATAGTGATATGAATATTACATTAATCCAGGCAAAATTCAAAATAATTTTTATTCGTTTTTGAGTGTACTATTTTCATTATACTAAGTGAATATTGGTAATTGGTATTAATGTACATAAAGAGATAGATCAAATTATACAAACCTTGTCCAATTCATACAAATTTCGCAATCAATTATGAATTTTATTGACAGTTGTTAGAGTTTAAATAGTGATCGCGTACTTTTGAACGGATAGTACCTACAGTCTATCATCAGCTTGTATTCGTTAGTTTTATACTAAATTCTCATGTGGAATTTGACAGGGTTGCGTATGATTAATCAGTCTATGATTAAGTTTCGTCAATTAAGTCAAAGTCATTTTTAAGAGGCGCCGACACGGTCACCTACTGAGCATTTAGTTATTTAGTGGCTCTGAGAAAACAAAATTAACAAAACCATATAAGCGAACGTATCGTGTGGGCATAATAAGCAGCCAAAAAATCAAAAATAACCTGTACCAAGGGTTTACTATAGATCACCATCATCATATCAGCCATTGGAAGTCAACTGTTGGACATAGGCCTCCCCGAAATAGGGGGAATTTGCCCTTAATTACCACGCTGGGCAAGCGTGGTAGCAATCACAAAACGTAATTAGCATTTGGGTTGCGTACAGAGGGAGGTACTCTTTTACTCCGCCGGTATCCTACAGGTTTACCATAGATAATAATAAATCATTTTCCGCGTGCATTATATTTTTTATCTATTGTATACAGAAAAAAGAGGAAAAGCACAATATTTAATTTTGAAATCTATGTGATTTTGGCAAGTTATGACTATAAAAGAGTGCATGCACAGCAAGATAGCTCTAGATAAGCTAGATATCTTCATGGAATAAAAGTCTATACATAAACAATTTTAACGGGCCCGATGGCGCAGATAGTAGTTATCAGTAGTGGGTTCAAACATTTATAAGATAACATTTATGTTTGTTTTATGTCTGGGTGTTAAATATATGTATTTAAGTATTTTTTTTGCGATTCCTCTGTTGTCTGATGTCCGTAACACAAGTGATTTAAGCGACTTATCGTGGAATTTATATTATAATACACGTGGAGTACCGGGGTAATATGTGCACTTTAGTTATTTTTCGTCTGCACAGTTATTTTTCAAGGGTGTGTATTCTCTGTCCTCGGCTGATCTTGGCCATGTGTAATTAAGTTACACATAGTAATAAAAGAAAGAAAAAACGAACAGAAAGTAAAAATTTTTTCTTTCTTAAAAAAAAGTAATAAAAATATCACTAAACAATCCGTTTAGGGGTTTATTTCGAGTAATAGAAACGTAGTAGGTGTAAAAGGTTATTTCCCGTTCAATAAGTATCTACAAGTATATTACGAATAATAATCTCGATTTATATATATACGTAACTCTGCAATAATATAGATGCCTGAATATGAACAAATTTATGCGCTATAGTTTTGTATATTGTTTATATTTTTTTACTCATAATGAAACTCATACTCAAACTCATGAAAACGGGGCGTCCCTGAACCTGCGTCGCTCTTAGAACGTTTCACAAAGCTCCTAATATTATTACCCAAGAACCCGACACGCAATTGTCGGGTTAGATAAAGATACTCCGAGGAGTTACCGTTCCCGGGAAATTGGTAAATAATAAAAGTCTAAGTTACTCCTAATAATAAAAGCTATCTGCCAATGAAAGTCTCGTTAATATCGGTCTAGGCGTTTTGGAGTTTACCTCATACAGATGAACAAAAAATAAAAAAAAAGCTTATTTTAGTTATGAGTACCTATTTATGTGTGTATGTTTGTTACCGAATCATTCGAAGTCGATCGTAAGAGCAAGGAGACCACGCAGCCTGCGCATGCGTAAGTGCGTATGTTTTTCTAGCTTATGCACTCATCTAGTTGCTATTATTCAACAATAAATCAAACTAAAAAGTGAACAATAAAATATAGTTTAAAAAAAAACAAAAAACACGCTTTTAAAATACATTAAACTAAAAAGTAAAAAATATTTTATTAAAACAAAGCGTGGGTTGGGTTCTGCCATATTTTTCGTAGACCTAGCAATCCGC
>JACJUM010000875.1:3248998-3270106 GCA_020976665.1 Heortia vitessoides
CGGCGCTAGGTCCTTACTAGATAATAATTTTTCAAACATTCGCCCGTCGATTTCTCCAGAGATCGAACGAGAGTAAACTGCGGGAAAAATATCTAGTACCGACTTGTATTGAGAATATGTTATTGGACAAAGTTCGCGATGGAACAAATCTACTTCATCTTGAAGTGGTTTTTATTAGTTTCATAGTTTACCGAGTTTATGGATTCAGCCACGGCAGTAATCCTAAGTCCAAAAAATCAATATTATAAATTCGTTGAAGAAAAAAAATTGACACAACATCTCATACATTAACCTGTATCCGAAATAAGTCGCTTGAAGTACTTGTGTAACGGATGTCAGGCAACAGAGGAATTACAAATATAATACTTGAATATATAAACACAAATCATCGTTATACCAGTCATTGGGAAGTCCACTGCTGGACATAGGTCTCTCCAAGAAAGGAGGTTTTAGCCCATAATTGCCGCGCTGGGCAACACACTTGTTGGTAACTGCAGAGCGCAGCTTTCGCGATAGGAATGCTGCTGCCCATAGGTGCGGCCTGTACACTTGAGCTGAACTGTTATACCGCCATCTGTCGGTTCCGGTATCATAGTCGCCTCTTACGACATCTAGTGCAGTAGAAGGTACTATTCTACTCTGCCGGTAGTACAAGGCGGATCGTTAACGTTAATTTAAAGTTAGTTAAGTGTAAAACCATCTCTCGTTAACAAAATTACAAACACCACGGAACAAAATTGTAATAACAAAATAATGCCCAAAATACCCGATATTCGCGCGATGCCATTATTTGCTAACAAATGTTAATTAATCGGATTGCGATTTGCGGCACGTCTACCATTGTACAATTACAGATCGAAATTGTAATTAATTCGGTATTGAAAACGGACATACAGTAGAAATTATTTAGAGAATGGCGGTTTAATGTGGAAATATGATAAACACTTCGCATTATTGTTTTCAGCGGAATAATTATGTGTAAATATAATTTACTAGCCTTATTCGTATTGCCCCGCGGTTTCACTCGCGTCAAGTTGTTGTACTTTCATAGTAATTTTGCACCTCCTTTTAGCCTCTTACGCGGTGATTTTTGAAAAAAATATTTTACACTTGTTTCATCTATTGAATTTCATTCGAACAACTTTAAAAATAACAAAGTTTCATACTAACTTTGCACCTCCGTATTACCCCTTTAGAGGGGTGGATTTTCAAAAATTCTTTCTTAATGCTCCCCTATGATATAAAAGGAACCCCTGTGCCAAATTTTAAGTTTCCAACCCTTATAGTTTAGGCCCTGTGTTGATATGCCAATTAGTCAGTCAGCTTCTCCTTCTATATAGAAGCAGGTATAGGCTGCAAGAACCCTGCAAGAAACGACCAGGTCGATAACCGAGAAGTCGAGAATCGACCAGGTCGATCACCAAGCACACAGTCTGCGTGATAGTAAGCGTCACAGTAGCCTAAACACGCCGCGTTATATCACAAGGATATCACTAAACCGTTGCCAACCTTGTGACCTAATGGTATTATGTCACATTACCCAGTAATTTTATTATTGTTTTCCTCTCTCACTTTACAAACAGCAGTGCGTTCACTGCTATTTCGCGGTAGAAATAGGTAAGAGTGAGGTACCGATCAGACTACCTTTGTATGAGGTTTACCTCTAAATGTATTGTATTGTATTAAACATCCAAAGAGTATTATTATCAGAAAATATCTCGATACATTTCAATATAACTAGATAAATTATTAATGAACTGCTTTTTGTAAAACAAATCCTGTAGTCAACGTACGACCAAAATAACCAACACTCTGTTAATTCACAATTCGACCCGCGCCATATTGAAATTTTGTTTACCGCTGTCAGTTCTACCCCGGAGTAAGACTGGCTCTCTCCTCATTTAATACTACATTCCAATTAGGAATTAGCAATATACCTTGATAATCTGAACTATAACAAAATTAAATCGAAAGTTCTATGAACAGATTTCTCTAATTAACTTATTAATTTTATACCTTGTCATCAGCATTTGGTGACGCTTTCATACTATAAATAATGTAAGTTATTTTTCTCTTTGGGTGATTCTACTACGAGACTACACCAACGTCAATTCTAACGCCACCAGGGATAGGCTAAGCGTTCCTGCGTGTGCACGGGATCGCAGCAGGAACAACTGATCACTCAAAGGTGCCTCTTATACTTGGTGTAGCTATTCCTTAGCTAAATGGAAATCCATCACCTCGAAGTACTCGTATGTTTGGTATGAATCTTAGAGACAGATTAAAGAAGAGTTAGATAAGAGATCGATGTGGTGTAAGAGAAGAGATCTTGTGACAACAATAGAGAAAGGAATGTTGAGATGGTGTACACATGTACAAAGAATAGAATTAACGTACAAATATATAGAGCAGAACAGAGTTGGTATAGGACGACCTAGGCGAACATATCTTAACCAGATAGAAAAGTATTAAGGGCCAGTACAGAAGCATCAAGAATACGAGCATGTAGAAAGAACTAATGTGAGTAAGGGAAGCGAGAGAAGAATGCTAAGATCGGATCGGATAATAAATGGAGATCCATAGTCTGCCTACCCTGATGGGACACATGCGTTTTGTGTGTATGTATTTTTAATTATATAGATATACACATTAAAATGTACAAGTAGATCTGTGTTTCACACAAGGATTGTGCTTTTATTTTATAGACGTTATTTTTAATTCACATAACATTTTTTATGTTCACTTGACTCCGAGTAGCTAAAAGCACTTGTATTACAGATAACAGACGTATTACAAATATAAATAATTAAATACATATTTATGACGAGCAGAATAAATATAATGTTCATCGCATAAATCATCACATCCTAGGACTGAACCTACGACTTTTGGAACACAAGTAAGGGACATTATCTAATGGCCATTGGAACCGTCTAGGTTCCAATTTCATCATCATATCATCCTTTGGAAGTTACATTAGTCTCTTAAAGATCGGAGGTTTTTTGCCCATAATTGCTGCGCTGGGCAAACGTGTTGGCAATCGCAGAGCGCAGCTTTCGCGACGGGGATGCTGCTGCCCATCCGCGCCCTGTGCACTTAAGCTGCACTGTTTCGGATGGACACACCGCCGTCTGCCGGTTCTGGTACCTTAGTTGCCTCTTACGGCACCTAGTACGTTGGGAGGTACTATTCTACTCTGCCGGTACCTCACGGAAACAGGTTTTTAGTTAAGTAGTGTTCTATTTTTTGCGAAACGAGTACATTTCTTTTGGTATTGGCAATGAAACGGAGAGAAATACATGTTTATTTTATATTTAAATTGTATATTATTTTATATACATTCAATAAAGCTAATATTAACATTACAAACGTCATACTTCAATTTTATTTATTTGTGTAAAACGAATCTATTAACTGAGGATTTTCTTTTAGAATTATATTTGGATAGTTCAATTCTTTGACATTATTCAAAATAATAGATGTTTTACTAAGTGAACGTAATTCTCCTAACAAAATAGTGGCGTTGACTCAAAAAGCCACTGAGCAAACCTATCTCGTCTCTGTTTCGGAATATCATTTACATTAATTTACTATTTCGAGCCGGCTAATTTATTTTTATTTCAAAATTTAATGTGAGCTTATATTATTAAATGAACTTAAAGAATTAAACTTTAAATACATATTATAGTTTAAGTCATTGAGTTTAATCTTTTGATAGACCCGATGGTGAAGATGGTAGTAATTTTATCTTATGCACTAAGGGTTCGATCACAACTAAATTATTTATATGATGATATTCGTGTTTGTCCTGTGTCTGGGTGTTAAAAATATGTTTTTAAGTATTATATTTGTGATTCCTCTGTTGTCTGATGTCTGTAACACAAGTGCTTAAGCGACTTACCAAGGAGTCAGGTCAATGTATGAGATGTTGTGTGAATATTTATTTAACAATTTAATAGTTTATGTTTCTGTGTCTGGGTGTTAAAAATATAATTTGTTGATTTGTTGAAAACCAAATTGAATTTGATATACAAAGAGCCGTTATTTAAAAACATAAAATACTCATTAAATGTTTTGTTCCGGTAATGGTTCAAAACAAGGGAAGATATTTGATATCGTTTAACAATAGGCACCGAAGTTTATCCGTTTTGTTCCCAATTACCCTCAATTTGGTCCTGTCGCATTGTATTTCGCGAAGTGCTTTCTTTTACTTACAGAAATGTCACTTTCTTTTTCCTTATCCATTTACTTAACAGAAGAATAACTTATTCGTGACGATTTGAAATTATATTTTGTTGCATCTTTCCGTCCGTGTAGACTTGCCCAGATAAAGATCAATATGAACTTAGAGATACATTGAAAGTGAAATTGACTTTTGTAATGGTCGTGGGTTCGATCCCCACCTAAGACATACATTTGATGATGATGATATGATATATATTTAAGTATGCTAGAGGTAGACCTCATACAGATACCGGTTGCATTGGTAATTCACTCTCACCTATTTCTACCGCCAAACATTGTGTTCGTATTGCTATGTTCGAATTTGAAGGGTGAGAGACATCAATCAGGTGGCCTCACTAACTTTTACTTATTTAGCATACATATATGATCTGGAGGTAAATCTCATCATCATCATATCAGCCATTGGAAGTCCATTGCAGCACACAGGCCTTCCAGGCCGTCCAGGTGAAGTAGACCCTGCTGTCCATACCCACCCTGTGCATTTGAGCTGCACTGTTCCGGATGGATATATCGACATCTGTCGGTTCTTGTACCTTAGTCGCCTCTTACGACACCTGGTGCAGTGGGAGGTACTATTCTACTCTGCCAGTATCTCATGACTATATAGATCGGAGATAAATCTTTACTGTCATCATCGTACCAGCCATTGTAAGTCCTGTGCTGGATATAGGCCTCCCCAAAAAGGGGGATTTGCCTATAATTGCCACGCGGGGTAAGCGTGTAAGCAATCGCAGAGCGTAGCTTTTGCAACAGGGATGCTGCTACCCATCCCCGCCCTGTGCATTTCAGCTATACTTTACATAAATGAATAAATAAATCTATACTAAATTAATTAGTATAAAAGTGAGTCAGTCGTTTTTTGTCACTATAGTTATTAAGTTATAGTTATAAATCATTGTTCTTTTAACACTTCTTGCAACTGTTTTCTAAGTCTGACGAAGTTAATTAATAAACCAATTAGCGAACGTCACAGAGACCTTAATAATAAAGTGTGTAGGAACAAAAGGTCTCCAGAGATTCATACTGTTTTAACGCATATTGCAACATTGTTGTGGGTTTGTACGCCCACGGGTTAGAGCTGCCGGAGTATCGATAAAATATGTCGGTCGATATCGATGATTTAAACCAGCCAACCGCATATTAGGTCATTTATCAACAGTAATGGAGGTTAAGTAACGTTAATTATTCAGATTGCTGGGGCTGATAAACGATAGCAAGATGATATGGGCTAAGAATAAATCGCTGCCTTACTATAATAAGATTTTTGTTCACTAGCAGCGACCGGCGGTTTCACATGCTTAAAATTTTCAAACTTTTATACTAACTTTTTACCACCGTTTTTCCCTCTAGGGGGTGAATTTTTAAGTTTCCTTGTTTAGTGCTACGTTATAAAAGGACCCCTGAGAAAAATTTCAAGTTTGTAACCCTTATAGTTTAGACCCTGCGTTGATATGTCAGTCAGTCAGTCAATCGGTGAACTTCTCCTTTTATATATGAAGATAGATGTTGATTTGTTGAAATGTTATTATAATTATCACGTTTTACTAAATGTAGAAAGCAAAAAAGAGACACCTGATTGTTCTCCCCATAATTGCCACATTGGGCAGGCGTAGCGGCAATGGTGGTTATAAAAAAGATGTTTACCATCCTTGCTTTGTTGTGTTACTACTTGACTGTTTAAGAGAAATGAAGAGTTCTGTTATCTATTGCTCCCGGTACCTCACACGCCATTTGATAATTGGTACCGATTACGTAAATAGTAATTTAAAATGTAAGGATGAATTTTGAACATTGTATAATGTATAACAATATCAAACTCAGCCACAAAAAGACCACTGTTAAGCATAGGCCTCCTCAAAATAAAGGGATTTTTGCCCACGCTAGGCAGGCGTGGTGGTAATCGTAGAGCACAATTTGGAGTCGAAGATGCTGCTGCCTAGTTGTTTCAGATCGGATATACAGCCATCTGTCGGACCGATTCCCCAGTCACCTCTTACGACATCTAGCGCAGAAGTACTATTCTACTCCGCCTGTACCCTATGGCTACTATGAAAAACTATGTATAACACAGTTTTTAATAGTTTACTAAGTACTTACACATAATTTTTGTATTTATTTTGTTTCACTCTAAAACGCGGTGCTGCCTGACAAAGAGGCTACTAAGATTAAAACTGAAGTACCTATTAATTGAGATGTTTTGAATTTGACAGATCAATCAGGCAGCAATCACGATCTTATAGTAAGCCAGCAAAACAAAAGCGGTTTAATAAAGAGACGCACTGTTTAATCGATACTATACTGTGTTCATATAATTGGATCCATATCATGTTTATCGACAAAATCTAATTTTAACATCACTATTTATACACACCGACGATGACCTTTATTTCCAATACTATCACGCAATATTAAATGACCAACTAAGGATTTAATGAGCGCGCTGGATCTGGCTAGGTCGTGAGAATATCTAGACTCATTTATACAGATAAGTGAATCGTGATCCGCTGAAATTTATAGGCAGCATTTGTCGTTAGATTAACTTCGCAATAATGGAGGTAGATGTAGGATGAATTGATTGGGAGACTGTGTGGGTGACTGTGCATTGATCTGCCTTTGACCGCGAAATTATGTGAGTGAGCAAAATAGGTGAGGCTATTTCGAGGTTAGTTGTCATTGTAAATATTGGCAGAAATGGTTAGGATTTAGGATTTTCATTAATAAATAATTTCTGACTAGAGATAATCAAACATACAGTCCGTGTGATAGGAAACGTCACCACAGCCTATACACGCTCGTAATATCACAAGGATATCACTAGCGCGTTGCCTACCTTATGACTCGAAGATATTATGTTACACAACACCGGAATACAGCACTGCTATTCAGCGGTAGAACTAGGTGAAAGTGAGGTACCAATGCAGACGACCTTTGTATGAGGTCTACCTCATGAATCGACGGTTTTATTCAGTTACAAATTTTTATGATTTTCTCATGGATTTCGCGAGTTTCTTCCTTGAGCTGGTACGTCTTTTTGCCTAAAATCATTTTCTTTATGCTGGGGGTAACAGGATCTTCTTAGAACTTTGACTGTGGTAACAGTACGAGGGTTGATCCAAAAGTAATGATAATGAATATTAAAAAACATAATTATACCAAATTTTTTAATTTATTTTTCTACATAGTCTCCTAACAAGTTAATGCATTTAGTCCATCTTTTTTCTAAACCTAAAATTCCCTTTAAAAAAAAATCTTTTTCTTGACTCTCCAAAAAAGCCTCTACAGCGGACATCACTTCGCTATCGTATTCAAATTTCTTGCCTCGGAGGTGTTCCTTGAGCCAAGGAAAGAGATAGAAGTCGCTGGGAGCTAGATCTGGCGAATAGGGAGGGTGTTCGACCAATTCAAATCCCATTTCTTGAATGGCAGCTATCGCAACTGCAGCTTTGTGAGCCGGTGCATTATCTTGATGAAACAGCACTCCAGCGCGCAGCTTGCCGCGTCTTTTTTCCTTGATGGCCTCCCGCAATCTTTTTATTTGGTCTGCATAGTAAAAGCCTGTAATAGTGGCTCCCTTTTCCAAATAATCCACCATTATAATTCCTTCTGCGTCCGAGAACACGGAGGCCATAACCTTCCCCGCCGAACTCGACACTTTGAATTTCTTCGGCGTCGGTGAGGAGGCTCGTTTCCACGTCATTGACTGCTGTTTCGTTTCAGGATCGAAATGATGGATCCAGGTCTCGTCCATGGTCACAAAACGTGACAAAAAAATTTCCTGGTCAAGTTGAAACTTTTCGAGATTAGCCTTGGAAGTGTCAATTCGTTTCTTCTTTTGTTCGTCGGTTAACATTCTCGGTACCCAACGCGCTGACACCTTTTTCATATGCAATTCATTTGCGAAGATTCTTTAGATACTGCCATATGAAATCCTTGTGACCTCAGCTACGTGCCTGATGGTCACTCTTCGATCTGCCAACACGATATCTTCAACTTTTTTCACGTTATCCCCAGTGAGGGACGTGGATGGGCGTCCTTCGCGAGGTTCGTCTTCTGTCGATGTTCTGCCCAACTTAAACTCCTTGGCCCAGCGTGCAACTGTGGAATAAGGAGGAGCAGGGTCCCCTAATGTTTCCACCAAGTCGCTGTGTATGTCTTTGGTAGATAATTTTTTCAAGCAGAGGTACTTGATGACGGCTCTAATTTCTTTTTTCTCCATTTTGATGTTCTCACTCCGACAGGTCGAATTCAAATGAATGTAGCTCCCGGAAATCATGGCCTATTTATATGATTTTTCTAGCCTGAACTAGTGTGTAGTATAGCAATATACATGATTTTTTTTGGATTTTTATGTGCACTGGAAATAACCGATTATCATTACTTTTGGATCACCCCTCGTAGTGTGCTATTTAGTGCCGTCTCGGTAAGGCACATGATTACTGACGTCAGAGACTACCTAGAAAATCTTTGAAGCCATTGGTGTAGAAGCCGTTTGTACAAAGCATAGAGAGAACGATTGTAAAACTATTATTATGACTATGTAGTTATATTTATCTATCTTGGGCAGTTCGCCTCATCAGGTCTGAACCCTCACTAAAATCAAACGAGTAAATAAACAACATGCTTAAATTCGAGACCTAGTTGTGATTTTTATGTCTCCAGTCGTTAATTCTAACCTTTAAGATGACAGATTACTTGAAATTCCCACGGGACCCGCATACAGTTCAAAGGTACCTTAATACCAAGGTATTTGGTAGTTCAAATATAAAATAGAGATATGATTGAGGGTATAAGACCACAGAAGGAAAAACCCTGATATGGTAACTTTGTTGAACTACAACGTCCGTCTGTGTGTTAAGACTCTTTGTGTCGAGAACATGTATTGAGTTGAAATTAAAAGTATATACTTACACCTACAGCCTCATTAAGCTGTGATAATCTCGCTACATAAAACTTGCAATATTCTCAAAGTTGACTTCAAAAACCAATAAGTACGAATTTTGGTAAGTTTCTTATACTTTAAATACAGAGAAAAATCCAAATCGAATCGTTTCTCAATCTTTAAAACGTTCGAAATTATAGTCCTACAAACCTGAAATCCTCGGTGGGCAAGACCAGCTCTCACTTTTCGTTTATTTTTAAGTATTAAAACAACAAAGCACTGGAACAGTGTACTAAAACGTAAGAACTGCCCACAAAAGTGATACGAAAGTGAAATGCGTCAAAACAGTTCACGGTTACAACCGAACAGAAAGCGCTTTGCATACTTAATATTGTATCACCTGCTATTGTTCCATCTTATTACTCATTCAGACCCATACTGACATGGATCAGCTTGCCCACATGTTGGCCAAACTAGTTGGCCGATTGGGCAAACGATAAGCATCTTCAATACGCACACTAACTCGTTGTGTAGCATTAATAAATGAGTCTGCAAGTATTGTTAAAATAGTTTTATTATTATCTCTTTGTTTTGTATATTTTTTATTTTAGTTATTAGCAATATCTTTCTCTATTTAAATTGTGATAAGTTTGCATGTTATTATTTTGTGTAATTTATTTTTAATATTTGGGCACACATTGAAACCACCGGCCAAGTTTCTCATAAAGAAACTGTCCAAGTTGTGGATGGCATGATATGGTTTTTCAAAATTCCGGTAGCTACTTTAACTAAAGCTGTGCGGTACCGGCGGTGTAGAATAGTACTTCTCTCTGTACCAAGTGTCGTAAATCGAAATAGTACCGCTCGAATGCACTGGGCGGGGATAGGCAGCAGCACCTGTCAAGATAGCTGCGCTCTGCGATTGCCATCACACTTGCCCAGCGCTGCAATTATGGGCAAATTTCCCCCTTTCCTGAGAAGGCCTATGTCTAGAAATGGATTTCTAATGACTGGTATGATGATGATGCTTGTGATTATATCTTCATAAGGTTGGAAACGCACTAGTGATATCCTTGTGACATTAAGAGGGTATCAAAGCTGCGGAGTCACTTACTATTAACACTGTATGCTTGTTTGTTAACCTAGTATAATAAAAAAAAAATCTTATTATAATTAAATATATATTAATTGTTGCCGCTGTAAAAAGGCATAAAATGCAAAAAGTTCATCCCCATTACATTTAAACAAATACACTTAAGGTTTACTTTTATGTCCTCTCCATTCGTATGGCGATGACAAAGGCATCATTATTAGTGATATGAAAATGTATTAGTGTAATTAACGGTGAATACGAGTAAATAACCGGGGCAAGTAATCGGATAATCCAAATAAAGCCACAAAGACCGGGATGAGGGCAAGGATTAGCTGACAACACCAGTAGAGACGAGGGCGACCGGACATGTACGATTGTATTGTTAGACCATTAGGCAGATTTGGTTGACACGTTCATCATATCAGCTATAAAACGTTCACTGCTGGATAAGGTCTCCTCAAGATAGGGGGAGATTAAGGGGGAGGGGGGGCATTATTGCTGCGCTGTGCAGGCGTGGTGGCAATCGAAGAGCCCAACTTCGCTAGGAGGCTACCTATCAAAATGTGGTCTTTAAGTTGCGCTATTCCGGATGGATGTACCGCCATCTGTCGGTTCCAAGTCCTCAGTAGCCTCTTACAACACCTTGTACTTATAATTTATTATTATTTTTATAATTCTACTCTGTTGGTAGCTCACGGCTAGATACACTCACACGTCACATTGAGGTATTATATATATATATAAACACGTATATATATTATAAAGTACCAAACAAGCATACGGTCCGCTTGATGGTAAACGGGACCGCAGGATATAGACGCTCGTGTCATCACAAGGTTATCACTAGTATCGCAACCCTCGAAGATACTATAATTTTGGCAGTTATAATTACCCAGTAATATCACTGCCTCTCTCAAACTTTAAACCTGAACAGTTTACGTTATATGCGTTAATATCGCAAGTGAAATGCCCAAACGGTGGTCGGTGGAGTACTCAAATGTTAATTCCAGTTTCTTTCTTAGAAGATAAACTTAGCAGCGCGTTCCGTCACCTCACGTGACGGTATTAGTTATTATATTAGTTATTATTAGGCATAATACCTATAAATACTACCATAATACCTATATATACCTATATATGTAATATATATAATAAAGTTTATAATTATCACCTCTCGATTTATACAACTTAATATTAATAAATAAAACTAAAAGAAAATTATAATAACATTTTATATACAGAACATATTTTGACAATGACGGTGCATATACAAATTTAAGAAATATATTTCTTTATCTACATATATATACACACATTGATTCCATGATATGTCACTTAATACACTTGTGTTACGGGCATAAGACAACAGACACATAACAAACACATAACAAACACAAATATCATCATATAAATATATGTTCTGGGTGGGGATCGAACCCACCACCTTTGTCGCATAAAACAGGATTACTACCACCTGCGCCATCGAGCCCGTCAATATAACATACTACATAAAGCGTTAAATACATCTAGGTATATTAATGCAATATTGTAAATATTAGTTCAAGCCCACACAAAAGTCGCTTCGTTCCACAAAACTTTGCAACGTCTCGCGTCGAAACTTACTTAGCAGACAAACAAAATGATATTTCAAGTTACACAACTAACAGAACACGATGGTGTTATTTCAAAGAGAGCGAATGGATTTCCCGCCTTCAGCTGAAAACAAAATAACAGACGATCAACGCGACCTTCAACTTTGTACGTGTTTATTTTGTTTCCTTCGATATTTATTTGCTCATACCTTGTACAGGTTTCGACCGCCAATATTTTAAATATATATATAATTGTTGAACATCACCGCTTTTATTCTCTCGTCCTCTTCAATTTGGTAAACGTTGACAGGTAGGAAAATTATCTAGTATTATTTATATTTTTAGCGCCGTGTGGTACCGGCAGAGTAGAACACTACCTCACTCTGCACCAGGTGTCGTAAGAGGCGACTAAGATACAAGAACCGACAGATGGCGGTTTATACATCCGAGACTGTGTAGTTCGAATGCACAGGGTGGGGATGGGCAGCAGTATCCCCTAGCGAAAGCTGCGCTCTGCGATTGCCAACACGCTTGCCCAACGCATTAATTATGGGCAAAAATCCAGAGGCAGAGGATTTCCAATGGCTGTTGTGATGATAGTGATGATGATTCCATGACACATAAAACTGCAAAAAATCCTTTTTGCAGTTTTATGTGTCGGTGAAATTAGTATAACTATTTCCAAATATAAATTATTTATCTTTTTGTTTCAGGTACTTTGAAACGACTGGATTACGGTGCCGAGACTACTAGCAGGTAGATTATCTTATAACCAGTAATTTAGGCTACTTAAGTACTATTTTTTTGCCGAGAGGTACCGGCTTAGTACATTGGTCCCTCTTTACCTTGTGTCGTAAAAGGTGACTAAGGTAACAGAACCGACAGATGGCGGTATATCCATTCGGGACAGCGTAGATTAAATGTACAGGGTGGAGATGAGCAGCTGCATCACGATCATTACCGGCAAATTCCCTAGGGCCTATGCCCAGCAGGACTTTTTACATCTTCTGGTGATGATGACTGCGGAAAAGCCATCTAATTGGATATCGCAAATGAATTATTATTTAAAAAAAACGTACGTAATAAAAAAACGTGCAATATCTTATATTTTATCATCGTAAAATATTGCTTACTTTGTAGACAGAATGTTACAAGTTACATAAAACTTTTCATGCTGCTCTAACGTAACGCATTTGTGAGTAAACACACCTATCAATTTCAAAGATTTACGATTATCGTTCTGAAACAACGCTTCAATTTTTCTTTCTTGGTAATCAATTCAGACTATGTAACTTAACATCTGAGGAAAGACAGACTATGTCGACAAGCAAGCATACAGTCTACATGATAGTAAGCATTTGAAGTCCACTGCTGGACATAAGCCTCTCCAAGAAAGCAGGGTTTTTGCCCATAAATGCCGTGTTGGGCAAACGCAGAGCGCAGCTATCACAACGAGGATGCTGCTGCCCCGCCCTGTGCATTTAAGCTGCACTGTTTCGGATGGATATACCGCCATCTGTCGGTTCTAGTACCTTAGTCGCCTCTTACGACACCGGGTGCAGTGGCAGGTACTATTCTCTTCTGTCGGTACTTCAGTGCATAACACGGAATGTAAATAAATAAAACGCCAATATTTAATAGAAAGAAATTTAAGCATCCCCAATATTACTCGAATTTCTTTAAGGGTGAAATTTATTCAACTGTGATTTATGTGACCCTCTGGGTCCAAGGTTTAAGGTTACAAAGATGGCCGGAATTTCCGGACCCACTCCCGGATCCTGGTTAAACTTGTCCGGGTTATTGAAAGCTTTCAAAGCATATCTATTTCAATTAGTTTCAACCGCCACTGGTTTGGTATAATGGTACTTGCTTTGTGACTTTATTCTTCTTTTACCTGAATTGTTGGTTTCTGATTATTTATATTATACTGATAGATAGATTAATGAGTTGGTCAACCTAGAACAATGCAGTCTTTCTTTTAGTAAACAAGCATACGGTCTGCTTGATCGTAAACGTGACCACAGCCTATAGACTTTCGTGTCATCACAAGGATATCGCTAGTGTCGCCAACCCTGTGAACTGAAGATACTATGTCACAATTACCCAATAATTTCACTGTCTCTCTCACTCTTCAAACCGGTAGATAGTAATGCGAGTACTGGTATTTTGCGGTAGAAATAGGTGACAGTGAGGTACCAATGCAGACAATCATTGTAATAAGTCTACCTTTTGCTCAAACCAGGTCGAATCGCTGAATAACGACTAAAATAAAATTGACGGCCCATTTGGTGCAAATGGTTGTGATCCTATCTTATACGCCAAAGGTTGTGATTTCGATCCCCACCCAGAACAAACATTAATATAATTATATTTATGTTTGTTCTGTGTAAATCTATACTGATATAACAAGGAGGAAATATTTTAATGTATGTTTGAAACAATTTAACTCAAAACCTACTCAGTCAATTTAAATAATTCTTTTACCATAAAAAACTGCATCTTTACCGTATAACAAAATCTATATTAATATAATATATTTCATAAACACTTAAAATGGAATGTTACGAGGTACGATACATATACTCGACTGATTAAAATAATTATTTTACTAATAAAAAGCTACATTACCATAAAATAATATTAGCTATATTTTATCCCTTAATGTCGATGGTGACGGGAACTACACGAGTAAAACCGCGGCGCCCTGCTAGTTTTCATAGATAAACTGTGGTTTGTTGTTGTATTTGTTGTGTAAACTACCTGCCTACACACATTCGTTGGCTAATAACACCTACCACGTGTCTGGCACAAATCACTCATTTAGCCGCTGATTTCTCAACTCTTTTGTTAGTTTACTTGGTTATTTTCTGGTATATATTAACGTTTCTTTTATTATTACTTAATACTTACTAGAATATTAAAAATAAGAAGTAAGTACCTCCCCCTGTACCAGGTATCGTCATAGGTGACTAAGGTACTGGAACCGACAAATGGCGGTATATCCATTGAATACTGTGCCGCTCAAATGTACAGGGCGGGGATGGGCAGCAGCATCCCCGTCGTAAAAGCTGCACTCTGCGATTGCCAACACGCTTGCCCAGCGCAGCAAAAATGGGCAAAAATCCTCCTTTCTTGGGTAGGCCTATGTCCAGGAGTGGACTGTCAATGGCTACTTCTATATGATGATATGATGATCCAATAGAAGTATCTTCGTAATAATAACAAAGAAAACAATTCTATAACATCACGTCACAACATAAAAGAGAACCGACACCGCAAGAAAATATTAAAAGGCCGCCATAAAGAGTTGAAATTCTAACCACAATTTGAGCACCAAACGGGCAGCGTAATACGTTTGTTGGCAACATGTTCCTTCAGAGAGACAAATCTCCCAACATCACCGTGTAAACGTGCTGCTTTAAGGCTAACGACTCGTGATAATTCAGCAGCCAAACGGACGTGATGTATCGAGGAAAATAGAGAGGATTCGTGTGGCTTTCCGTCCCTTTTAAGTCTTCCTAACATTAAGGGTTTTGTGTATTAATGACGTCAATGTACACTACTTTTAATGTTTAATCGCCTGTGCTCCATTTAAATGTTATTTTTTGTATAATCTTACTTATATTATGTATTAGCAGTACCCTGTGGTTTCACCTCTCTGATACCACTTTAAAGGGATGATTTTCGCAAAAATATCATACATGTCATATATATATTTTAATGAAGAACCTTTATCCTAAATTTTAATTTTCAATTAACAAATATCGTTATTGATATGTCACTAAGTCATTCAGCTACTTGTATATACAGATAATATCCATATACAAGCCATGTGGTACCGGAAGAGTTAAATAGTACTGTCCCAACGGGACTGAGGTACCGGAACCGACAGATGGCGGTATATCCGAAGCAGTGTAGCTCAAATGCAAAATGGTGCTAAGCAACGCTCTGCAATTGCCACACGTTTGCCAAGGGCAACAATTATGTCCCGTTTCTTTTGGATGTCCAGCAGTGGACGTTACGTCTGCTATGATAACATAACACACCGTATTCACTTGTAACAAATACTATTATTGCATGTAGTAAACATGTAGGACGATATATTGTATCCTTGATGTTATTAGACCGGGGGACATAACTCTTGCAGCCATGAACCCGAGGAAAAATAACGCACAATTCCGCAAGGTTACGTTACAAAGGAAAATATTCCCTTAATAAAGTGCTGCCAACGCCAATATGAAGACAATGTTGTTGTGACAAATGCACCGGTTAACTATTTATTTATTAACTTTATTCTACTTTGTCGGTACCTCACAGGCAGAGGAGAATAGTACCTCCCTCTGTACAAGGTGTCGTAAGAGGCGATTAAGGTACCAGAACCGACAGATGGCGGTATATCCATCCAAAACAGTGTAGTTAAAATACGTAGGTTGCAGCAGCAGCATCCTCGTCGTGAAAGCTGCGTTCGCGGATTACCAACACCCTTGCCCAACGCGGCAATTATGGGCAAACTTCCCCTTTTCTTGGGAAGGCCTATGTTCAGCAGTGGACCCAAAGTCTGTTATGATGATTTAGGTACACAAAACAGAATCATGCTGTGATTACAACAAAACACTCTAAGAATCTACCGGTTCTTGGCAAGCTTGGCAACTCCACAAGGTTGATGACAAGTTAACTAGCAAACACTTGATTAAAAAAGATCTATACGTTTACAATAATGAAATAAAGCAAAACTAGATAATTAAAAATGAAAATTAAGTTAAAAGAAAAAAAATAAATAAAATACAACACAAAACACTAACTTAATAATAGAGATTTTGATTGAAACTGTGAGGAACCGGCGGAGGAGAAAGGGAAAGAGGCCCTGTACTTGGAGTCGTAACAGGCAACCGAGGCAATGAACCGACAAAAACACAGGGCGGGGATGGGCAGCAGCATCCGAAACAGTGTAACTCAATTTGTGTTTGTTCTGTGTCTTGAATTATGTTTTTTATGAATGTATATATATGTTTGAGTATTATACTTGTAATTCCTATGTTGTCTGATGTGCGTAACAAGTGTTTTCAGCGACTTATCTCGGATTATATATATATTTCTTACTTATATAACTTTATCTTACTTATCCCCATTAGTCTCACCTCCCACTTAGAAAATACTGTCCCTCTCATCGCAGGTTGATAGTTGTGAAACTAGCTAGGCCTATTTGTTATGGAGACGGGAGAATTAAATGTAATGCTTTATGCGAATACATTAAGATAAGTTACTTTGCGTGTTTTATCTAATACAACCATATGTTTGCTAATGACAATTGAATATGTAAGTTTTGCTAGAGTGTACATGGAGCCTTGCATGCTTTATGGGCAGCCTAAAAGGGCACAAATGGCTGTTCATAGAGGTGTGTTGGTTCCAACACTGACATATGGTAGTGAATGTTGGGTATGGCAGAAAGAAGCACGCGAATAGAATAAATGCGAGTTGAAATGAGAGCACTTCGAAGTATGTATGGTGTGAGTTTAAGAGATAGATTAAAGAATACTGTAATAAGAGATCGATGTGGTGTAACAGATGATGATGTCACAATAGAGAAAGGAATGTTAAGATGATTTGATCATGTACAAAGTATAGATGGAAATAGAATGACTGCACAAATATAAAGAACAGAAGTGGTAGAATTAGTACAGGACAATCAATCTAGGCGAACACTTCTTAACCAGGTAGAGGAGGTATTAAAGAATGGCTAGGTCAGAAGTACCAAGAATAAAGGACTAATGCGAGTAGGGGAAGCCAGAGAGGTATGCAATGATGGTAGTAAGTGAAGATTCATAGTCTCTGCTTACCCAGATGGGACACAGGCTAATATATGATCTCGTTGGTGTAACAAGGCAGTTTATTATAGAAAAAAAATATCCATGTTCGATTGCAGGCTACTATGGATATATCTAATCTCAATAAGACCTCCTTAGTCCGTATCGTAAGAGGCCGCTAAAGTAATGGAACTGACAGATGGCGGTATATCAATATCAAATAGAACATTTATACACAACAATACAACACGGTAGATATTAGCAGCTTTATTCCCGTCGTAAAGCTTCGATGCGCGATTGCTACCATCTAGCACGGCAATGGGCAATAACCCCCTTCATTAGGAAGGCCTGTGTCTAGCTGTGAACTTCCTAAGACTGATATGATAGACAATCTATTTATTATGAAGGGGTATATTCTAGTCCATGTTCTGATGAGATAGAATAACAGATAGACATCATGCAAAAAATTATGTTTATAGTATAATAAGGATAAATTGAATTTAAAAAAGTAATGATGTAGGCATATGACCAACACATTGATCTGCACCTCCGAGATGACAAAAGAAAAATTGCGATACTTTCTGTCTTTCTGTTTATAAGTACGCATTAGAGCCTAAATTTAAATCCAAGCTGACTTAACACTAAATTATATGAAAATATTATTTACTAGAAAAGATTGACACAGCCTCAGCTTCGGTGGGACTCGAACCTGCATTATTCCCTTGCCGGAATCGGACTACCATTGTGCGACCTTAAAGACAATTCAATTGTTTTATAGCGTTATTTTAGTGCTCAGAAGTCATTAATTATTACCTATAAACAAACACTCGAACGTAATGAAGATAAAGTTGATTTGTTCTAACAAATATTGTTGACGTAAGATTTAGTATGTATCAATTTATAAAACCCTTAAAATGAATGAATGTGTATTCGCGATAAACAAAAACTACAACTTAGAGCGCATAATTCATTTATAATTAAGTATATGAAAATCACGGACTCGATCTCGTAGACGGTAGTGGGTTCGATCCCACCCTGCAAAAATATTTATATAATGGTATTTGTAATTCCTGTGTTTTCTTATGTCCGTAACACAAGTGCTTTAAGTGACTTGACTAAAGTCTGGCCAATAAGATGTGATAATTTTTTTATATTATTATTAATGACGTTGAAAATATCGGAAAAATCATACTGACTGATCAACTTGTCCATACTGTTATTATAGACGCGTAATTATGGGAGAGTGGATAAATGTTCGTTACCCTTTACGCCGGAACGATAAACCGATTCGGAAGAAATTTGGGATAGATCTGGATCTTTATTATTTTCTATAGAACCGGCACAACTTATTACACAGTTTCCAGTCAGGGAACGACATATATTTTTGGAATAACTAGAACTCCTCAAGGATGCGATATGCGACCCAAAGTCGTGGGAGGAACGCCAGTTTAGAAAAAAGAGTAGGCGGTACTAGTAACTTATATTTTTTCATCCTTAATCCAAAGGAAAATATGAGCAGTGTCAGACACTTAATAGACGTATTCGTCAATGAAAAAATACTGAGAAATACAATAATAAAGTCGACAATGTAATCTTATTTGGAGATACATATTTAAGTTCATTACACAAGTCAACAAAAAAAATATTTTTCTTTGAGTCTGTTATTTAGTAAATATTTTCTGATTATATACATCGAAAAAAAAGCAAAAACTCCATTTATAAAAAATAAAGTTTGCTTTTGTACCTTTACACAATGTAAAACGAATATTATAGTATTTTAACAGTTTTTTAGGAGCCGTTGCATATAAGATACAGGAGAGGGGCAGGGGGGGCTGTAGGTGTGAAAGCTTAAAGGCAATTCTTCTACATAATGGAAATATATTTCCATCTCTTCCCCTTGCTCATTCTGTAATGCTAAAAGAAAATTACGAGAGCGTTAAAATGGTGCTTCAAGTTTTAAAATATGAAGAGTACGCCTGGCCAGTGATAGGGGATTTTAAAATAGTTGGATTTCTGATGGGAATGCAAGGCGGGTACACTAAATATCCGTGTTACATTTGCTTATGGGATAGTAGAGCCGATGCACTTCACTACCAGCAGCACTCATGGACACAACGGAGCGAGTTTCAAATAGGACAACATAATGTCAAAAATGAACCAATCGTGAAGCCCGATCATATTTTAATGCCTCCATTGCACATTAAATTAGGTCTGATCAAGCAGTTCGTAAAGGCTCTGCGTCAAGACTCTGAGGCCTTTCAATATTTAAAATCATTTTTCCCGAAATTGTCAGAGGCTAAAATTAAAGCTGGTATTTTCATCGGTCCACAAATAAAGAAAATAATGGCCAGTGAACAATTCCTACAGCTCCTCAGTACGCACGAAAAACAAGCGTGGCTCAGCCTTAAAGCAGTGATTCATGGCTTTCTTGGCAATAGAAAGGCAGAAAATTACACGGAGCTTATTACTGATATGCTTCACAACTTCAAAGTTATGGGTTGCAGAATGTCTTTGAAAGTCCACATGCTACATGCTCATTTGGATAGATTTAAAGACAACTTAGGTGCATATTCAGAAGAGCAAGGGGAACGTTTCCACCAGGATATAATGAACTTCGAAAAGCGTTATCAAGGACTATATAATGAAAATATGATGGGTGACTACATTTGGGGGCTCATACGAAAAAGTCCCAACTTACACAGAAGAAATACCAAATCTGTTCATTTTTAAAGTCTTTTTTGTATTCTTTTTTGTATTTGTGGGTTTATTTATGCCGTCTTGTATAATTAAAGTCAATAAAAATATGTGAATTCAAAACTGTCTTCCTTTTACATATAATTGAAATTAAGAAATAGAGCTTTTTCATAAAAATTAAAATTTCGTTTTAGTAACTACAAAAGCAAACTTTATTAGATAAAATTTTTTTTTCTTTAATTAGTTAGGCATAAGTAATCAAAATCAGAGGTACAGAACTCAGACTCAAAATTCGTGTTGACTTGTGATTTATTATGACATAAGAGATGGATCAGTAAGAGCTTTGGAGATCTTTTCATGGAATCTAAACCCAATAAAGGGGGGAACTTGCCTATAACTGACGCGAGCGGCAAGCGTATTGGAAATCGCGGAGCGCAGCTATCACGACGGGAATGCTGCTGTCCACCCCCACCCTGTAGATTTGATCTGCACTGCCTCGGATAGATATACCGCCATCTGTCAGATCAGGTACCTTAGTCCTTCTTACGACACCTGGTACAAAGTGATGTACTATACTACTCTGCTGGTAGGTACATCACGGCCGACCATTGCACGGTTGCAGTAAGAATGGTTATTAAAAACTAGTTATTGCGGTATAACATTATAACAACATAAACAATTGTTGAAAATACATCCATGGGCTTCAGTTAGTTAAAAAATAACAGGCATCTATGACTTGTTGATAAAGAACTTATCCTATATATAAAAGGCCATGATTTCGATTCTGTGCGACGACATCTT
>JACJUM010000875.1:3270206-3354965 GCA_020976665.1 Heortia vitessoides
ATATATATATATATATATATATATATATATATATATATACGTAGATACAGATTTCTTTTTAATTCGACTAATTCATAAGTATTTAAAATATAATTATGTTTTCTATGTAAAAACGACAAAGATGTATGGTTGTATGTTTGTTGCTCTTTCACGCCGAAGAGCTGAACAGATCTAGATGAAATTTGGCACCAAGAATATAATTAGTCTGAAGTAACACATAGAGTACTTTATATCCAGAAAACTTGTACTCGTAAGGTAGATTTGGCTTTCACTTTCACTCTAATGGAATGGAGGAATCGGCACGACATTTTGCACCGTTCGTCTTTCAGGGAGAACATAGACTTCTTTCCGGAATAACAAGAAACCTTCAGGGATCACCTCGGGCGGAATGCTAGTACTTACAATATTAAGCTTTACTCATGATATATTGTCAACCTTCATCCGGCGCCACTGGGATTGACGTCAACCCTATTCATATAACCGCAGCAACGTACGTCAAGACATCGTTTATTACTACTCACATTAAGTTTAAATGTACTCGTGTAGTAAGCAACCTGTGACCCTTTTCCTTCGAACCCTCTAAGGGCTCCCCGACCAGCTCCACGTCTCACAAGGTTCTAAGATCGTTAAAATATTCAACGTCCTGTCAGATGAAACCGCCACAGCCTTGATATATCACTTAAGTTAGGAATAAAACTCTTAAACAACACAAAAAGTATGTTATGGAGAAAACTTACGATTTCCAAGATGTTAAGTTTTAAGTCACATCATAGGCCTCCCCAAGAAAGGGGGAACTCTGCGCAGAGCGCAGCTTTCGCAACAAGGATGCTGCTGCCCATCCCCGCAAACATATGTGCTGCGTATGATTTGGATGGATATACCACCATCTCTCGGTTCTGGTTCCTTAGTCTTATACTAAGTATGTATAAGGGGAGGTACTACTCTTCGAGTGGTTTTGTCTATTGAAATATATAGAATTGACTTCTTTCTGCATATTTGAAGTGAGGTACCGCCAGAATAGAAAAGTCTCACCCACTCTACCGACTGATGGCGGTATATTCAATCGAAAGACTTGTTGCAAAGCATTCTATGATTGATCATGGGTTTGTGTAGGCTGGGTTGAGCCTTAGGATGTTGTGCCAGACTAGGAAGTTGTGCATTCAGTGTAGACTGCGTGAACGAGTTCATTATCATATCGTCTATAGCATGTCAGACGCCAGGACCTTCTGAAAATTAACATGATGAAATTAATATAATGAACGTATGAACGTAGTGTCCGATTCTCTGTTTCAGCTATACTCCAAATAGAGAGTTTTACTAAATGCATGTCTAACAAACAGACACATAAGATACAAATGTGCATACAAATAAGTGTACTTAAAGTTTTCCAATCCATGAAATCCTCTACAATATCCGATGAAAATATGAAAGTTTCAGTAAAACTTCCACGCGTCGCATTTAATTTCACATGGAAGATTAAAGGTCTGTATGTAGGTATCTCTGTCAGCAAGCAATCTGATATTTCATGACGCGTCGGCGAGTGCGGCGCTCATCTCGTTACATTTAACTGATAGGTTGGGGCAAGGAGTCCTTGGCGGAATAGAAGTATGTGGCAACTCGATTATGAAACTTGAGTACCTACTCCAAAATCTACATATATCATACAGTATACAATGTAGTTTTCAAATTATACGGCCAGATACATATGTACCTATATAAAATTATAACTACTCTTGAGAGTAACTGTCTCTGGTAGGACTGAAAATGTTGTGATTTTAAGACGTCTGCATTGGTACTTTACTCTCACCTATTTCTACTGCCAAAAAGCAGTGTTGGCATTGCTGTTGCGGTCTGAAGGGTGAGAAAGGCAGTGAATTTACTGGGTAATGTGTCATAATATCCTCAAGTCACAAGGTGGGCAACGTTTTAGAGATATTCTTGTGGTATTGTGAGCGTCTTAGGCTGCAGTGTCGCTTACTATCATTACGCGGACTGTATGCTTGTTTGTCGACTTGGTATACTAAAAAGAAGTATGTATATAGCCTCGTTAATTAAGAAAAGTAAGTTTGGGAATCCGCTCAGAAAAAATGCCTATTTCGCCCTGTTTTAAATTACTAGCTCACAACTTGGTCCGCGTTTATCGCGTCCCTCAAAATTCTTTGAATTTCCGTGATTAAAAATGGCTCATATCGTTTTCTTTAAACCAAAACATTGCAAAAGATATAGGCTTCTATATAAAAATGATTCCTTAATATACGAATTCCCCTGGGAATCGGAACATTGCAGAATATATTGTACTGCTTGTCAAATATCATCCAGACCGTTAAAACATTGTAATATTCACACAAAATCTAGTATATTGACAACGAGATAAGAAGCTGACATCACTTGTGTCACGGACATCAGACAATAGAGGAATCACAAATATATTACTTAAATATTCAATACAAACACTAATATCTTCACATAAATATTTATCCTGGGTGGGGATCGAACCCACGTGCCTCAGCGTACAAAATAAGATCACTACCTGCACCACCGGTACCGTCAATATTCGTAGGATAACACCAAGATCAACGGACAACAACAATGGTGCCGCAAATTCTCAAATGAATGTTTGAAACAACTCATTTGCTTAAAGTTCTTTAAGTCTTCACCAGTAATAATAAATAAAATATTTTACAGGTCCCATGGCAGTTGGTAGTGATCCTATCTTGTACGCCAAAGGTTGTGGGTTCGATTCCTACCTGGAGCAAATCTTTGAGTGATGGTAATTGTGTTTGGGTGTTAAATATGTGTATTTAAGTTGTATATTAGTGATTCCTCTGTTGTCTGGCGTCCGTAACACAAGTGCTTTAAGCGATTTACCACGAAGTCAGTCATTTATTATTGTTATTATTACAATAAAACAGCTCCAACTCATCAGCGAAGACCCACACGCAACGACACTTAAACAGGCCGCGAACAAATAACGAACAAAAGAAAACTGCTAACAAAGTTGGAGGTGGCTCTAGCAAACGTTACTTCGCCCGGCTCCCCGCAGCACGCCACTTGAGACTCTATTACGTATGCACGAAGGGTGTATTGTTACCACCCTTGAGATTCAGCACTTTCATATTTATTTTTATGGCGGCCATTTTGAGCTTGCTCTCCGTCTCCGTGCTAGCAACAGGTCCGGGATCTCTTATAGATAAGGGTAGCCTGCTACCCTTACCATGGGTTTCAGTTTATAGCTTTGTTAACTGACTGTTGTCTCGGGTTTATCTCCTCGAGGTCTTGTAATAAAACGTCAGGGTATTTCGTGAGTTACAGTCTTATTTGTAATGTGCTTTTGAAATTACACAGCTTCTTTTTAAACATGTTTTATTTTATACTTCATGTTGCACGTTTCGACCACCTTTCGGTAACAGTTTTTATGATAAACCTACATGTTGAAACAGGCTTGACAATCCATAAGTACTTGGAGCTGAATAATTTAGGAAACATTCCAATTTCAATACAGAAGATCTTTTGTTTGATCATTAATCAAGCCTTAATGATTTATCATTTGTGTCTTCTTTTCTGTGTGTAAAACTTCGAATTAAATAACAAAAACACATAATAAAAAATATTTCTTTTATAATAAAAGCTAAGAAGAATATTACTCCCGTCTCGGAACGCTATCGCTGTAAAATAATAATAATAATTTATTTTCTCTTCACAAACTATATAACTATAACTTGTGGGAGTCCGTATTTACTAATGTCAAGGTCACAAAAGGTAGGTTAAAAAACAGCGATTGAACAGAATTTGCGCGCGCAAACTGCAACAATTACTTCATGAGATTGGTACCATTATATTTTTTAACCGATTGATAAATCTTTCAAATCTATTAATTATACGAAACCGGCATTGCCCTGTCATTAATTAAGAAGATACTAGAGTCTAAACTAGGCAATGACCTGCCTGTATAAAACGCACCAGGCCTCCAACCCTCATATTTATTTAATCATATAATACAATATTAAAGAAATTAAAGTAATATAAATATTATGTGCTGGAATTTATGGCATTATCTCTACTTGTGTTTTCATCACCATCATCATATTAGCCATAGATAATCCACTGTTGGACCTAAGAATTATTTTTGCCCGTAATTACCGCGCTGGGCAGGTGTGGTGGTAATCGCAGAACACAACTTCGCGACGAGAAAACTGCCCACCTCCATCCTGTAGTATTTAAGTTGTGCTTTTTCGAATGGATATACCGTCATTTGTCGGTGCCGGTTCCTTACTTGTACAGAGGTAGGTACTATTCCACCCTGTCGGTACCCCACGGCTTGTGTATTTAAGAGGTCAATAATTTTTTCTGTCTTATAATGTCTTTTCCAGGAGCCAACTATTTACTATTATTGTCACCCAAGTTTAGTCTTCCATTACGGAATCAAATTATTGAATTTTTTCATTTAGTTATACATTTTTTTTGCATAGTCTAAGTAATGTAAAAAAAATCTATGAAACAAGGTATATGATCGAGGAGGTAAAAAGTAACTGAGATTCCAAAAATGGGTATATAGCGGTATATTACAGGTAGCAACGTAGTTTAAATGCAACTAAGCGGAAATGCTTTTACATAGTTGCGGAGGTTCGTGCTACACCGCGTGACCCACAACCGGTCCTATTGGAAACCAACTTTAGCCAACACATAAACACACACACACACACACACACACACACACACACACACATACACACACACATATATATATATATATATATATAAACAGTGTAGCTAAACTCTGCGATTGCCTACACGCTTAGGGATGGATATACCGCCATCTTTCGGTTCTGGTACTTAGTCGCCTTTTAAGACAACGTGCCCAGCACGGCAATTATGGGCAAAATTCCCCCTTTTTGGGGGGACCTATGTGCAGCAGTGGGCTTTCAATGGCTGGTATGATAGTGATGGGGCTTCTCCACGTCCCAAACTTCTCTATCTGTACTCTGATACTCTTATCTCTTTCAGTAGTATGATTTAAATGATTACTTTAATTCCCGAAATGAAAATAAAGCTGTACATAAAGCATTTAAAAATAATAATTAAAAAAAATTGGCATGTGTGTGGACGCGTCGATGTGTGTACGCGAATGTGTGTGTGTTTGTGAATGTGTTTTAAGTAAGTATAAGTAGACGTACGTAGTAAGTTTATTTTACATCTTCGCAACATTTTCTGGCGCAAGCAATCCTTTACGAAATATATACATAAATATGGATTAATGGAATGGAAATAACGAACTGCATTAACTATGCTATAGGTAAGTAACCAAAACGAACAACTGTCTTTAATTTCTATATGAAATTACTCGTATTTTTTAAATTTCATCTTGGATTGTGTGGAAAATATTTAAAATTTGTAGAAGAATCATCCTTATACACGGCCCATATGAGGGTCTATTTTTGATTGAAACATTCCGCAATTAGTACACATTAAATGGAAGCTAAGCTTGCGAGGTTTTTAAGTCTATTCCAGAGAGTATTACAGATGACAAAAAAAAATATCAAGCAAATTGTATATTATTATTGAAAACAGCATAGCTCAAATGCAACAGGGCGAAGATGGCAGCATTCCTGTCGCGAGTTACGCTCTATCGCCATTACCCCTGCCCGGCCAGACAATTATGGCTAATATACCCCCTTCCTTGTGTGTCATGCAGTGGAAATTCTGCGGCTGCAAAGATCATAATAAACAAAATATTATGTATGTACTTCAACACTATAAAAACAACAATGTCAATCTTAGAATGTACAATTTTTATCGTACGATGGGCAACAGATCAACCTACCCATTTATTTCAAACTTTAAAAGTCAATTTTGAACTCAATGTCTCGCGCTTATAGATTAATATCGATTACAAAAAAATGCTTGTTCCATGATGCAACATGCAATGACGGGCCCGTTGACGCAGATGGATCGTGGTTTGATTCCTAACCAGGGCAAATATTTATATGATGATATTTGAGTTTTCTCTGTGTCTGGGTGTTAAATATAAATGTCTAAGTAGTATATTTGTGACAAATTTGTTGTCTGGCGTCCGTTACACAAGTGCTTTAAGCGACTTACCACAGAGTCAGGTCGATGTGTCAGATGTTGTGGGAATTTATTATTATTATTGTACCTAACTCGTTGTTGTTAATATTGCGGTATTGAGCAACTCTTTTTTGGATAGATATAGCGCCACCTATTGGTTCCAATATATCGGCCATCTCATACAACACGTGATAAAGTATTTTTGTTTGTTAATTTGGATTTACAGACATACAGACTTTCACATTCGAAATATCTACATAAATATCGACCGCTGTTGAATTTGAAAATTGAATTTCTTCAATTGGCGCGAGGGACATGTAGGCAATTAATATTTATTTATTCTACACTCTAATTGTTCTAAGTAAAAGAGAATTAAATTTGAATAATATATGTTAAAAACAGTTTGAACATAATTAAAAATAATTTCTAATAATAAAGTTAGAACGAATTGATTGTTTTAATTTTATTTTTTGTTCCTCCTGTATACCTGCACATTATCCCTCACGACAATACGTATATATGATCGTCGATATGTATTTGACAAGGGCCATCAATAAAACAAAATAGGCAGACGAGCCCTCCAACTGTTTTAAACGGTATCCCTGCAGCGAAACTCGAACGTAAGTTAAAAGGGTCTAAGACGGAGTGCGAACGGTTAGCCGCGGTCACGATCAAACTAACCGCTACTACATCAGATCTTTACGATCGACCAAATTAGAACCACGACTTCTACGCGCACGAAATAGGCCGAGATCTGTGGGTGCGAGTTATGTCCCGCATCCACAGCGTTTTGAGGACCTTGTCATAGTAAACGGACGATCCATGAGTACGAATTATGGTAGACATTACTATGATAAGGTACTGTGTCTACTACTTGTGATGACTTCAAGTAGGTTGTGAATGTGAAAATATAACTAAAAAATATATTCTACTCTATCGTGAGGTACCGGCAGAGTATGTCCGACCGTAGACTTCCTGGCTAATATGATGCAGCGTCAGCTGGTTATATATAAAATCCAATAATGTCATGTATTATTCATATTACTTTGGCCTATATATATTATCTAATTGCCTACCCGCCTATGTCAAACACAATATACTAAAGTGGCACTCACTTCGCCTCTTAATCAATGTGAGTGCCATGCTGTATGCCCCGCTTAAGCCTGCCGATCGCTGCGGTGTAGAGACGTCGATTTACCTCCATTTACCTCTTCAAAGTGAGTGTCCAAATACACCTTCCCGCCATCCAAGTCTACATTCTGAGTATATGTATTCTGAGTATATAAATCAAACGCTGATAAGAAAATTATTTAAACTAGACCTCAGAAAACAGGCCGTGTCGGTATTTACGAGGAATCATACTTTGAGCGGAATTAATGAATGTATAGATGTATATCATCACACCAGCCATAGGACGTGCAATGCTGGACATAGGCCTCCCCAAGTAATTTCCAATAGGACCGGTTGTATGCGGCCTGTGTCGCGATCCTACGGTTTTATTCAGATCGTCTGTCCATCGTGCATCGTGCCCTAAGCTTCCCTTGCCGATACGTGGTCTCCATACCAGAACCTTACGACTCCATCGGCCATCGGTTTTGTGTACCAAATGCCCTGCCCACTGCCACTTACTAATCCGCCGGGCAATGTCGGCAACTTTGTTGTTGTTGTTACGAATCTCCTCATTCGTGATTCGATTGATATAGATGTGTATAGAAATAATAAATAAATAAATTCTAACAACATCTCATACATTTACCTGACTCCGACTGAGGTGTTGTGGGAACTTATAAAAATGTTGGCAATTACATATTTAGTGTCCAGATAGAAAATAAATACTCATTTTTATCATAAGTGTCTGGTCAGAGCGGGAATCGCACCATACATGGCACATAAGTTAGAAAAGAAGACATGTATGTGAGATAGGTAGATCGATACTTTATAATATTACTTGGAGGAATCGTTTTTAAGTCATCGTATGGCACTTCTGTATTATCTCCCAGAATACGAGACTTCTTTTCGATCACCAGTTATTAGTCTTTTCTATATATATACATATCAATATTGATAATATGATATATTATATATATAATTTGATCAACCGGTGTAAGGGGCGCCTAAGGTGCCGGAACCGACAGATGGCGGTATATCCATCCAGAACACCTCAAATGCACACGGTGGGATGGGCAGCAAGATTCGCTCGGGAAGCTGTTTTTTTATTAGACCAGGTCGACAAATAAGGATACAGTCCGCGTGATAGTAAGCGTCACTGCAGCCTATAGACGCTCGTAATATCACAAGGATATCACTAAAGCATTGCCAATTTTGTGACTTGAGGATATTATGCCACATTATCCAGTAAATTCTCTGCTTTTCTCACCCTTCAAACCGCAACACAAGTGCCAAATGCAAATGAGATTTTATTAATGGCATAAATTTAAAAAATATAAGTATATAACAAAAAATAAAGAATATTTCATTTTACATAAAAAGCCCTCGAAAAGTTTCATAAAGTCTCCGCATTATTTAGGATTACCCTCCAGAGTTTTGGGGATAAGCGAAATAAAGCTATACGAGAAACATTACACGTTATGGACACTTATAAACTTGGGGAACTGCCAAAGGCAAAAAAGTCTTAGGCAATACTGCCAGCAATAAAATACAGACATTCATGAAAAAAAAATCAGGGAGTATGCACAAGTATTTGTGCGTTAAAATTGTTTAAGAAATGATTTATTCTTTAAATTAAGTCTTAGTTTCATGCCAAAAGCTCTCTGCATCATTCATGCTATTTGAAGACCACAGCTTGACATGAAAGGAGGTCGAAGTGTATCCGAAAGTAAAAGCTTTTGTATAAAATTTATCTTATTAAGGTGAACATAAATTGAATGCTTTTCTTTCTCTTAGAAAGGGTCACTACTTTAAAAATGTTGTGAAACAAAACTTGACGGACCCGCAGATGGTAGTGATCTATATTGTGAGACAAGGGTCGAGGGCTCGCTGCCGACTTTGGACAAACAGTTATATAATGAATATTTGTGTTTGTTCGGTGTCTGGGTGTAAAATATGTATCTGTGTATTAAATTCAGAAATTTAATACAATTAAAGATAACATTTACTAGAAAAAAACAAGTATCTTCAAGATAAAAAAGTAGTCTCAAGGGTCAGACAGGACTTTGACGGCATGCAGGTTCAAAACCAATGTAGAGTTTGAGAGTAGAATTATATTTATAAAAGTAATATCGGAACATTTATTAAAAAAGTCCATAATTTATCCCAACCCGTGGTCCCGAGCATTTTTTCGAAAAATTTTTTTTTTTAAACTAATGCTTGTGTGCTATTCCGAACTATATATTATATCTTTGTGCCAAATTTATTTCCATTATCATCATTTAGATTAACTTCCTAAAGATTAACGTCCTAATTGATTGGTAAATTTTATAAAATCAATGCACATATAAGATTTTTCATCATTTTCAATAATATAAGATTTTTTATCATTTTCAATAATATGAGATTTTTCATCATTTTCAATAATATAAGATTTTTCATAATTTTCAATAATATGAGATTTTTTATCATTTTCAATAATATGAGATTTTTCATCATTTTCAATAATATGAGATTTTTCATCATTCTTAATAATATGAAATTTTCATCATCATCATCATCAGTATCATCATATCAGCCTTTGGAAATCCACTATTGGTCATATGCCTCCCCAAGAAATGGGCAATTTGCTCATAAATGCCTCGCTGAGCTATCGTGTTAGCACCGTAGAGCGCAGCTTTTGCGATGGGTATGCTGCTGCCCATCACCGCCCGGTGCACTTGAGCCACACTGATTCGGATAGATATACCGCCATCGCTCGGTTCTGGTACCTTAGTCTCCTCTTACGACACCTAATTCATAGAGGAGTACTATTCTACTTTGCCGTTACCTCATGGCTGTGAGATTTTTACAACTTGTTATTGATGGTTGTGACTGTTGTAATTAATTTATATATTTTTGTTTCTTTATAGGTATATAATCGCGAATTAATGTTGGATTTATTAACTTCTTGGTAGCGTCAAATGTAAATATAAGATACCTACTCGTTAAATTTCAGAACAACATGACTGTTGCGTCACGAAGCCCTGAAATTATTATGTCATCTTTTCATTATCATAACGTCCGCTTCTGGGCATAGGCCTCCCAATGAAAGGGGGATTTGACCGTAACTGCCGCGCTGGGCAGGAATATTGGCAATCGCAGTGCGTAGCTCCGCGACGGATATGCTGCTGCCCATCCCCGCCCTGCTGCATTTGAGTTACACTGTTTCGGGTGGATATACAGCTGTCCATCAGTCCCGGTACCTCAGTCGACTCTTAAGACACCTGGCACAGGAGACGGTACCATTCTATTTTGCCGGTACTATTGCGCCACCTCTACCGGCACCACCAAAGTATATTACCCATAACCATCTCGGCAATGCAAATACTGCTGTTTATCTCCTCAAGACTGGCCACCTGAAATCATGCGTGCTTCGAGTTACAGACTAGAGACAATTCAGCACTGTATTTTCTCGCCAGCCTTCATGTGACCTCGAGGTGCCAATAAAGCCTACCTACGTGTTTTAAGTCGTACAGAATGTAGTATGTACATGGCGTGTCACGGAGTCGCTATTTAATATCGCGGTTTTGATGAAAAAAGGGCCGGGTGGTACCCGCAGGGTCATACAGACGAATGAGGTATATCCACTCAAAACAATGTAGCACATATGCTATTGGGCGGGGATGGGCAGCAGCATTCCCGTCACGATATTACGCTCTCCGTTACCACCATGTTTGCCTTTTCCGGCAGTTATAGGCAAAATGCCGCGCTGGGCAAGCGTGTTGGCAATCGCAGAGTGCAGCTTTCGCGAGGGGGATGCTGCTGCCTATCCCCACCCTTTGCATTTAAGTTAAACTGTTTCAGATTGATATACCGCCACCTGTCGGTTCTGGTACGTGAATCTACTCTACTATTTCTATTCTATACAACAGCTTGAACAAACAAATATCATCACATAAATATTTGTCTTGGGTAGGGATCGAACCTACAACCTTCGGCGCACAAGACAGGATCGCTACCATCAGGCCAGGTTACACAGATTTATAACAACGTAAACCGCCCCACCCAGTCACGGTCTAAATATATACTTAACCCTTCACTGCTCACGAATGGCACCGTACAACCACCGTGTTATTACGCGAAGCCTCACCGCGCGCGGACAACTGCAGCGATGCGAAAAGGTTGGACACATTTTGTATATACTGATCAGATCCTTTCTTCTTCATTCATGACAATTCTGGCAAACAAGCGTACGTGTCGCGTAAAATAAATATGTTTTATTTATTTTTTAATTTTGCATGCTGTATTCTCCTTTAATGAAATAAATCTACTTCTAAGATATAGTGCTATAAAGTGTACTACTGCATTATTTTTATCAAACGCTGGAGAACCTTAATAAACAAATAATGGTAAGGGTCACCGAAGCTTATAAACGCCTGGGTCATCGCTTTGAGAACAATAACGCGTCACTAACCTTGATATTATAATCACACGTCGCAATGGCTTAACAGATATGAATGAAACTTGGCACTTATATTATTGATAGAATAGATTAACTCGTAGGCTACTTTCTACCCCGAAAACATGTTCCCGTGGGTTAGATAGTGTGTTTACTTTACAATCGGAACGATTTTTTGTACAGTTTGCCATCAGTCAGGAAGCAACATATACTTTTTATAATAACAAGAGATCCTCACGGATGGGATATAAAGTAAAGACATAGCGAACAAAGACCCAGGCGATAATATATTCTGGAAGTATCGTGTTTAGTAAGACTACAAGCCTTTAAACCGTAGTGGAGTAGGTTGCGTGTCCCGTCCGCCGCGACGTCTGTCACGCGAGCTTGTTTGCTATGATTTGGACATATACACGTGTTATTTAACGTTAATTACTCTCTTGGGTAACCACTGTTAAGTATATAAAGTAGTTAATTGTAGTGAAAGTTCGGAAAGGTCATGATTCGGCAACATAATATAAAGATTTGTTATTCAAGATTTTTTGAAAGACGACGATCATTCAGATGAGTCAGATTTAGACTAAACTAGGTGTTCGTATTGTTATGTTCCGGTTTGAAGGGTGAGAGAGGCTGTGAAATTACTGGATAAGCATAATCATCAGGCCTCACCAAGATTTTTGTCCACAATTGACGCGCTGGGGAAGCATATTGGCAACCGCAGAGTGCAGTCAGTTTTCACGACGGGGATTCTGCTGCCCATCCCCGCCCTGTGCATTTAAGCTGCGCTGTTCCGGCTGGATACACCGCCATATGTCGGTTCTGGTACCTAAGTCGCCTTTTACGACACTCGGTACAGGCAAAATAGAAATATTTGTATACATTTATTATTTGACCTTCGATTGTTTTCACTCCGCAAAGTCAACAGTTATTCCAACTATTACATTTCGTAGAGAAAAAATATTAAATCAATCTCTTTAATCACTAGGTCCCAGTAAAAAAGTAGTAAACGAACGGAAAGCCGTAAAATGGAGTTTTTTACATAGCCGGGACGATCGCTAGAATAACTTGGCAATGGGCAATTTGCCAGTCGTTAAATAAGTAATGCTGGTTCTAACCGCTTCTGAAACAATGCAGCGAGGCTCGCAACTGATGAATTCATTACATTGTTGGCGGAGTTTGCGGAACAAATACGGTCGTTCACGCAAACAACGCAATTCGTACATTGACTTTTACTTTTAAATCTATACTAATATTACAAAGAAGAAATATTTGATTGTGGTGTGCCGTTCTACTCTATCGAGAGGTACCAGCAGAGTAGAATAGTGTCTCCCTCTTTACAAGGTGTCGTAATAGGCGACTAAGGTATCGGAACCGACAGATGGCGGTATATCCACCCGAGACAGTGAAACTCGAATGCATAGGGTGGGGCTGGGCAGCAGCATCCCCACGGCGAAGGCAGCGCTTGCCAAGCGCGGCAATTTTGGGCAAAATTCCCCCTTTCTTGGCGAGGCTCGTGTCCAGCAGTGAACTTTCAATTGCTGTAATGATAATGACGATGCCGCGCTGGGCAAACCTGTTGAAAATTGTAAAGCATAGCTTTCGCAACAAGGAGGCTGCTGCCTATCTCCGCCCTGTGCATTTGAGCTACACTATTGCAGATATACCGCCATCTGTCGGTTCTGGTACCTTAGTCGCCTCTTACGACACCTGGCGCAGAAGGTATACTACTCTGCCGGTACCGCACGGATCTATGACGCGTCATAAGTATTCTTAGGTGTGATCTCAGGCGGATCTTCAGATGCCCCCATCGCCTGCTCTAACCTTACACGACACTTATCCGCTTAATGTCAAATTCGGTCCGTGGCGTGAGTGATGCAATGACCTTTATCTGCTAGACGGGTCCAAGTGTTAGAATGAAGCGTGTTAGTTCATAATAATTTTTAATAATAACGCCTTATACTTTGTTAAGAAAATATGTAAAAAGATAAATATTTTTTAAAGCCATTAAAAATAATGTTTTTTTTATTTATTGGACTAGCCGACACACAAGCATACAGTCCGCGTGATAGCAAGCGTCACAGCAACCTACAGACGCTCGTAATATCACAAGGATATCACTAACGCGTTGCCAACCTTGTAACTTAAAGATATTGTCACTTTATAATGCCACCACACAGCAATGCGAACCCTGCTATTCGACAGTAGAAATATGTGAGTGTGGTATCAATGCATACGACCTTTCTATGTAGTCTACCTAATTTGTTTATATAATTATATAATATGAAACTGCTCAAAATATAGAAGTTACAATAAGATACAGTTATCGCTTCAAGCACTTATGTAACTGACCTCAAACAACAAAGGAATCACAAATATAGATACTATTTAAATACATATATTTAACACCCAGAAATAGAACAAACACAAATATCAGCAGTAAGATCACTACCATCTACGTTACCGGGCTTGTTAATATATTTATTGTTTACTAGCTGTGCCCGCGACTTCGTCCGTGTGGAATATTGTTTTGGGTTCCATACCGCTTTACCTTAACTTATATAAACTTTGAATCTCATGTATATATAATCTCATATATCGAATGAATGGCCTGAAAAATAAGTTTCTAGTTTCTAGCTCTAAAAATAGCGATACTTCCATACAACTTTTAATCCCCCTTTTCGACCCCTTACAATCCTTATTTCGAATTAAAAATAGTCGAGCTTCGAATTTAATGTCCTTTCTCAGAGTCTAAAGATTGTCTGTGCCAAATTTGATTAAAATCGGTTGAGAGGTTTAAGACGGAAAGCGTAACAGACAGACAGAGTCACTTTGACATTTATATTTATTAGTACGGATTTAATTAGACACTATCGATATTTCTCAAGACGAAAGAGAGACATAAAATGATATTTCTCATAACGTCTGTCAATTGTGCCACCGCCAAAGTTCATGGGGCGCGCAGTAATTACAGTTTTTTAGGTGAACCCAGTGAAAGTCAACTCGCGTCTAATGCCAGCCATTTGGGCAATATGAGAATTGTCTGTTTCTGCTCATTATACGTACTTTTGATTTATATTTATGTTCGTTGATGTACCATTGTTTTACGAAATAGTTTCGAATGGAGATATCTTTGTATCAATGATTATTTTTTATGGCAGACATTTGCAATTTTTGCTTCGTCAAAGCGTAGCGAAGCTGTTCGAAAAAAATATAAGCCATGGGAACATGTGTTTGGGATAAACAGTAGCATATTTTGTTATTCCAGACTATCTATCTATAATATCTGTGTCCAGCCATACAATTTTTTGCATTTATTATATCTTTAAGGACGTGAGGTACCGGCATGGTAGAATAGTACCTCCCCCTATATTAGGTGTCTTAAGAGGCGACTAAGGTACTAGAACCGACAGATGGTGGTATATCCACGCAAAAAAGTCAGCTCAAATGTAGGCTGAGGATGGGCAGTAGCTTCCCCGTCGCGAAGTTGCGCTCTGTCAACACGCTTGCCCACCGCGGCAATTATGGGCAACATTCCCCCTTTCTTGGGGAGGCTTATGTCCAACAGTGGACTTTTAATGGCTGGTATGATGAATATCTTTATATATAAAAAATTTACATAAGGTAGAACTCATACAAGAGGTCGTCTGCGTTGGTACCTCACACTTACTTATTTCTACCGCTAAATAGTAGTGTTCGCTTTGCTCTGTTCCATTCTGAAGGGTGAGAGAGGCAGTGAATTTACTGGGTAATGTGGCATCATATTCTCGTCACAAGGTTGGCAACCAGTTTGTGATATCCTTGTGATATTAAGAGCGTCTATTGCAGTGTCGCTTTCTTACCACAGTTATCACGCGGACTGTATGCTAGTTTGTCGACCTGGTCTAATAAATAAAAATACATGTCACTGTGTTTGTCAGGGGTTGAACTCTTAAACTGCTAAGCCGGTTTTAAACAAACTTTGCTAGCTGTGTGCAGTTTGATCCAACTCGAGATATGTATATATATAGCTGACCCGACAAATAATGTCCTGTCGAAACTAGTTATCATAATAATAATAAATTCCCACAACATCTCATACATTGACCTGACTCCGTGGTAAGTCGCTTAAAGCACTTGTGTTACGAATGCCAGACAACAGAGGAATCACAAATATACTACTTAAATACATATATTTTACACCCATACACAGAGCAAACACAAATATCATCATATAAATATTTGCTCTGGGTGGGAAGCGAACTCACGACCCCTGGTGCACAAGACAGGATCACTACCATCTGCGCCATCGGGCCCGTCGTCATGAAAACATGAAGAAAACATTATCTCAACTTGGTTTAAACTGAACACATGAACAAATAATTATGCCCACCTGCCCACTTGGGCACAGTGAGCAGAGCTTCAACTTACTAAATCCAACTACTTTCAACTATACTTTAAAAATGGTAGGTGAAGTATTTAAATAATGTGCTAGCATTTATTACTATAAATTTTAACGCATATAATCACCAAGATCTACCACTAGTCTTGGATATCGAGTTGGCATCTTGGAAGTAGGACTTCTGCAAAAACATGTAAGGTAATAAGTAAATAAATTCACACAATGTCTCATTCATTGGACGACGCAGATAAGTGTGTAACTTACACCAGACAAAGAGGAATCGCAAATATCGAACTTAAACATATATTTAACACCCAGAAACAGAACAAATATTCTAATTTCTGTCACTACGATCACTAACTTCGGCGATATCGACCCCACCCCCGTGCCTCCCCCAACTACCACACGCAATGTGCCACATATACCTATACTTCTGAATATATATAATAACAAATGTAAGACATGGTGTCAAACTTGAGCTTGGATTAATCCAACCACAATCGGGGGATACATATGGGATGCTGGTACATTTGAACCGTTACGAATTCCTTGTTATTCGAACTAATTGACATGTGATTGCCGTAAATGATACAAAGCGGCCCAGATCTGGCGTTGCGCGTGAGTGGCATCACAATGGCATCGAGATCTTGATAACCCCTTATCCTGTTTCCCCGTTTGAGGCGAAGCTTCCAGATTTCTGAGGTGCATTTGCATTCGCCGTGTTTGAATGTTAGATGTCACAGTAATTATTTATGCTGTTATTACTTCAAACTTTGCAAAAGCACATAAAGTAAATTGTACGTAAAATAATAATATTAATAAATTCCCACAACATCGGTAAGTCGCTTAAAGCACTTGTGTTACGGACGTCAGACAACAAAGGAATCATATATATATACTACTTAAAACACATAATTAACACCCAGACACAGAACAAATTCGAATATCATCATGTAAATGACAAAACGAAAAAGTTTATCCCAATGTCATGTCTAATCATAGCCAACATACAATTACTTGGGCGTAATCATTGAGCAGTACCACTTCCTAAACCTTAATCGCTGCCTGTAAACATTAACTAATATTCAACCTTAATACATACGGCACAAGACACATCAATTCTGCCAATGTTAATGGGTCGTTAGTACAATAATAGAGTATCATTACGTGTTAGCGACAAAGGAACTACAATATGTTTCTGACTGAATAATGGTCAAGGTAAATAGATTTGTTCTTTGATCTTTGATTGATTGACGCATTACGCCCGACGATACAGCCTTCGGGATTTGTTGGATTTAACGATATGGATTTGACGATACAGCCTTGTTTCCTTTGTTACAAATGGAGAAGTAACATGCGTTGGAAATAAACATAAAAAATACTTGGAGAACTCAGACACATAAAATTTTGCAAAGTATTTAAGTGGAGTCGTCAGTTACCGTCAGAGTAGTATAGTACCTCCTGTAACAGGTCTCGACTATGATGCTGGAACTGAAAGGTAGAGGTATATCAATCCGATGCAGTTTAGCTGAAATACACAGAGCGGTGATGGGCAGCAGCACCCTCGTCGCGAAAGCTACGATTGCCAACACGCTTGCCCAGCGCGGCAATTATCGGCGAAATTCCACCTTTCTTGGAAAGGCCTATGTCCAGCAGTGGACTTCCAATGGCTGTGATAATGATGATGACTTGAGTGGAATAATAGATCCGGGTTGTGACTGATAGAAGCCTACAATATTATCTTATAATTTTATTTGAGATCAACATTCGTGACATACCTTGTTACAGCTGTCGCTAGATACGAACGATAATAAATTTTAAAAAAGCAATGTTTTGTTTATTTAATAGGCCAAGTCTAAAGTCTAAAGCATGCCTGTAGACGCATTGTCAAAATTGTTACTTGTACATGTCATGTCACATTACCCAGTAATTTTCCAGCCTCTCTCACCCTTCAAACCGGAACAGTAATGTGAACTCTGCTAGTTGGCGATAGAAATAGGTGATAATGAAGTCTTAATGCAGACGACGTTTGTATGAGGTTTACTTCATAACATATGATATCTTATTCGCTAGCGTCCCGCCCCGTCTTCGCTCACTCTACTGTCGCCTTAGCTAATCCTGTTTGTACTTAAGTTTTCCTCGATTTTTCTCAAGATACCGTTTGCAACTACTGCGTGTAAGGTACCGCGAATGGATAAAATAATAATTTGTGAGGCTTTAATTGTAAACTTTCAAGTCCAAATAAAAAAAAATCATAATTTTCAATCTAGAAAATGTAAAAAGTATAAATATCGCGTTTCACTGTCGATTAAAAGTAGTCTATTTTTTACTATTAAAAGATGCCATTTAGATTTGTACCAATGCGAAGTCATCTAGTTTAATCTAAATAATCCGATTAAACCTAAAAGTCTGTTAGGAAATTGCGTTATCATAAACTTGCTATAGGAACCCGGCCCAGTATTCTCATTTCAAGTCTAGGCACGTGTTTTACGTCCTTACAGTTGATTAAAACCTACGACCTACCTTACTTTGCTGGGGATCGGTAATGCAATCTACCCCTATAAAACTGAATGACATAAGAAAATCTTACGGAGTATTTGAAACAACTGCGCACTTAGCAAGCGTGGGTTGGACAAGCAGTTGAAGTTGATCCCGGAATAAGTTATTGGGGTGGCAAGCGTCATCATCATAGCATCGGGAAAATTTCGCCCAGGACGGGAAAATTACGCTGGGCAAGCGTAGCTTCGCTAAACGCTACTGCCCATCCCCGCTCAGTTGCCGCGTTTACCCCACAGCTGAGTGTTATATCGCATCGTATGGAAAGTCACATCGTGCAGCACAGTTTTACTAAGTTTTTTTATTATTATTACACTGAATTGACACAAGCATACAGTCCGCGTAATAGTAAGCGTCACTGCAGCCTATAGACGCTCGTAATATCACCGGTATAATGAACGCGTTGCCAATCTTGTGACTTGAAGATATTATGTTACCTTACCCAGTAATTCCCTGCCTCTCTCATACTTTAAAGCGGAACGCAGCAATGCAAACAATAGAAATAGGTGAGGTTAAATATTTGACCTAGTTGGGAATCGAACCCACTCACTTTTGCCGCCTAAGATTGGATCACTACCATCTGCGTCATCGGGCCTGTAAATTTTGCTTACATTGTTCTCTTTTATAAAGAAATTACTAATTATCTTGAAAATATACTATAAACTATGTTTTTCAGTGAAAATGTAGCGTTTTACTAGTACCTTAGCCGCTTAAGACTCCTCCTACAGAGGGAGGTACTATTATACTCTGCCGGTACCTCACGGCAAATTATTAATTATTATTTGTAAATACTTCCTGCTATACCGAGTTATATATCCAGGCATTAGATTACGAAAAGCTCCAGGTTTCACAGTCGAGACACGTAGGACCCTGGAGGTAATAAGAGGTCAGCAGCCTGCGAGAAGTCGTAAAACTAACCCAATTTATTATCCCCCGGGAGATGAGGGGAAGTAAAAAGTATACTTGAAGATTTTTTATTAATCACTCTTAAGTAAGAGACTCGTCTTTGGCTTGAATTGGCCAATCACTTTTAATCCTCACAAAATAATTAATTAAATGTAGGTTTATTACAAAGGCATTGGAGCCTCATTATCATCATATCTGCCGTGCTACGTCCACTGTCCAGCAGTGGATAGGCCTCTTTAAGTGATTGCCAATAGATTCAAAGAAGCCTTTCCTCTGTTTCTAGTCAGCTCGTCAGTCCTCGATTGAATATCCAGACTGCGGTTGCTGGTGTCGTGTCGTGGTGTCTTCATTCAGAAATTAATCGACTTTAAAAAATTCAAGTCAAAATAGTCCAAAGCAAAGTAAAGTGCTGAACAGTCAAAAAAGTCCAAAGAAAAGCAAATTGGTGAAAGGTGAAATAGTGAATATCGGGAAAAATCATAACTTTTCCAGTACCATAGGGATAGAAGTGGCAATATCATTTAATACTTTAAATTCAACTAGAAGATGATAAAAAACAGTTGATATATATATAAAAACATACGTGTAATGGGACGTGTAGCCATCGATAGGTTAGACAACCCCTCGGGCGATTATGCTGGCGGAGCGCGGGTAGTCGGCTACGCAAATTTTAAATCGATCCCGGACGGCAATAACTAGAAGAACGAAGAACGGTTCAAGAAACGAAAACATGGGAATAAAATAGATTATTGGCGCGAGTGTCAGATTGTGACGGGGAAGACGAAGGTAAAATATGCTGCAGGTATTTTCCATACCTTTTCAAGTATTTGCCTCTGGATTTAGTCAGATTTTTATTGTAGAAAATTGTATTGTATTATTGACTTCAATTATAAGTTATCAGCCATATTGTCCAGCGGATTATTGGAGTCGTAAGTCTTCACAGGTTGCTTTGGTACTGTTGGATTATGGATATCAGCTGATATGATGACGAAGATCATCGAACAATCATCATGCTTCTTCTCATTCTTATGCTTGTTCAATTCACTACTGGACATAGGCCTCCAAGAGGACTGGTTGTATGTGGCCTGTGTCCAGAGCGATCCTGCAGTTTTAGTCAGATCGTCTGTCCATCTTGCGGGTGGATGACCTACGCTGCGCTTGCCGGTACGTGGTCTCCATTCCAGAACCTTACGACTCAACCAGCTATCGGTTCTGCGTACTAAATTCCCTGCCTACTGCTACTTTAACTTACTAATCGTCCGGGCAATGTCGGTAACTTTGGTTCTGTTACGAATCTCCTCATCCTGATTCGATCGCGCAAAAAAACTCCGAACATTGCCCTCTATAGCTCGTTGATCTTTCAGTTGTTAATAAGGCCAATGGTAAGAGAAATAATAAATCGAACAATAATATCGGTTAATCTCAATCTAGAAGAAAACTATTGTTGGAGATACTTTTGACTTCTTGACTCCAATCTGGAGATTAAATTGTAGTAAAACTCCTAGGACGGCAATCCGTCTTAATATCCGAGATATATCACAGAGTCTCCAACATTTTTACAATGTTTCCAGTTCTGCTGGCACCGTTCAAATATTATTTTAGCGAAGCAGTGCTATTAGTTTGTCAAACAATAACCAAGTTACTAGGAAGAGAGAAATCATAAGGGTGTTGGTGAGGTACTCTTAACATTGGATACATCTTTGATCACGTTGTACTCTATTTATATTACCTATTTACCAAGAATAGGTCTTCTCTCTTGGTAATTACTAATTGGACGTCCATGTACCGACTAACTAGAAGGCGAACTGAAATAGTCAGCAACGTAGGTGTAAGTTCACATTACACTAATTAGTAAAAACTTCTAATTCAAGCTTCAAAACTAGCATTAGAAACCGCTCCAGATTTTAGAATGTGCTGAGACTTAGATAATTTTTCCCGCAGGATACTATCCGTAGAAAAGTACCTCCTCTACCAGACAGCCTCTGCTAGTGTATGCTGAGGCAGGCACCTAATTGACTCTCATCTTCTCATCTTAGTCTTATTTCACTTTCTCCGCTTTTATAATTTTTTTTTGTTGTCAATGTGCTACTTATTGTATGCTTTTAATGTTTTCATTTATTTATTTCGTGCGGGCAATAATTTTTTTTATCTTTCTAATGTTTTCTTTTTTTCTAATGTTTTCTTTCTTCCAATATCATCTTAAGTACCGGAACCGAGAGATGACGGTATAGCTTACCCAAATGCAATAACTCAAACATAACAGGATGGGGATATGTTTCCTGTTGTTCTGAAAGACAGTTCGACAGTAAAGATATATACGACATGATTTATTTTACCAACAACGAACAAGTATTACAAAAAATTATACAAAAATCCGTGTATCGTGTTCAGATAAAAGCGTGTTTTCTTGAATTAAAAAGTATCGCGAACCTTAACCTATATTTGAGGAATTGTACAAATGTTACTCCAGAATATTTATGTGCCAAATATCATCCAGACTCGTTAATTTGTTCTGTTGGGAAAGGGTAACAAACATTCCCGTATTTATCCCGATTTGTAACAACTTCAAAAGAATAAAGAGATTTACGTCAAGGTCGCGGCGCGAGATGGCTCACTCCGCACTGCGACGAAACTTTAGCGTCACAGAGTACCAGAGTAGCCATCCGCTAAAATATGAACATACCTGTCCCCGCTTCTTGCCTCCCGATGCCTTTAAACATCAATTAATATCATATAGTAACCCACTTATAAATTAGTATTTCCTGCAGCCCGTTTTTCTTTTCATCAAAGCCAAGATGAAAACAACTTCAAATACAATTTATTGTTTTAATTTGAATTGCTGATAACGCTATCGGCCATGTTGTGATGTTGTGACAACAAACAAACTAATGTTACCGTTAAACCCGGACATATTATAATTTTTTTTAATTAATTGTAATGCAACCGACGGTGGATGTATTTTTAAGGTATATCATTTTTAGCTTTGAGGCAGAGTAAAATAGAACCTCCCCCTGTACCAGGTGTCGTAAAGGCGACTAAGGTACCAGAACCGTCAGATGTCACTATATCCATCTGAATCAGTGTAACTCAAATGCACATGGATAGGATAGGCAGCAGCGTCCCCTTCTCGAAAGCTGCGCTCTGCGATGGCCAACACGCTTGCCGAGCGCGGCAATTATGGGCAAAATTCCCTATTTATCGGGAAGGCTTTTGTCCAGCCGTGGATTTCCAATAGCTGATATGATAATGACGGTGTCACGTTGTGTATCCAAGATGGACTTCTAAACCGGTTTAGTAAACAGATTTTAATAAATAATCGCATATTCTATACAATTTCCAACCTGAGATATGATAGTATATGTCTCTTCATAATTGCATTATTTTTTTTTCATGTATAACTATAATATAGTTTAGACAGGAGTATGTCGCGTTAGCAAGTATTCCATAATCCAAAATGGCTGACAGATATTTACGATCGATCGGCATTCTAGTCTTGCTAAATGTTTTCACTAATAGCATTTTGGTTTTACTTGTATAGTTTCTTTTCTTCATGTTCATGTAACGTTTCAATGAAAGAGTTTATTATGGTCGGTACAGTTTTTTCTTATTTTATTTGTTACAAAATACGAATCTTGTTTCAAAATTTTGTTGCAACCGAAGTTGGATATACCTCTTTTCAAATTTGACAACTAATAGTTCGTAAACGTGAAAATATTAGAAAATAAATAAAAAAGCATTAATATTAAATAATAAACATAATTGCCGCGCTGGGCGAGCGTGTTGGCAGTTGGAGAGCGCAGCTTTCGCGACGGGGAAGCTGCTGCACATCTCCGCCCATTTGAGCAGACTTATTTGCATGTATATACTGTTGGTTCTGGTACCTAAGTCGCCTCTTACGACACCTGGTACAGGTGGAGGCACTATTCCACTCTGCCGGTGCCTCACGGCTAGGTTCATAATATATAGTAATATAACGATAGTTAATAGCATTAATATGTGGTTGATGGCATTGAAAAGGTCTTGTCGGAAGACCAACGCTGCCCCTGCAGCTTATGCTGAGGGAGGCACCTAATTAACTGTCATCATATCTAGAAATAAGACTTAGTCATGTTTTACATTCCCCGCTTTTTTTGCGTTTATTTAATTATTTTTCTTTACTACATGCTACTATTGTATTGGATTATTTTTTTTGTAATGTTTTCATTAATTTATTTTGTGCGGTCAATGAATGTTTTTTATTCTTTTTTCCTGATATTTATTGAAAACAGTGTCAACCGTGACATTTTTATATTTTTATGTTGTTCGAGAATCCTTTTCCTTAGAATCATGTTCTTGAGTCTCGGCACCTGCGAAGCCTGTCTTGCGGGGTTGTTAACACGCGAAATTGCGTCGGAGCGGCCTACAAACTTCGAGGCGCGCACAACTTTGCTTGTCACATTTACGTTTTGTGTGGATAACTTTATGTTACGTATAGTTTGGGATATGAATAACACACATTTATGATTCTGACTATGTTTTCATTTATTTTTTATACATAACATATATACACAATAAGCCGTAAGGTACCAGCAGAGTAGAATAATACCTCACACTGCACCAGGTGTCATAATACGCGACTAAGGTACCAGAACCGACAGATGGTGGTATATCCACCTGGAAAAGTGCAGCTCAAATGCACACGGCGGGAATGGGCAGCAGCATCCCCGTCGCGAAAGCTGCGCTCTGCGATTGCCAACACGCTTAGCCAACGTGGCAATTATGGGTGACAAACCTTCTTTCTCGGAGAGACTTTTAATGGCTGGTGTGATAATGATGCAAGTACATATACTTACGGCCCGATGGCGCAGACGTTAATGATCATATGCGCTAAAGGTCGTGGGTTCGATCCCCCCAGGAAAAATTTAGGTATTACATATGTGATTAAGCGACTTATCACGGAGTCAGGTCAATGTATTAGGTGTTGTGGGAATTAAAATAACTATATCAAAAAGTATAAGACAATAATCTAAATTTATGAGTCATAAAGTGCACATGAATTCTACTACTTCTTTTTCTCGTGTTATCGCAAGAATATCACTACCGCGTTGCCAAGCTTGTGACTTGAAGATATTATTATCGGTAATGTGACAAAAACATTCAGTTATTTCACTGCCTCTCCTTTCGCCGTTCAGCGATGGTATTTGGCTTGGACGACCTTTGTGTGAGATCTACCACATTCTAAATACAAATGCTGATTATAACAAATGGAAAAGATCCAAGGCCAAAAGACCACATTCAAATCCCGAGCGTGCAATATGCAAATTGAACTTGTCTTTCAAGTTCAGCGACGAATGTTTGCGAATTCACGAAAATATTCACTTCTGCCCTATTATTATTCTAGTCCAATGCGGATGAAGTGAGATAATACTGAAAAGTAACATTGGAAATTATACTTTATTTTTATAACACTATGGTTTATGAAGTGTTATCTCTGTTGTGGGAGTACTTGGGAACTTTCGGGATATTCAAACTATACTAACGATTGGGTATATATACATATGTATGATAGGGACCTATGGCGCATTTGGTAGGGTTCTATCCCTACCCAAGACGAAACCTCATATGATGAGTATTTGTAGGTATTTATTCTGTGTCTGGATGTAAAAAAAGTGTTTAATTATTGTATTTGTGATTCCGCTGTTCTGCTGTCTGTAACAGAAGTGCTTTAAGCGACTTATCTCGGTGTCGGGATTATGTATGCGATGTGGAAATTTAATATTGTCATAAAGTAAACCGAATCAAATCTCGACAATTCCTAGGTGACCTCCGTTCTCGGCAACTCGCTACATAAAAGGAGTGAACCAGACCTCCTAGACGCTGTCAAATGCCATCACAGTAACTTTATTGATTATTACCATAATACCAGCCATTGGAAGTCCACTGCTGGACATAGGCCTCTTCATGAAAAGCGGAATTTTGCCCATTATTTTCGCGCTGGGCAGATGTGTCGGCGTAGGGATGCTGCAGCCCATTCTCACCATTTAAGCTGCATTGTTTTGGATGGATATACCGCCATCTGTCGGTTCGGTCGACACCAGTTGCAGTGGGAGGTACCATTCTATTTTGCCGGTACCTCACGACACTGCCGGTACCTCACGGCATTTTATATTTGATATATAGGTATATTGCATTCTAATAGTACCTCACCGCAAAGTCAATTAAATATAATAATAATAATAATAATAATAATTGACGGGCCCGATGGCGCAGATGGTAGTGATACTGTCTTGTGCACCAGGGGTCGTGGGTTCGATTCCCACCCAGAGCAAATATTTATATGATGATATTTGTGTTTGCTCTGTGTATGGGTGTAAAATATATGTATTTAAGTAGTATATTTGTGATTCCTCTGTTGTCTGGCGTCCGTAACACAAGTGCTTTAAGCGACTTACCACGGAGTCTGGTCAATGTATGAGATGTGGGAATTTATTATTATTATTATATAAAAAAAAATTAAATATAAGCCGCTTATGCAATACGTTTGAAAAACATAAGCTGTACTGATTAAATTAATACTGTTAGCCAGTGCAGGGCTTATAAGCTAGCAGTTAAAAACATATTAAAATGTTTTCCCTGATATTAATAAATAAATTCATACGTACCTGACTCCGAGATAAGTAGCTTTACGCACTTGTGTTTCGGATACCAGACAACAGAGGAATTACAAATATAATAGATACTTAAAAAATAACACCCTGACACAGAACAAATACAATATTCATCATATAAATTTTATATCATATGCATTTATTGCGTTTATTTATACAAATATGAATGCCACGTTTATCTATTTTGTATATATATATATAGTCTACACCAATATATATATATTTTTTTCTGTTTTGTGTAATGGTTGACTGGGAGATAATGCCACCTGGCATTAAGTCCGCCATTTGTACATGTTGTGCAATAAAGTTAAATAAATAAAATAAATATTTATTTAAATCCATTTTATGATTATAAATGCTATTTATACCCATGAAGTGATTAAAACTAGTCCAAGCTAAACTTGTTTATAAATATCGAGATCCTCGTTAAATATTGTAGTGTAGTTGTAGTAAAGACGACACCAAAAAACAATATCCACAAGGTATTTTATCGGGAATATTTACAAAAGCGTTCCCGGCTTATTGGCTCCCCTGTCAACCTTTTAAACGATGATTTAATTCCTGATAGAACCCTGGATAGGCTGACCTCGGTGGTGTTCGGTCGACGATTTCATGTCAATATTTTCCATATCAATATGATGATAAAAGTTTGTGTGCGTAATATCCGAACATTATTGAGTGTTCTGCCTGTTAGAATATGTCTCGGATAATCAAGAGTGACATTTTTTTATCAGACAAAATCGACAACCAACCAACGACAGCCTATACACGCTTGTGATATCAAAAGGGTATCACCAACGCGTTGCCAACCTTGTGACTTGGGGATATAATGCTACATTAACCAGTAAATTCACTGTCTCTCCCACCCTTCAAACCGGAACACAGCGATGCGGACACTGCTATTTGCCGGTAGATATAGGTGCGAGAGGTACCAATGCAGACGACCTGTGTATGAAGTCTACTTAAAATGGTGAATCGTAGCCTCTCACTGAAGGCCTTATTTGCCAACTCAAAGTACCAAACGAAAGGTAGAGAGCTAAAGAGACTGGAGTCTCTTTGTGTGATCGATCCTTAGTCGTGGCGAAGGTGCGCCCTGCGACTGTCACCACGTCTGCCCAGTGCGACAATTATGGGCATAAATCCTCCTATCATGGCGAGGCCTATGTCCATCTGTGGGCTTTAGATGGTTGATATGATAATGATATGTTGATATGAATATGACTTGTTTGTTTTCAGCACTTACTTTTCAATCGACCCTTATTAATACTATAAATGCGAAAGGTTTTGAGTATAGATGTGTCGATGTATGAATGTGTTAGTTAATCTTTTCCGCTAAAATTATCTTTTCCGCTAGATCTGGATGACATACATGTGAAACTTCAGAACATTTTTCCAAAAAATAAAAATCAACTGTCTCGGGTGTCAGTTCTTTTTTTCTAGTAAATATCATCTTAAATATAATTCAGCATTCTCTATGCGTAAAACCTCAATCATCAGCTGTACAAATTAGTTGGTTATAGGCCTCCGAATAAAGGGGGTCTTTTGCCCATGAGCGTACCATTACGACGGTTATTCTGCTGCCTATCCCTACCCTCTTTCAGATGGACATACCGTGTCTTACGACACCTGGTATAGGGGGAGGTACTATTCTACTATATCAGTCATTGAAAGTCTATTGTTGGTCGCAGGCCTCCCCAAGGAGGGGGCCCATAACTGCCGTCATGGGCTAGCGTGTTGGCAATCGTAGAGCGTAGCTTCGACGGTGATTCTGCTGCCCACCTCCGCCTGTTTTGGTGCTTTGTCGCCTCTTATGCCACCTGGTACAGGGAGGTACTATTCTGCCGGTATCAAATGGCATAACCGTAAACTTCTAAGTATAAAAATGTAATTTTTTTATGAATAAGATGTGCGAGAGATTCCCGGTAACTTTATAGGGACCTACTTAAATTGTGCCAACTTTACTTATATGTGTACTGACTGGAAATCCGCCATCTTTGGCTTTAACGCTGTCGGAGATTTGAGGTCGATTATTAATATTTTATTGTGCCACTCATCCAGGTTTATGCGGAATTGAATATGTCGCGAGGGCCTTGAACGGCTTAATATTATATATGGTAAGTACGTGTAATATTCTCAGATGGAGACCACGCACCAACAAGCGCCGGATGAAACACAGGTTGTCTGCTTTGGTACCTCAGTCTCACCTATTTCTACCGACAAACAGCAGTTTAAATTCCTGTATTCTAATTAAAAATGATAATTAATTAATCAATTACTATTTACCAGTAATCAATTCTAATTCTAATCTAATTAATACCGCAGGATCGCGCTGGACATAGGCCGCATACAACCGGTCCTATTGGGGATTATTTGGAAGGCTTATGTCCAGCAGTGGACGTCTTATGACTGATATGATGATGATTGCTGTATTCCGGGTATATTTAAAGGGTGGGAGAATTCGTAAAAATACTGGGTAATGTGACATAATATCTTCAGGTCACAAAGTTGGCAACGCGCTAGTGATATCCTTGATTACCCGAACTTATGGGTATATATATATGGGTTTTAGAAAAAGCAGGCTCTGAAATAAACTAAGTTTTGAAACCTTAAAAAGTCTTATTATGATAGTGAACACAAAAATAATAGATTTTTACCAGTTCTTATATCACTATATATCGAACCGCAACAGTATGACTATAGGTTGGTTATTTGCAGTGTTGGTATAAACAGACAAAGTTTAGTTGTATGCAATCTGTCCAGACAATGCCCAGTTTTGGGGTAAAGGTTAAATTACTTCTCAAGTTTGCAATGTTCAGTTCATGTCAAGTTAGTGCCGAGGCGGGTGATGAGTTTGCAATTGTTCAAGTTAACAGTGCATGAGGTTGAAATCGGCTATGCACACAGAATGTAGATCGAGAGAAACTACGTATGTCTCAAATTGAACCTACCTAATTTATTTTAAATCTGGGCATAAAAAAGCTACATTTCGTCGTTTAATTCTAACACAGCGTAAGTCAAGATGTTGAAACTTTGTAATAGGCTATTTTCATCTATCAACAAAAAAATATAACATTATGTTACTTGAATAAATAATAACGTGAGGAATTGAAAAAAAATGTCGTTATTCCATAAAAACCTAAGATTAATTTTATATTTCAAAATTAAAATCCGAGTTTTATTATCTGTAAGTCACGTGACCGAAAACACCGTCCACCATGTTTTTTTCCAGAATGACGTCACAAGCACTAAAATATCTAAATGTAAACAACTGACTGTGTTCCTTAATTTTTTACTTTTTTTGTGTATAATTCCTTTTATTTTAGAGATTTTGTATTTTATTACGCTACTTTTGCATAATTAAACATGGACGTCGGATTTGTAAAAGCCGAAAGTACTAATTTACCGAAGATAGATGCGGTAATGATTACAAACTTCTTTGCGTGTAATACAGATTTCTTTTCTGCCGAATGCAGAAATATAAAAACAGCTATGTAAGTAAATCTTTCTATTACTTTATCACAACAATATCATTTGTGTGATTCATAGGTGTAATTCAATGAAATTTTCTTATTTTGAGGTTAACAACATCGTTCGGAATAGTAATAAATAACTTTCTGGAGTCTTCAATGTCGAATTCTTACAATTTAACGCAACACACCAACGATACGGGTTATAGAAACTCATCTTTTTATATAAATAAAAACAACTCAACAAAGCCGACAAACTCAATATCGTGTCAATGACAAATGTCAATTTGAGGTTACAATATTTTAGTACTATTGACGTCACCAAAATGGCGGATGGTATTTTGGCGCGTATATTTTACGACAAATTTTTAATATTTTTTTTTCGGCATAAATCGGTCATATTTTGCTGAAATAAAAATTATAATGAATTATCAGATATATACGAACATTTAAAAAAAAAATGAAGAAATTGGAGAATAGCCTATTGGGAAAACATTGGTCACGTTTCATAAAATCATTTTAAAACTATTTGCTTGTGCATTTAGTTGGTGCAAAATAGATTCGTTTAAACAATACACGGTATGAAACGTTTACTGCAGCATTAGAAATGTAATATCGTGTTATCATTGGGCTTAATTTTTGAGTTGCTAACTTTGACATACGCGGTGTTAGAAATTATGCGAGGATTTGTTTACTATGATTTTAAAATAAATATGAAAGTGCAAGATCCTGTATTGCTCAGAATTTTAATTCTCGAAGTAAAATTTAAATGAACTTTTTGCATGTCACATGACATGTGCATAGTGGAAATATTAATTAGAGTTCCATGTGTCTAAGAATAGTTAAATTATTAACTTATTTAATTTATGAAAATATAGTTTAATTAACAATACAGTTTATTACAATAAATTAACATCTAATCTACAATAAATATAGTATGTCACAGTAAAACTATTTAAGAGGAAGGTTATTAAACAAATAGTTCTGGACATCCTCGACTTTTTATTTAATTGGGAATGATTATTATTTTTCACTGGCTGCGATCGTCATTTATTTTGTTATGTTCAGATTTCAAACAAATATGGCGTCACTAAAATTCACTAGTGTTCGCAATTCGAATGATCGATTTGCGATTGTTAATTGATTCCTGAACGGAAAAACGACACTAGTGAAAAAAGAAACAAGTGAACTGTTGGCGCGGTTTTCAAATAGATGCGATTACCTATATGGAACTTTAATTTATTAGAAAAATACCGATATTGCTTTTATTGAATTCTCATTGCTAATACAAACCTTCTCAAAAAGAAAACGGATCACGAACTTATATAAATAAATTATTAAAATACACAGCTATTTTGAAAAGATTATTAGAATTTTTTACTTCTTTATCACTGTAAGCTTGTCTATTGTAAAAAGCATTAGATTTACCATCGAGTGGACCATATTCAAAACACATTTTAAAAAAGATTTACCGCAGAGCGGGCATTAAAACGAAATCATCATAGTCTTTTGTGCCCTTTGAAGATATCACATTAAAGTAACGTTATGTGTTGCCTAATGCAAAGGTTTAAAGTTAAATTTAGTTAGGGTTTTAAGCGGTCGGGGAACATTAGTATTATTTAATATCAAGCTGTGAGGTACCGGCGGAGAAAAATAGTACCTCCCGCTCAACCAGGTGTCGTAAGAGGCGATTAACGTGCCGATCCATTCGATAAAGCACAGTTTAAATACTACTGGGCGGAAATGGGCAGCGGCATCCTCGTCACCAAATTGTGATAATGATGTAACACAAGTGCTTTAAGCGACTTATTATTATTGTTCTATGTTCTTCTGCTTTTAGATACTTTTCCGTATATATATGTTAACACAACATCTCAAATGTTAACCTGACTTCGAGATAAGTAACTTAATGAATCTGTGTTACGGATACAAGACAGGAAAACGAACAATAACACTTAATAATTATATAAACATATATAGCACCCAGGCACAGAATAAACGCCTATGTTTGTCTTAAGTGGGGTTCGAAACGACGACCTGTAAAAATACTAACGTTTGTTCTTACTGTTTCTCGACCCCTTCATTAGCGGTGCGCTGCAACATACGCGATTGTCACACGATCCAATTACTTGCGTGGCCCAATTTTATTTTGAGTGTGGGTGTAAACAAGTACACCTTTCTGTTTCTGTCATATCATTAACTATTCAAACAGATGCTGCCGTAATAAATATAAAACAATACTCGTTTAAAAGAACAAAACAAAAGTGATGTTGCCTCCGAGAAATTTACTCTCCAGAGTGTGAAGTATATACGGGTGGAACTAATGAGGTCTCAGAATGGCCTCCGACGAGCAGACGACATTAGTGAATTATGTATTACTTAGTTTCCTTTCTTGGCACTGTGAGATACATAGGCGCCTAAATTGTCTCCACTACTGAAAACAATTTCAAGAAGTCTAAATGTATGCCTTTGTTTTGTTAGTTAATTTTAGATTTTATATTTTAGATTTTTTAATTTTATACTTTCAATACATTTTTTGTGATAGTATGTGATGTGACGTCATGTTAAAATAAAAACAGCTGACTAACTCATAATTAGTGTGTAATAAATAAATCTAGATTTTAGTAATGAGAAAATATATACAGTATAGGTGGATTCAAAAATTTTTGGTATTACACAAGTATGTTAGTCAAAATAAAAAAATACGTATTCCAAAAAAGCTGAAATTAATTGGTATTTAAGACAAATTAATACATATATATATATTTTCTTTCTTTATTCACTTTCTACGGCTTTCGAGTTTTTGACAACTGTCAAACTGATTGATCTCAAATTAAGTTTATATGACTGTCCTTTAAATATAGCTTGATTGACAGCTGTCATTCTACGCGAGTCTCTTCTACTAATATGCTTGTCAGTTAATTTATGGTCTGCTAGGGGTAGACCTCTTACATAGATCGCATAGGCAACATTGCTGTTCCGGTTGAGGGTGAGAGTGGCAGTGACATTACTGGGTAATGTGACAGAATATATTCAAGTTACAAGGTTGGCAACGCGCTAGAGATATCCTTGTGATGATACTAGTAAAGGCTGCGGTGACGCTTACTATCACGCGAATGCTAGGCATATTTGTTGGCTTAGTGTTTCTCCGGCACGCAATGTAAAAGTCGCGGGCGGAACGTCAGTTTCTGCTAAATTTTCTACAGTTACATCTGTGACCGATTACATTATAACTGTCGATAAGGCCAATTACACATCGTTTAAATAATTGTCCATCCAATGTTTCCAAAGATTTCATCTTTTACAAAGCATTTCGTAATCTATCGAGTTAAAAGTAGTTTTTTTGCACGTAATTAAAATTTTCAGACGACTAACATTATGTACAAGCAGAGTTAATGTTGTGTATTTATATCCGTACTTTATTTAGTGAGGCTGCTTATCTAACTTTATAACCCTATTTCTGATGTACGTTATTTCATATATGTATTTTTATATCATATGTATTTATTGCGTTTATTTATACAAATATGTATGTAACGTTTATTTATTTTGTATATATATTGTCTGCACCACTATGGATATTTTTTTCTGTTTCGTGTAATGGTTGACTGGGAGATAATACCAACTGGCATTAAGTCCGCTATTTAAACATTTTGTAATATTTTATGCAATAAAGTTCAATAAATATATGTTTGGATTTCCTATCATCACATCAGCCATTAGAAGTTCACATGTGACACATAGACCTCCCCAAGAAAGGAGAAATTTTGCAAATAATTGCCGCGCTGAACAAGCATGTTGGCAATTGCAGATTGCAGCTTTCGAAACAAAGGTGCTGCTGCCTATCCTAGCCCTGTGCATCTGAGCTACACTGATATGTCTAGATGGATATACCGCTATCTATCGGTCCCGGTACCTTAGTCGCGTCTTACATCACCTGGTACAGGGGGAGGTACTATTCTACTCTGCCGGTACCTCACGGCTAGCTGGCTAGTAATATCCTTGTGATATTACAAACGTCTATAGGCTGTTATGACGCTTACTATCACGTGGACTGTATGTTTGTTAACCTGGTCAAAAAAAATGGTTTCTTTACTAAACACTCCTTCACTGAGAATTGCGACATTAATACTAAATCTGCTAAAGCTGGCAAAATTAGTCATATTATCAATTATCTGGAGAAACAACTTTCGAATACTTCTCAAGTCACACAGACTTGTGATGTTCCTGTTATTAACTATATTTTATTTATTTATTTAACGTTATTGCACAAAATGTTAAAAAATGTACAATTGGCGGACTTAATGCCAGATGGCATTATCTCCCAGTCAACCATTACACAAAACATAAAAAATATATATATAGTGGTGCAGGCAATATATACACAAAATAGATAAACGTGGCATAGATATTATATATATATATATATATATATATATATACATAAAATAACGTACATCAGAAATAGGGTTATAAAGTTAGAGAAGCAGCATCAGTAAATAAAGTACGGAGACAGCGTTTCAGGATAAATTTGTTTGGGGATTGCTTAATATTCAAAGGAAGCTCGTTCCAAAGTCGTATAGCTGTCACTGTAAAATATTTGTCAAAAAACTAGAAGAGAACGGTAATGGGAAATATGATCGTATTTGCGCAAACCGAAAATGAAACGAAGACAGTTGTTTAATAGACGATCCAATTTATTAAGCAGTTCTTGAGAGATATTAGTGCAGCACACGTCGCCATAGTCAATTATGGGTAAAACCAAGGACTGAATAAAAAGGGTTTTAGTAGGAAAAAAATATTTTAATCGATAGAGAGCACGAAGCGTTCCAGTAACCTTACTGCTGAGTTCATTAACATGTGTATCCCATCATATCACTATATCTTATGCATGGACTTGGATATACAAGAAGAGTGCCTTGATCTTGACACACTTCCCTTGCTTCCTCTACATGTATCTATGTTATGTGTGATAAATACATTTTTTCTGTAAATTGTTACATATTTGATTGAATAACTAACCCCTTAAAACACACAGAAAAAAGCATTATCATCACACCAGCCATAAGTTCACTGCTGGATATAGGCCTCCCCAAGTAAGAGGGAATTCTGCCCATGATTGCCGCGCTGGGCATCGCATAGCCTTCATGGTGGGAATGCTACTGCCCACCTCCAGCCTGTGCATTTGAGCTGCACTGATTCGGATAGATATACCGCCATCTGTCGTTCTGGTATCTTAGTCGCCTCTACAACACCCGATGCAGAGGGAGATACTATTTTCTCTGCCGGTATCTCATGGCAGTATATAATCTTGCCTGCTTAGCGCGGCAATTATAGTCAAAATTGCTCTTTATATAGAAAATTAAGGCTCATATGTCGAGTTATTTATTATTATTATTTACGTGGTTTACTCGGCCCTTCGCGTAGAAGATAGGGCCTACCCAGCTATCAGGCCCGTCAAACTTTTAAGTCAAGGCTACTCATCACCGCTTAGAGCAGATTAACAACCCTTTCCATCAGGATAGAACTTGTGATAAAACTGGTGGTGATAGATACATGGGATGAATGGACAAATTAAGATTTAGTGGGATTAGTGGGATTAATCCGCTCCCAGGATAAATAAATATATTAATAATTAATATTGTACAACAAAATCCTCTAAGATTGTCACAAAATGTAAAATAATTTTAAAAATATCACTCCGCATTCCGTTGCATCTGTAAAAAGTTCCATGCTCAGCTTAATTTGATTTGTTTTATTTATTTAGGTTTGATTACATTAATGCATTAGTAAAATTTACAACACTATATTTAAGAACTAAATGGAACAAACATTAAAAGAGAACACAGCATGCAATAATAAAAAAGATAAAACCAATTAACTAACACTTAAAACTTAACTAAACGCCTAAAAAAATTCTTATCCATAAACAAAAATACACAAATAGAAATTTAATTAAACTATTTTGAATTTGAATGCAATATATTAGGAGTACATAGCTTGACCCTATGTTATGTACATATATACAGTACAGTTATGTACAGTGAAAACTTAATATAAACAAAATATCCGGCTCTCAGATGATAAAATTAGATAAACTTATTGCTTGTAAACGATAAAATTATTGCTTAGGCTTATTACTGCTTCAAAAGATTAAATTAATGATAAAACTGATTGGGATTGAATTGAATTGCACTAGCATCTACTATTAAAACAACGGTTTGTTATCGTGTTCCAATAATACCTTCCATTAGGTGTTATTGAAACCTATACCACCATCAGGTTTTTTTGCGGGTTCTTTTCTGTTGGCTCGCGTAATGAACCTGCTATAAACTTAGTTATGAGACCCGTCTAGTGCCGGCAGACTAGTATTAAAGTAGGACTTTCAATGACCTATTTGTTTAAATGACTCCCAAGCACTGATTGTCAGGGTCATCGGTCGTTTGTGTAAAATTGTAATTTTAAAATCTATATTCATAGATTTTCTTGACGATTTAAAAGTGTCTATGATAGGACTCTTTAAATAAAGATATATTTACTTTAACATTGTCTCCTTAAGGGTTCTGTTATTCGAGATCGCGTGGCTTCGGTACTAAGTTTTTCGTGTTAGTAAACTTATGGGGTCATGGTGTTCTCTCTTTTTTTTTAAGTCAGGTACCACACTCATCCTACACCACCTGGCTAAGGTTGATAGTACCTCGATCTGCGATTTTAAGACAATAAAATCAGTCATTAATAACATTTTTTTTTTTCAGGTATATTTTTCTTCCACCGAATTAGATTCTATATCAAGTAAGATCTGTTTACAATTATTGATAAATATACATAAAGGACAGATAAGTACATCTTACAATCCATACAAAACACTCTCATAACATTTTTTTATATTTAAAACGTGGGATAGCTGCAAAAAACATGAATCAGCCTGTAAATCTGTTATTAAAATCCAATGGTCTAAAACCCGATACATATTTAGTGTTATTGACCTCGTTCCAATGACCTCATCTCAGATCTTAGGCCTAGTATCTGCACCAAAAATGTATGTGTACAGATAGACCAGATAGTTGAAAATATACAGATATAGACGTAACTACGGTTTTTTAACGAATAAATTGGCAAATATGCATACGGTCCTCGTGATGATAAGCTTTATTGTTGGTTCTCGAAGCATCAAGTATCATAAAGACTATTTTCGCGTCACTTGTGTTTAGAGAATATATTTTTACTACACAATGCCCTGCAATGTTGCACTACTGTGTTCTATAATATTTTGCTGTAATATTATACTAGAGGTAGACCTGGTCGTCTGCATTGGTATCTCACTCCTATTTCTACCGCCGCGTTCGCATTGTTGTGTTCCAGGTCAAAAGGAGAGAGAGAGTCAGTGAAATTACTGGGTAAATGTGACATTATATCTAAGTTCACAAGGTTGCCGACACAATAGTGATATCTTTGTGATGACACGAGTGTCTATAGTCTATAGTCAGATTTATCATCAAGCGGACCTATATAAATTTACTAAGAAAAAATCAGATGGGACACGAAACTGCATCTTTCTTTAATGTTATTTCACAAGGAAGAATATATAGTACCGTATATCCCTAAGAGTACTGTTTCCATATGATATCTACGCGGCATACCGCGTTAGCCAACATACTAAAATTTCATCATCACCATCATCATATCAGCCATTCCATCCATAATTAGGAAACACGCAATTTTGCCCATAATTGCCGCACTGGACAAGCATGGTGGCAATTGCAGAATTGCTTGTGACGGGATTGCCTTTGTGACGGGAACGCAGCTGCCCATCCCCGCCCTGTGCTGTTCAGCTACACAGCACTCATCAGGTCGGCCATGTTGTATCGTCCAATCTGTGTATATTTTATGTCTGGCCCCAGCCTGACCAAACGTGTCTGCCTAGAAAGCGAAGTGCCGAAACAATAGCTGAGTCCACTTTCACTCGCTGAAACAATACCTTTGTGGCAACGGCCGCCTGATACGCCGCGACTTCTGGGAATGTCCGTCTGTTTATCACCGCTTATACGCAATACAACTGTCATTTCAATCCCTACTAATATTATAAATACGAAAGTTACTCTGTCTGTCTGTCTGTTACGCTTTCCCGCTTTAACCAATCAACCGATTTTGATGAAATTTGGCACAGACAATCTTTAGACCCTGAGAAAGGAGATTATTTTTAGGCTAGGAGGCTATTTTTCAATTTGTAAAAGGGGTGTAAGAGGTTGAAAAGGGGGATGAAACATTGCATGGAAGTATCGCTATTTTTAGAGCTAGAGACTTAAAACTTATTTTTAGGCCATTGTTTCGATATAAATAAATATGACATTCAAATTTATATAAGTTAAGATATATAGGTATGGTACACGAAACAACTATTCCATGCGGACGAAGTCGCGGGCACAGCTAGTCCTCTATATATCTTTCTTGCCGATCACATTCTGTGTCTACAATACAAGGCATGAACCTTGTTTTTGAAATCTTTATCTTGACATTGTAGATCGATTTCTAAGTACAATATGTTAATCTGTACAAACTAGTCTAAAGTATACTAATATTATAAAGAGAAATGATTTGTTTGTTACGTTACAACTTAAAAACGAATGAACTGATTTTAATGCTTTCACCGTTTAAAATGCAACGTCTTCACTGTGATATAGTATCATCATCATCATACCCGCCATTGGAAGTCCACTACTAGACATAGGCCTCCTAAAGAAAGGGGGAGTTTTGCCCATGATTGCCGCGCTGAGTAAGCGTATTGGCAATAGCAGTGCGCAGCTTTGGCGACGGGGATGTTGTGGCCCACCCCCGCTCTGTGCATTTGAGCTACTCTGTTTCGGATGGGTATACCGCCATCTGTCGGTTCTGGTACTTCAGTCGCCTCTTACGACACCTGGTACGGGGTATGTATTATTCTACTCTGCCGGCACCCCACGGCTAGTTTTATACGCATCATCTGCGTGACTCCTCCAGTGAGAATCACTGGAGGAGTCACGCAGATGATACTGCGGGGTTATTATTGTCCTTAATAATAATATAAATGCAAAAGTTCGTGATGGATGTATGTTTGTTTCTCTTTCACGCTGAAACGGCTTAAGAGATCTGTGTGAAATTTTGCACAGAGATTATTATTAATTTAGTGTAACACATTAGCTACTTTTTATCCAGAAAAATGGTCCCGAACAAAGGATATTTCTATTTTTCTCTGTGCAAACAGCACTTTTTTGCACACAGTTTTGCTGTTAAGGAGCAACAAAGTTGTTTTTTGAGAATAACAATTGTTTTTTAGTGATGCGAATATAAGTCTTCGCAGACAAAGTCGTAGGCGAAAGTTACAATGTCAGTGCTTGATATCTAAATTAGATATATTAACTAAATACGTATATAGCTCTCATAATGAAAAACAGTTGTTTTTAATTAAAAAGAAATACATCTTTATTCACGCAACTGTTACACTTGTTTAGACTGGACTTTTTTAATAATTGATATGAGAAGCAAAGCGGTACACCGACTCCGAGAGAGGGTTCCCTCTGCTCATCGCTAACTGGTGTTCGAAGTTCGACCTACTTAACATGCAAGACAAATATGCACTCGCATATTTCACAGCTGCACCCAAACAAAGGTGTGAAAACTCATTAAATGTCATACAACAAGACATAAAAATTTTCATAATTACCTCTTTTTTTACGTTCATTCCCATGGATTATCTGATGGATAGTTAATTGTAGCAATGTTGCGTCAACTTTTGAGTGTATTTAATATAACGAATTGACCGTGAGAGCGTGTATTATTCAACATCAAGGCCCTTCCTTGTACCAGGTGTATCATCCGAAACCATATGGTAAAAAAAACACAGGACGGAGATGGGCAGCAGCATGTCCGTAGCGCAAGTTACTCTCTGCAAATGCTAATACGCTGCCCAGCGTGACTATGGGCACAATTCTTCCTTTTCTGGGAAGGTCTACATACAGCATTTTTTATCTCAATTGCTGCCTCTTAAGACTTCAGTAGACACATCCCCAAGAACGGGAGGTCTGGGATTCGATTTCAAACTAAAACCTGACACACGCTAAAATATTTACAGTGAAGAATCCTTTAAATTTAAATCTAGAAATGTTTAATAACAATAAAATTATAATACACGCATTTATATTCTTAAGATTTGAATAGTAAAATATATATATAAGCCGTGAGGTACCGGCAGAGTAGAATAGTACCTTCCCCTATACCAGGAGTGGTAAGAGGCGACTAAGATACCAGAGCCGACAGTTGGCGGTATATTCTTCCGCAACAGCGTGACTCAAATGCACAGGGTGGGAATGGGCAGCAGCAATCCCCATCGCGAAAGCAGCGCTCTGCTATTACCAACGCGCTTGCCAAGCGCGGCAAATTTAGGCGAAATTCCTCCTTTATTGGGGAGGCCTATGTCCAGCAGTGGACTTCCAATAGCTGGTATTATAATGATAAAAATATAACATTCCGTAATAAACCAGAAAGGCTAATCTCGCAATTAAACCATTGTGTATCCCAGCTGCGTCGCGATGAACCCTAGATTATAAAAGTGTTGCCTTACTTTATTCCCTTCTTAAGTCTTCAGTTGGCAGAGAAACACCAAGCATAGTCCTTTAGATTTCCTTCCGGATGACGTGCCTTAAATGTTTAGCCGTCAATTAAAAACTGCATATTGACACATATATATGTAAAGAAAAGTTCTTTGATTTACGACCATTTTTCTTTAGTTTGTCTTTGTCGTTTTATTGACAGGGCCACTAGATGTCACGACTGACGGTTGTGACATTTTATGAAAAAATATAATTATGATATGTACATATTACATTGATAAGATTAATTTAAATTTAATTATATAAAGACCAGAGGTAAAGGCTTTAAATATTGATTCTTTCATTATTAAGGGAAAAATACTGAATGCTGAATATAAGAACTTCATGTAATTGTTTATTTGTAAAAAAAATGTATTTTGTAAATAAATCTTTCATTATTACAGAGAAACGCAATTACGTCTTTATTTTATTTATCCCAAATATTGGAATAATACCATTATTAATAGGTATGGAAAAGGTTTTTAATTGTGTATTTTCTCTAAAGTTGTAAAAATCACTTGTAGCATTTGCGGTACGCTGTGTTGGGTACCTAATCAACTTGGGAGGTAGGATAGTTTTAGTAAGAGTACTGCAGCCTATAGACGTCCGGTTTTTTTTTGTCCCACAACATCTATCACTTGTGTCACAGACGCTAAAAAGCAGAGGAATCGCTAATTAAATAAATATATTTAACACCCAGACTGAATAAACTCAAACATCATATAAATATTTACCCTGGGGGGGAATCGAACTACGACCTTTGGCGTACGAGATAGATTCACTACCATCTGCGCCATCGGGCCTGACGAATCATATCACAAGGTTATCACCAGTTGACTTGAAAATATTATGTAACATTCCTCACCTAGTAATTTAACTGCCTCTCCCACCCTTCAAACCGGAACAACAAGGCGACCACTTCTGTTTGGCGGTAGAAGTAGATGCGACTGTGGTACCAACGCAGACGACCATTGTACGAAGTCTATCTATAGTGAATTAATTGATAACGTGATACGCTTTTATTTTAACTATACGTATATACTTCAATAGCATCTATTAATATCTATTAATCATCTATACGCGATAAAGTTACTTTGATCATAGCACGATACATATATTCTGTTTCTCGTGAAATGCTATCTGATACAAAACGATTGTATGATATCTGACCGTTATTGTGTCAGATAATCGCATATGAACAAAACAACTCCATGATATAATCTGCACAGATTTCTTAAATACCCATAAATTTACCTCAGGTCATAAAGTTTGAAGGCACCAAGGCTAATGCGTGCGCGAACCCAGGAAATGCCTGTATCTATATATAGACGTCAGACTTTTTGAAATTATTGCGGGTGGTGCACAACGCGTTTATGATACAATAAAATGTTAAGTCGATCAAGATATACTAGTTATTTACTTGCCTCTTGGAGTACTGGTGGAAGAAGTCCCGGATGTTTCTTTGCCAGAACACTCTAGGATTCTCATTTATCAGGATATCGTTTGGTGTGAGGTTCTAAGATTTTGTACTGAAAACAAGCAACGCCTCCCGGTTCCAACCGCTTTCCCTAAGTGACTCCATATAATAATAGCTATTTGCCCGTTAGTCCCTTCAAAATCGGTCCAGCCTTAAGTACCGTTAATACGCATATTACTTTCATATGATTACAAACAATTATTAAGATTACGAACAGACACTTCAGTTTTATTTATTTATCTGGGACCTCTTTGTAAAACAGGATTAATTACATATATAGAAATTTGTAAAATTTATGCCGTGAGGTACCGGCTCAATATTATAGTACCTAAGGTACCAGAACCGACAGATGGCGGTTTATTCATCCGTATCACTGCAGCACAAATGCACAGGGTGGGGATGAGCAGCAGCATCCCCGTTAAAAAACTTGCGTTTTGCGATCGCCAACACGCTTGCCTAGCGGGCAATTACGGGCAAAAATCACCAAATTGTACATACTATTCTACTCTGCCGATAGGTACCACACGGCTTACGGTAATGAAAATTATATTATTATTATTATTTATATCTATAGGTGTATAAATTATAATCAATCAAAGTATTAATCCATTTTTATTTAATAAAACAACATATATTTTTCATAAATATATATAGTTTTAAAATATTGACGTGTCTATTGTAATATTAAGATTGCGTGTGTATGTCTGTTTGAAACACTAACACAGGATAACCTTAAAATTGTCATGCAGAATGGTTGAACCTACGTAGGAATAAACAATTTTTGGTTCTAAGTAAGTTTTGGTAAATTCCACACGGAATTAGTTGAGCGCGAGTTCGTTGTACGATTACGATGCAAATTTCCTTCTGTATGAGCCAAAGTTTTCCCTTTGGGTCAAAATAAGCCGTACATTCTTGAACTGAATAGACATTCTTTTTTTATGCACCACCTGCAACATAAAGTTAACAAAGTGTTTGTATAACGTTTATGTTCGTTACGTTATAACAGCAAAGTTGAAGAAATATTTTTTTTAGTTAGTTTTTGTAGTTAATTGCATCATCAATGATTAATGAATCAAGAACGTTGCAGGTGAAGTCGGATGATGAAATATGTTTAGTAATTAAACTTGTGTTGCACAAACATGATCAGACATTTATACTGATTTATTATTGTTGAAAGTTTTAATATTTGTTATCTGAAACGGAACGAAACCCGCTTAAGACGATTTTTCAGAGACCCTACCAAAAACGTGTCTTAAACGAGAAATAGTATTATGCGGGATAAGGAAAAATGTACAACATACTGTTATATATTTTGTTGTAATTTTGGTACGTTAGTATTAAATTATACATTTATGAATTGTGTATAATTATATTATTTAAAATTATCACGTATTTAGGTTTGACTGAAAGATTTTGATGCATTAGCAATTAAAAGGCTTTGATCCAAAGGAAACATAACGTCTTAAATCATTAACAGCTGAAAATTCCTGGGCGTTTGACAAAAGCGGAGTTAACTCATCTTCATCTGCATCATTATCACTTAGGGCCTCGTTTGGTGTGTTGTTCACATTCTCAATAAGATCTTCGATCGATTGAATTTTGTAATCTCGGGTTCTTCTTCTTTCAACACGATTGTGATCATTAAGAAATGTACGAAAATATGTCTTAAATTGTAGGGACTGGCGTAAAGGGGCGTATTTACGAGAAACCGTATTAAGCGTGATCATCTCAAACGGGTTCTACTGTGTTGGACCTTGTGTATTCACACACTATCAGTATGTGCGAATCTGAAGTGGAACAATTGCCCAAATAAGATCTCTTGACGGGTCCGTCGGCGCAAATGGTAGTGATCCTGTCGTGTTTACCAAAGGTTACCGTGGGTTCGATCCCCACCCAAGACAAATGTTTATGCTTGTTCAGTGTCTGGGTGTTAAATGTGTATCTAAGTATTATATTGTAATCTCTGTCGTCTGATGTCCGTAACACGAGTGCTTTAACCGACTTATCACGGAATCAGGTCAATGTACAAGATGTTCTGGGAATTTATTTATTACTTCCTGGATAGGGTGTTGTAAGAGGTGAGTGAGTACCGGCACTGACAGAAACGTAATAGGGTGGTAAAGCTACGTTCAGGGACTGCCACCACGCCAGTCCAGCACGGCAATTATGGGCAACATCCCTCTTTCAGACAAATAGATTAAATTGTATTTAAATTTATAAGAAGAATCATCTATAAACGATTGTACATTTAGACTTCATATTTAGTTGTAAACAATTATGTTTTGATAAATGTAATGGCCGTGAGGTACCGGCAGAGTAGAATAGTATCTCAGAATACATCAGGTGTCGTAAGAGGCGACTAAGGTACCGGAACCGGTAAATGGCGGTATATCCTTTCGTAACAGTGGAGTTCAAATGCACAGCGCAGCAGCATCCCCGTCGCGAAAGCTGCACTCTGCGATTGCCACCACGCTTGCCCAGCGCGGCAATTATGGGCAAAAAACCTCCTTTACTAGAGAGGCCTATGTCCTATGATGAAGATGATGAAATGTATTAATCTTAAATGATCCATTTAAATAAAAAAAAAATTGTTAGTGATAACAGTGTTCATTAAGTGACTATGCTCTCTGTGGACACGATTACAATCGCTTAAACACGTTCAAACTCAGATTTCAACTTACGTTATCGAGATATAGTCGTCAAATACACTTTTTGTTAATTCAAAAAGACACAATCGATTACTTATGCAAATAATAGCTATTAGAAAAAAAACCCAGCATTGTATCGAAAAGGTCAGAAAAACGTTCAATTTGTAGTACAATGACTCATGATTATTTGTTTAACTGATGATAAGTATTAAAAATAAAAAAAAATATGTATACAAACCAACAAAAACTGTTAGCAACCTTCACAGAATTTGATACGCCGTTGATTGTACTCGGATTTCTTATCTGTCCCAAATGACAGGGCTGTTGTAATTAGGGTTCCTTAACTGGGAGTGGTAAAAGCAATAATTAATTATCTTATTAAAACTCCCAAAGGTGATAAACAATCATCACACATAATTTAAGATATCCACTGAAAATTAGCCTCTAAACGAAATGAGGTTTTTTGCCTATAATTGACGCACTGGGCAAGCGTGTCGCCAATCGCAGAGCGCAGCTATCGCGACGGGGTGCTGCTGCCCATCCCCGCCCTGTGCATTTGAGCTGCACTCTTTCAGATGGATCGATGGATGGATGAGTCGCCTCTTATGGCACCTGGTACAGAGGGTACACTTCCCTCTGTACCAGGTGTTGTACCTACCTCTGTACTATTGTACTCTGCCGGTACGTCAAGGCAATTAAGTGAATAATAGTTTTAAAATATTAACGTGCATATCTTCTACCATCTTAATATTATAAATGCGAAAGTATGTATGTGTGTTTGATTAAAAGGCTGCCTTCTAAAATATCTCTATAATAAAATACATAAATTTCAGTACGGAACCTTCTCACTTGTGTTGCTTAAAACAGGCATAGACGTTTTTTACATAAGACATCTAAAAAAATTAAGTTAAGAGATCAAGGTGCGTGATTAGATTTCTCATTATATTCTACTTGAAGTAAATACTTAATAAACTGTTTTTGCATATTAATACTATACGAGTACTAGCTTTAACTTCAGCGGGATCTCCTAGACTTTACAATAGCGTATGCCTTTTACTAAGGTTTTAGCTATCCGAATTAAAAAATTTCATCAAAGTCGGCCCACCGATTTAACCGTGATGGGGTAACAAATACGTACTACATAGTTATCACAAATTATAACTAAAACAAATTTGCCGACAACCGATTTGACCTTATGTGCAAAAATATTTTCATAGTGAAAATTTGTATCTTTTCTAAATATGTATTACATTATATTTTGATGAGCCCAATGACGCAGATGGTAGTGTTCCTGTCTTGCACGCCAAAAGTCGTGGGTTTTATTCCCAACCCAGGCCAAAAATTAAAATTAAAATTTGTGTTTGTTGTGTGTCTAGGTGTTAAATATTTATTTAAGTATATTATATTTATGTTTCCTTTGATCTCTGTCTGATGTCCGTAACACAAGTGGTTTAAGAGACTTATCCTTGAATCAGGTCATTGTATGAGATGTCGTGCGATAACTTACGTCAACTGCTTGACAGAAAAAGTGTTGTTTTGTTCTAGAGTAGTGCAAATATGAAATAAACAAGAACCGCCAATTACAGCATAATTAACTTTAAATTACTCTATCACTATTTTTGATGATCCTTGAGTAAAAAAGGGATTTTTTTTGTCGACACGTTCTGTACCACTTAGTGATATCATCATACCAGCCATTGGAAATCCACTGCTGAACATTGGCCTCCCCAAAAAAATAGGAAGTTTAGCCCATTGCCACGCAGTAGCTTTTGCGGGAATGCTGCTGCCCACCCCGCACTGTGCATTTGAACTGCACTGTTCTGGCTGGATATACCGCCATCTGTCGGTTCCGGTATCATAGACGCCTCTTACGACACCTGTTAGAGTTACCATTCTACTCTACCGGTACCTCACGGCTAGTTAGTGATATCATACCAACAGATTACAGTGTTAGGTTCTACACTTTCCCTTTTACATTAAATACAAGTTTCATTTAAATACATATTATAGCCAAATAGCCATTGACATTCCGCTACCGTTAAGAGACTAATAACATACCTCGGTTTGTTCCGCGAAAAAACAGCTCTGATACATATCAAGGCGGTGGCATGCCGCACGCGATCGCTTTTACTTTCTTTTTACACAAGTTTTACGTACAGATGATCCAACTCGCAGAAACGCGCACAACAGAAATATACCGCGTCATAATGACGGACAAGCTGTACGGTAAATACACATTACAGGCGATACATAAATCTATACCTTTGAGAGACATTCGCAGTTAAAATCATCATCATATCAGACATTGGAAGTCCACTACCAGGATGCAGGCCTCCCCAAGAATTTTGGGGTGGAATTTGCTTACATATAATTGCAAAGCTGGGCAAGCGTGGTGGCAATCTAAGTGCGTTGCTTCGCAACGGGAATGCTACCAGGTATCGTAAGAGGCGACCAAGGTACCTGAACTAACAGATGGTGGTGTATTTATCCGATGCAATGTAGCATTAGTATTGTAATATGTAAATGCATCAGACCGGTGGTGGTCTGTGGTGGCGGGATGGTGGTGAACAGTGAATACACTTATAACATTTATAAAGAGATACTAATTAAGATTTTTTTTAAGTCCTCTTAATATCTCATGACCTGATTCCATGATAAGTCGCATGAAGCACTTATGTTACAGACATAAGACAATAGAGGAATCACATATATACTACTTAAATATATAGTTAACACCCAGACACAAAACAAACTTAAATATTATAATATGAATATTTGTCCTATGTAGGGATCGAACCCAAGAACTTTGGCGCACAAGATAGGATCACTACCATCTGCGCCAACTGGTCCGTCAATTCTAGATGCCAAATAATATACCTACAAATGTATACTATAAAATTACTAGAGATACGCTCTTTATGCATGGGTACCTCACTCCCACCTTTTTCTCACTGCTGTGTTCCAGTTAGAAGCGTGAGAAAGGCAGTGAAATTACTGGTCAGTGTGATGTAATATCTTCAGGCACAGGCATGGCGACGCTCTAGTGATATCCTTGTGGTGATAGCACGAGTTTTCATGCAACGGTGACACTTATTATCGAGTAGCTTGTGAACCTGTTTGCTGACTTAGTACTACCAAACTAGTCCAAAATCTAGACTAGACTAAGACTATTAAAAATAATAAGGAACAAGAGCATAAATATAATTAGCTGTCGGGATATGAGCGTTGATACATATCAAATTGTGAAGTGCAGTCTTATACAAATATAAACACAAATAAAATAGAGAGAGATGGTCCACTTTAACAAATCAGAAGTAATTGTGTTATCTGTCCTCATTAAAGATTACCATACTAAAAAATAAGTCGTTTTACAATTAATTTTTTTTGTATCTGAACAAACCGACTAACAAGCATACAGTTATCGTTACCACTGCCTATAAGCTCCGCTCGTAATATCACAAGGATACCACTAGCGCGTTGCCAACATTGTGACATGAAGATATCATGTAACATTACCCAGTAATTTCACTGAGTCTCTCACCCTTCAAACTGAAACACAGCAATGCGAACACTGCTATTTGGCGGTAGAGATAAATGAGGGTGAGGTAGCCATGCAAGTGGATCTTTATAAAGAGTGTATCTCTAGTAATTTAATATACATTTGATAGTATATTATTTGATAGGTGGATATAGGCCTCCCCAAGAAAGGAGGTTTTATGCCCATAATTGCCGCGCTGCGCTAAGCGTGTTGGCAATCGCAAAGCGCAATATTTGCAACGGGGATGCTGCTGCCCATCCTCACCCTGTGCATTTGTGCTGCAGTGATACGGATGGGTATAGCTCCATCTGTCGGTTCTGGTACCTTAGTCACCATTTACGACGAAGTAGGTACTATTCTACTCTGCTTAAATGTACTATCTCACACAATAAAAAAACTATTCGAACCAGGGATTAGCGGGTTTAAGTTAATAAACTGTCTAACATAACAATATTATAATATTAAAAGATAGGTAGTAGGATTTAGCTTTTCTCCAAAATGAAGGCAACAACGATCAAACACTGAAATTATTTTTCAATTGATCTTTGGTTTAGGTTCAGTTAAAACGATTTCGTCTCGCTTTATCAAATTAGCAAACTAACATTTACAGTATCGCAACAAAATCGCACACCAATTGTCAACTCCCGAACGACACTCGATGAGTCAGCGCTCAGTGTTGCCACACCAAATAAATGACCATGAAACCGAACCATTGCTGTCGCTGATCCGTCAATGTAATACCTAATCAGTAATCAGATTACAGCGGTGCAAATAATTGAATAAAAAAGTCAATCTTAATTAAGTATTGCGAGGGTAACGCAGTCTGGCAACACTACAACTACTTTCGAATTGTTGGAAATTACAAAATAATTTTGCGTTGCATGATGACTAAAAGATATCAGTCACATATTTATTTAATATTTTAATGTATAAACAAAATAACGTAGACATGTTCGTTGGAAATAAAACAATCATTTAAGAAAGAAATTATTAAATAATTAACAGCATTAACAGTGACAACACACACACGCAGTCAAACACATGCCTATACATAGACACACACAAATACGCACACGCATACACGCATATATGTCAGTCTATATCTTGTTTGCTTATCGTATATAGTTAATGCACATACCTTACTTTCTTAATTATTGCATACATAAGTATCTTTTTTTAATTTACATTATTGCACACAGGTATTGCCATATGTAACTCCTAAATGTAATATATGACCAGCTAAGTTGGGTTTACAATGATTTATATGATATTAGTCGTAAGTTTTAGATTAAGTGAGTATTGCTAACTTGCTTGTGGTCTCAATAAATAAAAAAAACTGTATGTATTTAATACTGGGGTCAGTCAGTAACTTTTTTACATTTAAATAATTGTCAAATATCTATTTTTACAAAAAACCTTGTAAAATTTCTCCGATACTATTGTTTGTAGCATGATGTTATATAACCTATATATAGCCTTTGCAAATTAATATCGAAATTACATGAGGTAGACCTCATTCTAAAGATCGTCTGCATTGGTACCTCACTCTCACTTATTATTACCGCCAAATAGCTGCGTTCCGGTCTAAGGGGTGAGAGAAGCAGTAAAATTACCAGGTAAATATGACATTGTATCTTAATTTAGTTCACAAGGTTGCCGACACTAGTGATATCTTTGTGATGACACGAGTGTTTATGGGCTGCGATCATGTCTATTAACAAGTGGACCGTATGCTTCTTTGCTGAACTCATACCGCGGCCTAATTTACAACCCTAAGGCATCATTTACACTTTAAAAACCTCTTTCCTCCCTTTTTGAAGGACCCATACTGTAGTCCTCTGAAAGAATCTCCTCCGCAACCTTAACGTACGACCTATTATTCATACACTTGCTTTTCTCACCATATATATTAATTTCAGAAGTAATTTTAATCGCACCAGATAAGAATTACTACAATGTTATTGTTATATATATACATACACACAAAAGCTGACTGACTGACTTAACAACGCAAGGCCTGACCTATAGGGGTTACAAACTTGAAATTCTGTACCAGGAATCGTTTTATGTCGTGGAAAAGCACAAAGAGAAGATTTTTGAAAATTTAACTCCAAAAGGGGAAAAACGGGGTTCAAAGTTAGCATAAAACTCTGCTGTTTTTGAAGGTATTCTAATGTAATTCAGTATAAAGGTTCTTCATTGAAAGTCATGGAACACGTATTAAATAATTTTCGAAAATCATACCTTATGGGGGTAAAAGGGGAGGGGGGGGGGTGCATAGTTGCACAACTTAACGCAAGTGAAACCGTGGGGCACTACTAGTTTGTAATACGAGTGTAAAAACGATAATCCTAATCTTTTCTTAAAGTACTATTACTTCGAACGATATCTTATATAGAAATCGTTCGAAGTAATAAATAAATTTCGCAATTACTATTCTCTTTCCCAATAACCATACCAAAGTATACGATAGAATAGCGACCCTTTTAATAATCTCACGTACACTGAAGACTCGTAACTCTGTTTGGGTAATACTTTCACACGTTATCACTCTACTGAAATTATAGTGCAACTAAGTGTTGCGCATACAACACATATGTCGTAACGGCACGCAACCGCACGGATCCGCGTTTGATTCCACCCGCAATAGTAGCATTCGAAATTATCTACAATCCTTAATAATATTATAAATCCGAAAGTAACTGTCTGTCTGTTACGATATTACGCCTAAACTTTTACACCGATTTAAATGAAATTTGGTACACAGATAGTCTAAAGCCTCAGAAAGGAAATAGGCCACTTTTTTATTCGACATAATAGTTGTAAGGGGCGAAAGGGGGGATGTAAAGTTGCATGGAAGTATCGCTATTGTTAGAGCTAGAAGCTTAAAACTTATTATTTAGGCTATTGATTTATATATATGTATATATATCGATTATCCTTCAATTTTAGGTTAAAAATAAACTCATGCGTTGCTTCTGAAAACGAAGTTTTCTTTCGTTAGTTTCTTACAAATACGATAACTTATTTAACTACCCTATTATTATAACTTTACCTGAAAACGAAGAAACGACAATTAAAGTCTATTCTTCCACCAATTATTCTTATTTATCTATTTTAATTAACAAATCTATCACAATAAATCTCTTTTACAATGCTACTTTTTCCATAACCTCTCAATTGACCATTGACCTCAGACCAAGGATCCCCAGACTCTAGCGCTTGTCAGTTGTCAATGTCATTGGTAATGTAGTAAGCGCGGCAAAATTCAAAATTAAAAAAAATATTATATTAAAAAATATAACATTCAAAGTTTATATAAATTAAAGTTTAAAAGTATGGTGCCTAAAGAAACTACTGCACGCGGACGAAGTCACAGCTAGTATGAATGTAGTATATAATAGAGATAGTATACCTCCCCCCTGTACCAGGTGTCGTAAGAGGCGACTGAGATACCGGAACCGACAGATTTTTATTATTATTTGACCAACAAGCATACAGCCTGCGTAAGTGTCACTGCAACCTATAGACAAACGAGCGCGTTGCCAACCTTGTGACTTGAAAATATTATGTCAGTAATCTTTACTGCCACTCTCACTCTTCAATCACACAACCCTTGAAGCACAGCAATGCAAATACTGCTTTTTGGCGTTAGAAATAGGATTGAGTGAGGTATCAATGCAAAAGACCTTTGTGTGAGGTCTACTTCATGTATATATTCTTTTATTTATTTATTTAACTTTATAGCACAAAATGTTACAAAATGTACAAATGGCGGACTTAATGCCAGGTGGCATTATCTCCCAGTCAACCATTACACAAAACAGAAAAAAAAAATATATATATATATATATATATAGTGATGCAGGCAATATATATACAAAATAAATAAACGTGGCATACATATTTGTATAAATAAAGGCAATAAATGCATATGATATAAAAAAAAACATATATATATATATATATACAAATAAAATAACGTACATCAGAAATAGGGTTATAAAGTCAGAGAAGCAGCATCAGTAAATAAAGTACGGAGACAGCGTTTCAAGATAAATTTGTTTGGGGATTGCTTAATATTCAACGGAAGCTCGTTCCAGAGTCGTATAGCTGTCACTGTAAAAGAGTTTGTCAAAAAACTAGAGTGATGAAAAGGAGTTAAGAGCGAAAGAGTATTAGAAGAACGGAGATTACGTTCGTGAGAGGAAGATAGGAATTGGAATCTGTCCTTTAAGTAAATTGGTGCGTACGGATCAAAAAGTATTGAAAATAGTATCGTTAGAACTCGAATTTTGCGACGTTCTCGAATAGGAAGCCAGCCGAGAAGAGAATGGTAATGGGAAATATGATCGTATTTACGCAAACCGAAAATGAAACGAAGACAGTTGTTTAATAGACGATCCAATTTATTAAGGAGTTCTTGAGAGATATTAGTGCAGCACACGTCACCATAGTCAGTTATGGGTAAAACCAAGGATTGAATAAGAAGGGTTTTGGTTTTAGTAGGAAGAAAATATTTTAATCGATAGAGAGCACGAAGCGTTTCAGTAACCTTACTACTGATTTCATTAACATGTGTATCCCAGGTTAAGGAAGAGTCGATAAATAGGCCAAGATTCTTAACGCATGTCCTGTAGGGCACTACCACGTTATTAAAAATAATTACAGGTACATTTTTTAAACTGGATAATTGCCGTCAAAAACATTCAAAATGTTGACACTTTGTAACAATTGTAGTACAACGTAGATGATAGTATATAAACCAGAAAGAGTGTTGCTCAAATCAATCGGGCGGGGATGGACTGCATTGCCGTCGCGAAGATACGCTCTGCTATTTCCATCACGCCTGCCTGGCGCCCATAATTACTATGGGCAAATGTCCTCCTTTCTTGGGCAGGTTCAACATTGGTCTATGCTGGCGGCCAGACCGTATGTCAGAACTCTATATACACTAATAGCATACCGACCATTAGAAATAAAAAATACATTAAAAAATTCAATAAAAAAAATTAAGGATCGTTTATGGTTTTTATTAGCTGCCACCTTAGTGAATACTGCCATTGGTAATCGACTTTTTAACCTGTGAAATAAAGTCCATTTTCATGCAACTCCGATTCCCGTAGTCCTCCATTCATTTTATAATCCTTTCCAAACAATTTCATTTATTCTGAAAATACTCTAGGATATATATAGAATTTCAAAAATTTTTTTTTTATACTCAATTGATAATATTCTCTGTTATTTTGGTATAGAGTTCAAAATTGCTTGTAGATTCATAAAGTGCGATAAAGTAACTGGAATTTGTTTCTCTTCGATGAAATGATCACGTTTTATTCGCAAACAAATGTTATTTATCGGGTGTGAAAGACAAATAAGTGAAAACGGTTTCCATGTTTCAGATTGAATTAATTATACACAGACCAATTTAATGAATATTCTGAATTAATATTTTATTTGATTTACTGTAGCCGTAAGGCACTGGCAGAGTAGAATTTTACGTTACCAGGTGTCGTCACAGTGCAGCTCTCAGATTCTCAGGCCGGCGATGGGCAGCAGCATCCCCGTCGCGAAAGCTGCGCTCTGCAATTGTCATTTTGTTGGGAGCCCCATATCCAGCAGTGGACTTTCAATGGCTAGTACGTGGATGATAAGTGACTGTTGACTATATGTGTGACACACAAATGACTTAAGGATCCTATTTGGTGACCTTGACTTTAAACAGAAAGTAGTAAGACAACATAAAATAGCCTTAACTTGGGACCAAAATAAAGGCTATTGATTTTAGCCTAACGCATAATTAAACAAATACATAAATTTGAAATGTCAGACAATGCGACTTGTTTTAAAATAAGTCCTTCAATGACCTATTTGTTTTCCTACGAGGTCATCAGGGTCATCGGTCATGAATTCTATGAAAGGCCTATTTAAATATCAATATTTTGAGATTGAGTGTCTGTTACATCAAACTTACTGCACTTGATAGCGTTTTCGAAAGTATACATATCGCTGATAACAAAAAAGAACAATAGTTATAAATTTTATTAAACAAACAATAGTGTGCTAAGGGAATATAAATAAATCCCAAAATATTACCACCGACTTCAATGCAGACAAAGTCATATACATCAACTGGTTATTAACATAAATGATTGCTAACCTAATACCCCGCTTACCACAATAATTGCCCGCAAAATAGTATTTCCAAATATTGCAATAACAAGGCTGCCCGTTCTCGGTGTTGCCAGTGCCTTTTGCTGTATAAATCAAGTCATTTAAACCAATTATGCGGGTCAGGCAATAAATATAAACTGTAATAATAAATCGTTACAGAGAAAGGAGATTTCATACTAAATGATCGCTATGTTTATCTCATTGAGAGTGTAATTACCATAGCTTTAAGAATAAAATATGGCACCATCGCAAATATTCATAAAATTTACTCAACATCTTATACATAGACCTGACTTCGAGGTAATTCGCTTAAAAGCACTTGTGTTGCAGACATCAGACAACACAGGAATCACAAATATAATACTTACATATATATTTTTATTACCCATATACAGAACAAACACAAATATAACTAAAACATTGTTTGTCCTGCATGAAACCTTCGACCCTTGGCACATAGATACAATCCTCACCATCTACGCTATCGGGCCGTCCCGCACATAACGGGGGGGGGGGGGGGGCGAAGGGCCAGTAAACGACACGATCGATCGATTGAGGTCCTGATCAAAAATCGTAGTCCTGGTCCTGGTCCTGGCGTAGACTCAGCTTTTAGCATGAGCGTTAGCATGAGTGCTGTTGACAGCTTAAGGTGGTTCTAGAGAGATATACGCAAGGTTGTCGGAATTAGTACCTCACTCCTACTTATTTCTACCGCGAAATAGCAGTGTTTGCATTGATGTGTTCCGGTGTGAAGGGCGAGAGAAGCAGTACATTTACCGGGTAATGTAGCATAATATCCTCAAGTCACTAAGTAAGCAACTTGTTAGTGATATCCTTGTGATATTGCGAGCATCTTTAGGCTGCAGTAATGCTTACTATCACGCGGATTGTATGCTTGTGTCGACATGATCTAACAAAAAGAAAGTATTAAGATTTTTGCTAGATTCTAATAGCATCGCATATCATCATCTACCATGTTTATATCTAGAAATATATACAAATATTATGAATAAGAAAATGTCTGTCTGTACGCTACGTCTTCGCTATTTGACTAATTTTGGTTAGTTTGTACTGGACATATAAAAAATCCTAAAATAGAATTTCACGTCGACAGTCACGGGCAGAAATCTAATAAAAATACTATAGTCATTAGCATATAATGTTTCTATATATATATTTCTTAAAGCACTTATTATATATGCATATATTTTTTATATTTTCTTCATCGAAATAATAAGTTTTTGGCGCATACAATTTGTGCGAAGACTCGTTATTTTCGTGAAACTCATTTCAGTGGGTTGACGTCATTCATAAATTATGTTCATTTCAACTGAGCCCCTATCATCGCGAGCCTTGCTGAATGAGTAGAGAAAACAATCAAGCATTTACAACAGATTTCAATTAAAAGTATTAATATTATAAGTTAACGAGTTGAAACATAAAGAAAATTAATTTGGAGTGATGCGACGACTTTTATTCTCATTCTAGATATTAGAAATGTTTACTTTCCCAAATTAACATTATCGGCATGTACGAGTTAAAATTCATTCCAAATTTGTATCAATAATTTTAATAATATTGCCACACACACAATAGATTATATAAAAACAAACAAACAGCAATTTGAAAATAGATTTTCTAGTGAAAAAGACAACTGTTTTAATTTTCTTTTTGTTCTTGTAACTCACGACAATTAAATTTATGAGCGTCAACATATGGTTGCCTTCTGTACCTATCTGTTTTGTGTTCTGCTACTAATTTGGATTGTTTTATTATTTTTAAGAAATAAAGGTGTTTTGTATTTTACTTCATTCTAGTAGATTAAATAAAATGCACTTCACCACTTCATTTCAAATCGTAGTACGTATGGTGTGAGTTCGAGATAGATTAAAGAATTGTGTTGATCGATGTGTCGTCAAAGATAATATTGTGTTAACATTAGAGAAGCGAATGCTGAGATGGTCAGGACATGTAGAAAGGATGGATAAAAGTAGAATGACTGTACAGATATATAGAGCGAAAAAGTTGGTATAGGACGACCGAGGCGAACATATCTTAACCAGGTAGAAGGGTTATTAAAGAAGGGCCAGGTCAGAAGTACCAAGAATAAACGAGCGCAGCGAAAGGACTAATGCGAGTAAAGCAAGTATATGTGTAGTGTGTAACATGTATGTTTTTTAAGTACTCTTTCACACGAGAACGGCTTAACAGATCTAGATAAAATTTGGCACAGACATTATTGATAGCCGTGTTTGCCGTGAGGTACCGGCAGAGTAGAATAATACCTCCTACTGCAACAAGTATCGTAAGAGGCGACTGAGGTACCAGAACCAACAGATAGCAGTTTATTAATCCGAAACAGCTACAATGCAGCTTTAATGTTCAAGGCGGGAATGGGCAGCAGCATCCTTAAATCTCCTTTCTTGGAGAGGCCTATGTCCAGCAGTGGACTTCCAATAGCTGATATAATGATGATTTATTGATAGTCCAAAATAACACATAGGCTACTTTTCACCCCAAATACATGTTCCCGTGAGGTAACTCTAGATCTTAGCTAGTGGAGATGTATGCAAATAAAATGAAGTCACACAAGACCTTTTCTTGTCTCAAACTAAAGTACTTATTATTGCTCCATTGTGTCACAATTTAATTCAAGGAGTTAGTCGTTTTGTGTAAAGGATGTGACGAGGCTCTATTGTTCTGCCATCAGTAAGGCTTTTGTTAGCTTTAATTAGAATTGAGAGGTGGAGTGCTTCGGAGCCTGTGTTGAGTTACCTTGGTGAGGTCAGGCGAAAACGAACGAGGATTTATGGAGCAATGTGTCGTTGATTTTATAAGGATACCTCCTGGAATATGCCTTGGTATTAACTCCTCAACGTATACGTATTTGTGACGATGTAGTGAGATTTATGGGAAAGTATTGGGGTAACTTTATTTTAAACTGACTCTCCAAAGAATTACTGGATTCATCATCATCATACCTGCCATTAGAAGTTCACTGCTTGACATTGGCCTCCCCAAGAAAGGGGGAATTTTGCCTATATTTGCCACGTTGGGCAAGCGCGTACCTATCGCAGCTTTGTTACGGATACCGCCATCTGTCAGTACCGGTACCTCACTCGCCTCTGACGACGCCTGGTACAGGGGGAGGTACTATTCTACTTTGCCGGTACCTCACGGCCGGGTGTATATAAAAAAAGAAAAATATTATCTTTGCTTATTGTCCAATGAAATTAAACCCGAATTTAGGGTGACATGCAAATATCCCAATTGGACCATCGATCGACCGATTGCGGGTCAAATATCTCTATCATTGAGACTCGATAAATTTCGACAATAATGAACCGCATCAGTGCCCGAGGGCACTTAGACAAACATCACCGACTTCCCGAACCTATCACTTCTGTAACTCCGTTTAATCTCTAATTGTCTTTGATTTATCTTTAGAAAGTTAAAAATTTAATTACTGCTGTTATTGTTGTGAAATTATAAGTTGATTTATTGGGCCATTTCAAAGTTGACTTGTAACTGTATCTTCGTTTGGATCTTCTAAGGACTTACTGTTAATATTGGAATCAGCTATCTTGGTGTTTAGTTTGTTAGGATCTACATAACACTGTGAGATTATGATGCATAGATACATAAACTGCGACGAGCTGCTAGTAAACAAGAGTTCCTGCGGTATATATATGTATGTATATGATTATGTATATATATATGTTAATAATTATATTTTGTTTGCCATTCAAATTTTAAATTTAGAATTTAGTTTGCTATATTTATAACAAAATCTTTTTTAGTTTTCTCTTTATTTCTCGATAATACTAAACGCTTTTGCGTACAAATAAAAAACTGCTATAAACTTATTTACTAACTTAATTGTTTAGTTTTCAAAATAATGTTATTATCAAGTATTCATTACAATGCGTGTTTATTGAATGTAATAATTTATGGGTCAGCGTTTGATACATACATGGATCGGATACCAGCGATACCTTCTAGCGTTTACAATATTGCCCAAAACTATGTGGTTCACCTAATATTTTTAAGAATACTTTCTATCTCTCATTTTCCATTAAGAAATAAATAAGCAAGAAATTTAAATTTTGTTTTATCTAATGTCTTGATATAAATGATGAATGCAGCGTAATGATACATTAAAGTCTTAAATATAAATTTACCTGTCTCTTACAATAAGACTTTCAACTAGTCTTAGAAATCGTTTTCAAGTTATTATTGTATTCCTTATTATTAGGTACTCCTACGTACCTCCGTACCTCCTACGCTTAAATATTTTTATAATATTTACGAGTAGGAGTAGTAGTAAATCATAAAAAAAACCTCTTTTAACGGCTTTAAAACTAAAATTTTTATTTATTTTAAACTAAAATTTAAAACCATAATTTTATTATTGTCTCTTCTAATATTGAACGTTAGCCGTGAGGTGCCGACAGAGTAGAATAGTACCTCCCTTTGTACCAGGTGTCGTAAAAGTGGGCTTGGGTGTTGTAATCGACAAATTACATTACATTCATTAGCTCAAACGCACAGAGCGGGGATGGGCAGCAGAATGCGACGGGCGCAAAAACTACGCTTGTCCAGCGCAGCAATTATGGGCGAATTTCTTTCTTGGGGAGGTCTGTCTGATACTGATGACTTCCAATGACTGATACGATGAATATATATACCGTAAAAGTAAATATCCCAAAACTTCTTGAATTAATCACGATGGCCTCGTATTCGGATACGGAATAATTCGGTGTTCCGTACTTTATCAGTTTCTAATAATGTCAGATTGACGGACGTGGTCTCCGGGAGCCGGTACCCTGATGAAATATTCATGAGACCCAGTAGTTTTGACCGCCGAAGGTCATTTAGCTTGACGCGTGAACGTTTGTTAGGGTGAAAAATTACATAGAATTGATTTATATGGAACATCGAAAATAATGGTGCAGTGCATTACAGGTGCCTATAAGAACAGGCTAGACCTAGTTTAGGTACCTAAGTATCAAAATGTATTTTAGTTTAAGTTACCTTTTGTTGTTGAATAAAGTTATTATTATTAATTAGTATCTTAGTATGAACATATGACTTATGTTTAATAATAATAATTTCCAGAACATCTCATACATTACCCAGACTCCGAGGTAAATCGCTTAAAGCATTTGTGTTACGGACGTCAGACAACAGAGGAATCACAATTATACTTAACATCCAGACACATATATTTAACACCCAGACGTAGAACAACCATAAATGTCTTAAGGTCTCGATAGCGTAATGGTAGTGCAGTCCCCAGGTATGAGAAAGATGCAGGTTCGAGTCCTGACACCTGAGACAAGTTGATTTTTATTCTAGTAAATATTTATTATTCTATTTTGCGTAATAAAAAGCATCAGCCTAGAGACGCTTGTAATGACACAAAACTTAAAGATATGTCTTATCACTCAGTAATTCCTCTGCCTGTCTCACCCTTTAAACCGCAACATATCATTGAGAAAACTATATTAGCGGTGGAATTAGGTAAGTCAAAATAAAAGCAGTTAACAACCCTCAAAGACAAAACTGTAAGATTTCTATGAAAATGGAATTAAGATCTTTCACACAGCTAATATCCCTCATAACACTAGACTAGACAAAGGTCGTGTGATGGACCAATATTTAGAAATGTTTAGCAATAGCTGACCGTACTTTTTTACCATATTACGTGTACGTACGAGAACTTGTTATTTCATGTATCAATAGATGCCTATTTCGTTTTCTGTACGATATATTACAATTATGTGAAATATCACGCTCATTCCGTTGTAAAATAAACGATTGTACAGCTCCCAAAGAATAACTTGGGTGCCGTACATTTTTCCTACAGAAACTATGTAAATAATGTAAAAGTTAATGCGAAACTTTAACTTATGTAAATGCGAATTTTCACTTGAATCGTGTATATATTAAATCTTGAGTGTATATTATGTGTTGTATTTTTGTTGGTTCCGACGCCCATAATACCCACTGGTGCGCAAGCGCCTTTCTTTGAGGCCTGTTCAATGTACATATTGGTATTGTCCAATATTCGTTCATATTTATGTCTTTTTACCTAGAGTTAGTCAGGAAGAGATTGCCTTCTAATGATAAGGTTCGTAAATTGCAACTTCAATGTCCATAATACAAACTGTTATTGTTTTGTGCAATAATAATAAAAAATAGAAAAGCTGTACCTATAATTAATTTTTAAGTTATAATTAGCTATAAGTTCTCATGTAAGTAGCAAAATGTCTTTTATGGGAAATAAGATTCAGAAGTTATTTTTCAAATAGTTAAATACGAAAATATAAATGCGATATATAAAACGTTTAAAAGCTTTTGGAACTTGATTTTATTATTAACGACCCGCCCTGGCTTCTCAAGGGTGCAATAAGGATAAAATATAGTTATTGTGGGTTAACCCCAAGGAAACCTGGAACCTTGTGGACCGCAGTAGTTTTATGGTGTACAATACTGTAGTACATTATTTTAATATCTTGTTGGGTTCAGCCAGTGTTTACCAGATAATTATATACAGTGTTAGCCAGATAATGGCAGATAAAAATAACAGTGTTTCTCTTCTTTATTATGCATAGACTATACATATTAACCTGCTTCTTGAATCACTCCTATCTATAATAAAAAACGCATCAAAATGTCTTGTGTAGTTTAAAAGATCTAAGTGTACATTACGCTCTATGCATGTCCAGACAGTGAAAAGGGACTATGTTTTATAACTATGCAGTGATAGCGAACGGAAATATAAGAAAATATTATTAATTTGCCGTGTGGTACCGGCAGAATAAAATAGTACCTCCCACTGTGACTAGGTGTCGTAAGAGGTGACTAAGGTACCATAACCGACAGATGGCGGTATATCCACCCGATTGCCAACGCTTGTCCAGCGCAGCTATTGTGGGCAAAAAACTTTTTTCTTGGAGGCTTATGTCCAGCAGTGGACTTCCAACGGCTGGTGTGATGATGATTTTGATGATTATTAATTTGCGTGTTAAGGAAACTCACGATTTATGACATCAGCGACGAAACAAAAATTTTCATGACAAACAATACTAGATTGGGTTCCATGTAAATTTTAAAAGCAATCGTCTGTCGAATTTTATTGTATTCCATTTGTCAATTGCATGACACGTGTTATAGCCAGACGTTCAATTGTAAAACATTTCAATGAAATATGTCCATCGCCCGTCGACTGATGAAAAATGAAAAAATCGTGTCAGTCGCAGTAGTTCTCAAGTGAGGGGGAGAGAGCATACGTCGGGAGTTGTTTGGGGATGGTTTTCTGTTATAATATTTCTGTTATGGCATTTTATATCTTCTCATACTTTTTTGTTTGAAATTTTTCTTACCATGCGCCAGTGTTGGGCTTTAATCAATTAATTTGTCATTTACCGTGTTAATTGACTAAAAAGGTAATTGCAATTAAATTAATTACAATTAAATTAATCGCAACTGAACTTTTAATTGTACCTTGCAATTAAATCAATTTGATTAACGTGTGACAACAACTCACAATTAAAATAATTGCAATTAACTTTTTTAGTTGTTTAATAAAACAATTAAAATTGACAATTAACTTTCCGTATCAAAATAAAATTAGTAAAAATTTTGGAAATTTAAGCTATAAGTGAGACAAGTATATTTTCAGAGTATAGCCTAAGACTTTAGAAATAATGTTAACGAAAATTTCTTATTAATAATTCCAAATATACTGAAAAAAAATATCAAAGGCGACTATCATATTATTATACCTTACTCTCTTACTCTTACACTTGAGCATGGGAGCTCCAAAGAGCTATTACCCGAATGACTACATTGCTCGCGCCTCTCGCTTCCACACACGTCACGTCACACGGCCGTCGTTTGTTCAGAACTAGTCTCATTATTCGTGCCGTTTAAGAAAGCTTTTTGCATACATAAATGTTTGTGTTTTGGTTAAAAATATTGTTTTAGCCTAGACTTGTAACATAAAATGGCGTCGATAAATGAATTCAACGAAAACAGTTATATTTCAGTGACTCTTTCGGTTTCGGACATTAATGATTCATTAGAAACGGTTTCGCCTTTGCCACCAACCGACACCGCCAATGTTCATCGTCGTCGCAAGAGCGGCTTCTCTTACTGGATGGAACATTTTTCAAATACTTGCCTCAAGAGTGTGCGGGTAATAAAATCATAGCGCTTTGTATGAAATGTCCAAGAGATGTATTAACTAAAGTTAAAGGATTTCATAATTGTCAGTCCAACCTTTTGAGTCACCTGCAGCGAAAACATGGGCAAGATTGCATTGAAGAGTACAAAACCTATGTAAAAAAAAGAAAAGTGAAGTCCAGAAAAAAGGTTATACTTTTGTCAAATTCACAACTAGTAAAAGAAATAAATCGATTGGGAAAAAAATGGCACAAGAACAATTTGATGAAAATATTTTATACATTCCATGATCCCATTGCGTGCAGCGGAAGATCCATATTTTTCCAAAATATTCACAGACTTATCACATACTATCAAAGAAAATGAATTTGATTACATAAAAGAATGTTTGATGTGTACTTCGCCTGTTGCAGAAGCACTCGATATAATGCAAAGTCATGCAAAGCAAAAAATTGAAAAGAAAAGCAACTTATCCTTTTGCAACCCGTTGATCAAGGCATACAGAGATTGTTGAGAAGATATTTGAAAAAAAAATTTGATTAATGCTTTACTCCTATTAGTCGTAGCGTGATATTATATATAAATAAAATACTCCTTGTTATATCAGCTACTTGCGAGTGAAAGTATCATCAAAATCGGCCTTACCATTTCAGAGATTACCTTAAACAAACCGAAAGGCAGACAAAAAATTGTATGTACCGTGTATACATTTAGTAAAAAGCAATTGATTTAATATTACAAACAGACACTCCATATATATTTATGTGTATGTATAATAAATACAGACAATTGTGTATGGATTCTATGTAAATAATTTTCCATTTTGAGCGAACAATCTGAAAACGGCCCTCATCCAGCTAGCGCTATTGAAATGAACAAAAACAGAATTGTTCGACAATGTATCTTACAATTGTGTTTAAAATTTCCCAGCGAATATCTGTTATCATGGACTCAATTCCAATTCAAATGAAAATACAACTTATTTACCTTATTATTTTTCTTTTTAACCTAAGCATTTTCTTCTGTAAAGGGCTCATTTTAAATTTTAAACATAGCCTTTTGTGTAAATGAACAAAATCGTTGGCAAAAAATAGCATTTATTCAAAAAAAATGAAAAAAATAGCATTTAGTCGCACTATACGAGTACAGCATAATTTTTATCGCGTCCTGTGTGATTTTTCGTTAGTTTAGGTTATGTTCTTCCCTAGGAATCACGATAAGCGCACGCCGGATGTCATCCAAACCCTACATCCTTCCTTAGGTTACAAAGTATCCACCAGCAAAATTTAATTAAATTCACTAGTAATTAATCCCTTTATATAGAACTAGCGACCCGTCCCGACTTCGCTCGAGTGCAATGACGATAAAAAGTGTTTATTGCGGGTTATCTCTACGAGATAAGAAGAATCGTCCTCTTGAATATTTATATCTATTAAAAAAGCTATCATTAAAATCCTTTATGCAGTTTTATATATCCTAGCATACATTCCGCTGTTAGTCTGTCTAGACAGCGGAAAGCGACTTTGTTTTATTCTATACTAGCTGTGCCCGCGACTTCGTCCGCGTGGAATAGTTTTTTTTTGGGTACCATACATACCTCTTTAACCTAACTATATAACTTATATAAACTTTGAATGTCATGTCTATTTACATCGAATCAATGGCCTGAAAATAAGTTTCAAGATTCTAGCTCTAAAAATAGTGATACTTCCATAAAACTTTTCATCTAACTTTTCAACCCCTGACAACCATTATATCGAATTAAAAAATAACCTATGTCCTTTCTCAGGGAATAAAAATTGTCTATGCCAAATTTCATCAAAATCGGTTGATTGGTTTAAGCGCTAAAGCGTAACAGACAGACAGAGAGACAGAGTTACTTTCGCATTTATAATATTAGTAGGGGTCTATCAGTATATATATCCGAAACAGTGTAGCTCTCACCTCCGTCGCGAAAGTCGCGCTCTGCGATGTCCAGCACAGTTGCCCGGCGCGGCAATTATGGGCAAAAGCAGGGCAAAATTTTCTTAGCCAAGCCTAAGTGCTAGCAGTGGACTTTCAAAGGCTGTATTTATAATGAGTTGTGAAACATCAAATTTCATCGGTGTACGGTTAACACCGATGAAATTTGATGTTTCATTAAAAACCTTGTAACAATGGGTTTACCATTAAACTACATTAGCGTTAATAAACTTAATCTACATTAGCGTTGATTAAGTTCCAATATACGCAGCCTCCGGGCAACGTTCAAGGGGCTCGGAACAAAACTAACGGGAACAATGAGTATTAACGTACTTTTAATTAAAACTGGGCTCCGACCTTCACCTACTTTAATTTTATATCTGCCCCCACAATATCTTTAATTAAATAAGCCTGTCATATATTTATATACATTTATAAATACATAAATACATTTCCTCTGTGCATACATTTATGTTTTATATATATTTTGACATAACATCAGCTATTGGATGTCCACTTCTGGATATAAATCTCCCCAAGAAAGCATACCTTTATCGCTTCACTACTCGCATTACTCTTTTCATTCATGTTACGTCAGATCTGGCCCTTCTTTAATACCTCATCATGAAGAACGAAAACCAGGTGGTTAAGACAAAAAAATACTTAGGTGTTAGAACTTATTAATAGTTTCTTCATCATATTAGCTATTGGAGTTTACAGTTGGACATAAGCCTCCCCAAAATAGGTAAAGTTAGCCCAAAGTTTGTCACCTCTTACGACACCTGGTCCAGAGGGAGGTACTATTCAACTCAACCGGTACCGCACGGCATTATAGTACCTTAGTAAGTATGTATTATTATGTACAAGTTAATTTATCGCGTGTACCTACATGTACATTTTTACTGTGGTTGTCTACTTGTCCAACTCATCTAAAAAAAAAACACCAAGATCTCGAAGTTATATTCTATTTATTTAATAGGTAAACTAAAAGGAGAGGCCTATGTTCAGGGAGAGGTCTATGTCCAGCAGTGGACTTCTAACTGCTGGTTTGATGATAATGATGATGTCGATGAATAGGTAAATTGTAGATCACACAGCTCGAACAATTCACTGGCATTATTGGCATTAACATTAACACCCAGACTTCACGGTCTAGCGGTCTATCACGGAGTTAGATTGATCGCACCGTTACATAAGCAACTCTATCTAAACAGTGTTAAAGACTAACAAGCTCGGATTCTAATTATTTACGGCTCATTCATTGCGGTGTTAATTGAATCTAGCCTTTTTTTGGCAGTTTTGAAACCGGCTGTGTAGTCAAAACTGGTTATTATCATTTTTTTTATTGTACTTGAAAGTGGTTTTACGTCTTTGATATGTTTTTGCTAGTTGTGCTGTCTGTTTGCTACTGTTTAAAGGCTTTGATGAAACTTGGTATGTAGATAGAATAATAATTTCGAATAAACTTTTCCCCGAATTAAATGTCTAGGCGAACGAAAAGTATCTGCATATTTAGAATTGTACATTATTTTAAATGTGAAAATGTTTGGTCTTTGGTGTTATGTTTGGTGTACAATAAAGTATTTATTATTATATTAATTATTAATTTAAAGGTTTCATGCAAATAAAAATGCTAAGAAGATTATATTTAATAGAAAAAAATGCTTGTCTTGAAGAGTCAGAGGAGAGGAGGATAGTCAGAGGACTATGTGACTATGAATGACGCAGGGCTGCGACGGACTCATCGGGTACACAACCGGCGTCTATCACCTAAACCCCACTTTAGCAATTGCACTACGATTTGGACTGGGCACCAGGAGCTGACATCACATCACGGTACCCAGTCTGTAGCGGTCCCTTTCACGGCCTCATAGCCTAGTTCCTCCTTGGAGGGTATACACACATCTGTGCCTTTTGTAGGCCTTCGAACCTCTTATCTGTATGTGACGTCGTTTTCGCCCGGGGTCGGCCTCAGTATCAGACGCGTCTCTCTGGCGCGTTCATCAGCCTCTTAGCTGCTCATAACTGCTGTGCATTATGAGGCTACGGCATCCCATCCGACGAGACTTGGACCTGCATCCTTCCTATTCCGGGTGACTGCATTAAAATTTATTGTTCTCTAGTAAATATCATCTTACATACGATTCCGTATTATTTATGCATAAATCCTTAATAGTAGTTAAGTGAGTGTATCCCTACTAATATTATAAATGTGAAAGTAACTCTGTCTGTCTGTCTATCTTACGCTTTCCCGCTACATCTAAACCGATTTTGATGAACTTTGGCACAGACAATCTTTAGACCATGAGAAAGGACATAGGCTATTTTTTAATTCGAGAAAAGGGGTCGAAAGGAGGGATGAAAAGTTGTATGGAAGTATCGCTATTACTATTACTATTGTGAAACTATAAAATTGAAACTTATTTTTCAAGCCATTGATTTGATATAAATAAACATGACATTCAAAGTTTATATAAGTTAAGGTAAAGAGGTATGGTAACCAAAAAAAACTATTCCACGCGGACTAAGTCGCAGGCACAGCTAGTCCTCTATAAAGTATTTAATCTTACAAGTTTTTGCTACAAAACCGAGGTACCGGCTGGGCAGAATAATGTCTCAATTTGCACTAAGTGTTGTAAGAGGCGGCTACATCCGACCTATCCTAACCAGCGTAATTTAAATATGCGGGAACCAGCAACAGCATTCCCGTCGCGAAAGCAATTATCAGCAAAATTCCCTCTTTTTGGGAGGTGATGCTCCAATGTTCACATTGGAAGTCTTGTTTTTTATTATATGAATCTGAACTGTGTAGAGTTTTTGAATTCCTGACCGCGTCATACAATCTAAAAAACTACTGTATTTATTTAGTATGCCCTATATTCCCGATGGGTTATCTTTGCAGCTGGGTGCTCAAGGAAATGTCTATTTTATCTGTACGTTTGGTTTTGCACCGAGCTTTCATATTTATTTTTAGTTTTTCATGATCCGATCGTGTATATATAAGAAACAGAATACCTATATATTATAAATGCGCGACGTCAGTCTGTGTGAATGGTTAAAGGTAATTTTGATAGATTTTCGCACGTGGTTACTACTTTCAATCTGGTATTATAGAAGTCTAGGCAACAGTAACACGCTTGCCATCCTGCTAGACGTATTCATTATCATCATCTTATCAGAAATTGGAAGTCCACTGCTGGATATAGCTCCCCCCAAAAAGGGGGAGTATTGCCAATAACGACGGGGATGCCTCTGCCCAGCCCGCCTATTGCATTTGTACTGAATTGTTTCGGATGGTTATACCGTCTGTCGGTTCTGATACCTTAGTCGCCTATTACAACACCAGGTACAAGGTACTGTTCTACTCTGCCCTTACTGCTTACTGGTACCTCACGGAAGTATTCAAGCAATATAAAAACGAATATATAAATATAACAAAAAAGAAAATCGAAAGCGACTGAAATAGCAAAAGTTAAAATGTCAAGTTGAAATAAACCGTGAAATAAAATGTGCAAACACATTTTATTTAGTAAGCGCAAGTTTTATATAGCAAGTGAGAAAAAGAATAAGACGATTGACTAACTGCATGACTGACCGTTTTATAGTCTGACAAATAATAGGTATTCAGTGTGATCTCTAAATCAGTCTCGCTTGCCTCTTGCAAACACTTTTTGTCATAACAATGCTGGCGTCACTTACTTTATACTCTACTGAATTCTGTGTAGTGTTGTGATTGAGTCGAATTGATTTAGTATTCTAGATTTTAAGTATTCTAGATTCTATTTATCTAATTCTAATGGTCAATAAGTCTAATCTAAACTAGCTAGTACAGGAAAACCTGTTAGTTATTTAATTTAATAATACCTCTGACGATACTCCGAAACTATGCCAAGAAAAACATAGTTTTGAAGGAGTACAAATTTACAATAATAAAAACGTTATGAGCCTACCTACATTTAAAAAATGTTTAAAAACATACATAGTTAAAAGTGATGAAAACTACCATTTATTACATATCAAACTACACATATTTTGCTTATTGCAAAAATGGATCCCAAAGGTACAAAAATCTAAAAAGTAAATAAAAAAATATAACAAACAAACATATTATAAAATGTATAAATATGTATGAGTAGCTGTTGCCCGCGACTTCGTCGTTTCGTTTTTTTTCGTAAAAAAACGTAGCCTATGTCCTTCCTCACGGTTCAGTGGTTTCGTTGTAACAGACAGATTTACTTTCTTATTTTAGTAGAAATCGTCATCTTCAGCATACCAGCCATTGAAAGTTCACTGCTGTACATAGGCCTCTCCAAGAAAGGAGGTTTTTTGCCCATAATTGCCGCGCTGGGCAAGCGTGTTGGCAATCGCAGAGCGCAGCTTTCGCGACGGGGCAGCTTTCGCTACCCATCCCCGACCTGTGCATTTGAGCTGCACTGTTTCATGTTTCGTAAAAATCTGTCAAGTAGTTTTTGTTTCTATACCGGTTATACAGATAGACAGAAAGACAAACATTATAGTGATTGCATTTTTGGCATCGGTATCTGTCAGTGTTTATTTCGGAAATATATTTCATGTACAGAATTTACCTCTACACAGATTTATTATAGGTAAATATGTAAATTTCTTACGAGTTAAATAAATTTCTTTTACTTTAATATAAAACGCTGTTGGTTTTCTACAGAAATAAATATATAGTATGCATTGCCCGATGGGTTGTGCTTCTTGTCAGTTAAGGGTCGTGGGTTCGATCCCCAACCAGGAATATATTGAAATGATGAATATTTGTGTTTGTGCTGTCATCATATATAATTAAAGTGTAATAATTGTCATAACTCTGTTGTGTGATAACCGTAATACAAATTATTTTATTGACTTTGAAGTCATTATTTTTTTTATTGTCATTGGTTATGGTTTTATTTAATGGGAGTTATATACCGCGTATATACCGCCATCTGTCTGTTCTAATGTGTTAAGTTCTTACCACACCGGGTACAGAGGGTGCTATTCCACATTGCAGGTACCTTATGGTAAAATTCGATTGTTTTTAACTTTACACCATTCCTCTGTTAAAAAAAAAACTTATTCACTTTCATACTCATAAATGCCATATTTAACAAACACCGTCATATTTCAGCCAAGCAAGGCAGATGTTAGTTAACTATCTCTTCATATTGTTGGGCCCGATGGTGCAGATGGTGGTGATCCCATCTTAGGCGCCAGTGTCGATCCCCATCCAGGACAAAAATATGAAATAATTGTGATTGCCCTGTGTCTGGGTGTTAAAAATATGTATTTAAGAAATATGTTTGTGATTCCTCTGCTGTTTGATGTTAAAACACAAGTGTTTTAAGCAACTAACTACAGAGTCAGGTCAATGCATGAGATGTTGTATTCTGTGAATATATTTCTCGTCAATTATTCCATATGCACATTGCCCCGGATATACGTTAGGTTGATTGTCACTTTTCATTGCGTTGCGATACTCTAAAATTTAGTTCACAATTTCGTCATTAACTCCGTATCTAATAGTTCAAAAACACTAGTTATAGTAATTAAACGATATTTTTTTCAGTAATCCAGTAACTATCGTGACGAGGACCATCTCTAATTTCATTACTTTGCATAACCTAACATTTGACCCTAAATTGCATCTCCGATGGAGTAATGGAATTGATTATAATGGTGCGGTTACAAATAGAAAATTAGAGCTAGACAAATTTATTGGTTCACGGAATTTCATTATTCATATGCTATTTGCATAGCGAAATACATTTCTGTGTATATCCAACACAATACATTTTTAATATATTTCCTGACCGTGAGGTACCGGCAGAGTAGAATAGTACCTCCCACTACACCAGGAGCCGTAAGAGGCAACTAAGGTGCCAGAACCGATAGATGACGATATATCCATCCGAAACTGTGCAGCTCAAATACACAGAGCGGGATGGGCAGCAGCATCCCAGTCGCAAAAGCTACGCTCTGCGATTGCCAAAGCGCTTGCACAGCGCGGGAGTTATTGGCAGAAAACCTTCTTTCTTGGAAAGGCTGTACGCTTCAGCAGTGGACTGTCAATGGCTGGTATGATGATGATGATGACATTTTCTATAAACTGACAGTTTGTCAACAGCAGATCTCGTTTGACTAAATATGAATACATATCAGTTAGTACATAAAAGTAATCAGGCTTAGCCGATCCAGCAGTCTTCAACCAGGTCAAGGGAGTCGCCACATTCCTTCTTACCATATATCCTATAGATAACTGATTGGTCAGTCAGAGCACACAGAACCAACAAGGACGCATGCAAAAAATTACATATGAATGATTAATAAACTAATTGTTTCTTTGAGATGGCATATGGATGGACTTTCCACTGTCCAGCAGTGGCTTCTTTGCTGAGTATCTTACCTCATGAAGTAGACTTCAAACTTAGGCTGTCTGCGTTGGCAACTCACTCTCACCTATTTCTACCGTCAAATATTTTCAGTGCTGTGTGCCGGCTTGAGAGGTGAGAAAGGTTCGCAATGCGCTAGTGATATCCTCGTGATAGATCGTCATAGATGAGAGGTCCGATTCCCGTATTTGTCCTGCATACCCCGCGGCCGAGACCGCGCTTTTAGCTACGGTCGCGCCCGCAAGGCTCGCGGGATCTGAGCGGATCATTGCATTGCAGCTCGTCATATTTTAAGACGGGTCCGATGGCGCAGATAGTAGTGATCCTATCTTATGTGCCAGGGGTCTTGGGTTCGTTGGGTCTGTGTCCGGGTGTTAAATATATGCGTTTAAGAAGTATATTTGTAATTTCTCTGTTGTCTGACGTCTGTAACACAAGTGCTTTAAGCGACTTACAACGGAGTGAGGTCAATGTATGAGATGTGGAAATTTATTATTATTATTATTTTATATAAGCAATGTTGCCGAACGATTCGATCGTTGCGATCTGGACATATTTAGACCATTGATAGCTTACTTGACAAGATACAAACAACTCGAGTCGAGAGACGGAATAATGCTGGACGCATTAATCTCGTTCTTAGTACATTTTACGCACGAACGATCTGAAGGGTTCGATTTCAGAGCAGACTATACAAATCGTGTGAACTTTATTTTGCTGTGAATCAGCGGAGGGGGGGGGGGGAATGATTTTGTTCTGATGATGGCTAATATTTTTTTAATGATTCTCGTCAACAATTACATCTGGTTTTTATTAATGAGACGATTTGTAGGAAAACTTGTGACTTCCTCGACATGTCGTTATATTTATAGTGTCTAAGCCTTTATTGCATTCCCGAAAACACTTGGTATTCCGCGTAGAATTCTACTGTAAAGAGAAAAGTAAAATCCAGATAAAGCCAATGATAAGTAGCGTAGATGTTATTCCAAAGTTAAAAAAAAATCTATGGCAAATTTCATCCAGACCTGACTCTACATTCGCACAGGCATTAGCCATTGCGAATATATACAAACTTTCGCGTTTAAAAAATAAGTTAGGATGAGTATTTATAATGATGATCATGATGAAGTTTATGATGCTATAAAAGGTATGTTATTGAAAAGTTTTAATAAAGTTCAGTCAGTAGTTTTATTGTTATTAGACCAAGTCGACAATTAAGCACAGCCTATAGACGTTTGTAATATCACAAGGATATCACTAGCGCGTTACCCAACCTTGGAACTTGAAGATTACATTACCCAGTTATTTTATTAATCTCACCTTTCAAACCGTACTTCTGCGAATGTGATGCTGTTGTCTATCCGCGCTTTGAAATAGAGTTTAGACACTATTTCGGATGAATATACCGCCATCTGTCGGTTTCTTAGCCTCAAACGCTTTTTACGTCATTCAGTACAAAGGGAAACGCTATTCTTCAACGCTAGCACATTTTTGACCAAATCACACTTTCACTAAATCATTATTTCAATTTAAAACGATGGCCTTGTTTTCAATAGAGGTGGCGTTACACTGTGTCGTGCAGTCTTGTTCTATGATGTTTGCCTTTAATGTTTAAGCTTACAGCGACCCTGGTTTCATCCGTGTTAGGTTGAAAAACTTTGCACCCCTTTTACGCTTTTAAGGGATGATATACCAAAAAATATTTTATACGTGTTTCATGACTTTCAATAAAAAAAACCTTTTATTTGAATCACTTCAATAAACAGCAAAGTTTTATACAAATAACTTTGCACATCCGTCCCTCTAGGGAGTGATATTTCGAAAATTCTTGAGATAGATGAAAGAATAGTGTAATATGAGATCGCGATGTAGTGTAAAAGATGCTGATGACAATATTAGAGAAAGGAATGTTAAGATGGTTTGGACATGTAGAAAGGATTGATAAAAGTAGAATGACTGCACAAATATATAGAATGGAAGGTAAGAGTTGGTATAGGAGGACCGAGGCGAGTTTATCTTAACTAAGTACCAAGAATAAACGAGCGTTTACTAAAGGACTAATGCGAGTAAGTTGCTTCCCAAGAGAGGTATGGTAAGATCGTAACAAGTGGAGATCCATAGTCTCTGCCTACCCCGATGGGACACAGGCGTAATGTATGTTTGTATGTATGTACTCGGTTTACCGTATCGCGCGAATTATAAATCCTCCCGTATATAAGTGTCATGTCGATCCTCAATTAAACATTAATACGCCGCGAACAGTTCCGATTACCGACCTCGATTAGTCGAGTCGATTCGAATCGATTCCCCTTAATTACAATGCTCTAATTATTCAATCCGAATGCCGAACGAGTAACGGGATAACAGTGTTGCCAATTATATGATTGCTTTCAAATCGGAGCGTATGGTTTCCGATGATCTGATTTTTGAAATGTATATTTATGCATAGTGAAGCGAAGCGATTTATTTAAATTTTCACAATAATCTATCACGGCTTTGTTTTTTTCAGTTGCCGTTATTTATTAATCCATCAGTATTTATTCCTTCATTATTAGACCAGCACGACACACTAGCACACGGCGTTTAGAATTATCCTCGTAATATCACAATGATATCCCTGTTACTTTTATAATATTAATATCACATTCACCCAGTAATTTCCATGTTTTGTCGTTTTAAACCGAAACAGAGCAATACTATTATTTGGCGGTAGAAATAAAAAAAATTGAAAATAAAAATTTTATATGAGGTACTAGTTTTTCGCTGCGAGTTCGTTACCGTGTAACGATTGCAATATAACTATTATCTTGTCCTTAGATGTGTTCCATTTTCAAGGATATAAAGTGGCCTAATCGATGGCTTAACTAACAATATGCAAATGGCTATTCTTCTAACTCTAATCTAATTCCGTACTACAATTCGATTGCGTGAACACCAACCATCTAAATATTAATGAGATGACTTCTTTGATTACTAATATGAGAAATGTTTTACATAATATATTCTCTGTTAAAAACATTTTGTTTCGATTGTGAAGACGACTTTTATTCACTGACAATCAAAATAGCGGTATTTCACGTAGCTGTCAGAGTGACAGTTAGTGTGGAGGTACGGAATGCGTTAACTTTAGTGATGTATTTAATCGATTGGAGATTATAAAGTCTGTTTTATATACAAACATTTTCATTCACTCAAATCACATTTTTTAAAAATCTTTATCTACTCTTTCTTTCAGTGCTTGTGTAAAAGTAATTTGAGTCAATCAATCCTACAAAACAATTACATTGTGAGTATCGTCGAATACCCAATTACATTAGTTTAAGGAGTAGGTACCTACTAATGTTTGTAAACAACTTTCTAAAGAGTCTATGAGAAGTTCGCGCATTTAGTTTTATTACTTTCACACTAAAACTTGCAGCTCTTAACCGTATTTCCCCCTTTATTACAGAGGGATCAGTAAGAACTTAACACACGTCTGCGTTGCTCCGGATGTCCAATCTTGAATAGAGCAATAAAATGTATTTTATCATTTGCGGAGTACGGTCAACTGAATAATTATATTTTTGTACTAGTCATAAGAGAAGGATAAACAAAGACTATACATATTAAAATATTTAACATTTATGTTTTACTATCACCTTACATACAAAATGAGGTACCAAAACCAACAGATGGCGGTATATCTATCCGACACAGTGCAGCTCAAATGGACAGGACGGGATGGGCAGCAGCATCCCTGTCGCGAAAGCTGTGCTCTGCGGTTGCCAACACGCTTGCAAAGCGCGGCATTTATGAGCAAAATTCCCCCTTTCTAGGGGAGGCACAGGCCTCGCCATTCTAAGTCCTTGTCCTGGACATAGGTCCAGCAGTGGACTTTCAATGGTGAAGATGAAAATACTATTTGAATATGCTTTCGTAGAAGAACTACACAAATAAAAAGAGCGGAAGTGTGATAGGAGGACCTAGGTCAACATATGCACCTTAATCAGGTAGAAGAGGTACTAGAAAAGGTCCAGATTAGAGGTATCAAGAATAAAGAGCGCGTATGAAGAATTCATGCGAATAAAGGAAGCGGGAGACGTATACCAAGATCGTAGCAAAAGCAGATCCATTCCTACCTCGATGAGAAACAGGCGTGATATATATATATATAAGATATGTTATTGACAAAGGAACCCCTTCTCGATTCTTTTTTTGCACACTTCTTTCTCGAAGCGATAGCCGAATATCTTTGAGAAACTCTGACTAATCTGTAGCCTATTTTTCCTAATGAGGTACCTAGTATTTTCTTCTATTTATCGTTTTATTAATATATTCTTTTTGTGCGTAATTTAAACAAATAATGATATTATCTGTGTATTTTTAAATATATAAAGTATTGACCCCACGCGGCTTCATCAGAAAATAGACTATAATTCTAATAAGTACACAATCGAAGATTCACCTGGCAGGTTGGTAAACGAGTATCACTAATCTAAATATATAATTCGTTTCAGGCAAATGTCGCGCTTGTAGCAGAGGTTGAGGACCTGTTGAGCGGCCCGCAACCGCCCAAGCAGCGTGAGTTTACAATTTTCAATCTTTTGCACTACATTTGCCGTGGGGTACTGGTACGGTAGAATAGTACCTCCCCCTTATACTAGGTGTCCTAAGAGGCAACTAAGGGACCACTCGGTGGCACAGTGGTTCGAATCCATCTCGAGCTTCGTGCTGCAAATATAAGACTTCCTGACTTCGAAATAAGCTTTGTGCTTTTCATATTTTTGAATTCATCATCATTATTCCCGCCATTGGAAGTTCACTGCTAGACTTAGGCCTCCCCAAGAAAGGGGGAATTATGCCCGTAATTGCCGCAATCGCAGAGCGCAACTCTCGCGACGGGGATGCCGCTGCCTATCCGCGCCCTGTGCATTTGAGATGCACTATTACGGATGGATATACCGCCATCTGTCGGCTTTGGTACTTCAGTTGCCTCTTACGCATTTTTGAATTAAAATTGTTCTTTTTATTATTTTTGACAATTCAAAAGTGCTTGTAATTAATGGGCTTACTTGAATATTTTGATTTGCATTGATAAATGCCGGTACATCCATCTGAAATAGCGCAGCTTAAATAGTACAAGGTGGGAAGGGCAGTAGTTTGAGCAGCTGCGATCGCCACCACTCCTGCCCAGCGTGGCATAAACCCCCGTATCATGGGTGGCTTATGTCCAGCAGTGGACTTTACAAGGCTGATATAATGATGATAATAAATAATAGCTTATTAAAATTGTTATTCTAAAATTGTAACATGACACATGCAATGCAAATAGATAATTTATTTAAAAAACGAACAATATTTTTTTTATTAAGTTGACTTTTCTAGGTACCTAATTTTTAAACATGCCCATATCTTTTTGTATTTTAAGCTATGCTATAATGCTATACTATAATAGTAACAAATGTACCTATATACATTGTCGGGAGCCTTCGCTTTTCCCATAGAAAGTAAAAATTGTCGGTCTCACAAAATGTAATCATTAAAAATACATCAATAACTGAAGGGACTCCAATCCAACCGCGTCTGGACCCCACAATACGTGTCTTTGAGACACATCGACGGAAGACTGATTACGTCTGGCGCGAGCCGTAGAATTGTGATAGTCGATTATCGATAACTCTTAAATCGATACTTTTATTTTTGGCTATTTAATATCATCGAGCCAAAAGGTACCCGCAGAGTAGAATAATACCTCCCTCTGTGCCAGGTGTCTTAAGGGACGACTAAGATACCAGAACCTTTAGATAGCAGTATATCCATCAAAAGCAGTCAAGCATCAAAGTAGACCAAATACATAAGGCAGAGATGGGCAACAGCATCCACGTCGCAAAAGCTGCGATCGGCGATTGCCAACACGCTTGCCTAGCGCGGCAATTATGGGCAAAATTTCCACTTTCTTGGGGAGGCCTATGTCCAGCAGTGGACTTCCAATGGCTAGAATGATTAATATCATCGAAGACATACAAATTCCATTGTTAGATAGTTCTCAAGACATTTAGGTCTCTTGTACATAATTACTACGGTACATAATTTAATGCTGCTGCCCATCCCCGCCCTTGAATTTGTTGGTATTTCGCATGGACATACCGATGTGTGGTTTCTCGGTACCTCAGTTGCTTGTCACCTTGTAATCAGAAAGGTACCGAATAATTAATTTAACTATAAATATGTATGTGATTGCCTGGATTTATATTTGGCCTGCGTAGAAACGATCATGTTTTTCATTTAATGTTTTTTCCCGATGGCAATATTCGTGTCTCAACAAGTCTATTTCCAGTACGTTTTTATCGTTACGCGACTTATTAACTTTTGAGGTCTCTTGAAACCTTCCACTCTTCTATTACTCTTTCTCGTACACGTATATCGTTATTATTTTTACTTCTATCGACTTTTTATTCCGCGATAGAAGTCTATGATTAAGGATTTCGCTTCCCATCAAGAAATCATAGGTTAATTTTGAGATTATCATTAAATGTTACAACGTCTCTATTATATTCTAAATTTATTTACATCTACTATAAGGAAATGTGTTATCTTTGAATAGATGATATCAAACTTTACCTTTACACCTTGTTTAATACTTATGCCATGTTTACCATCAAACAGTAATGACGATTCAACAAGCAGTGTTACTGCGTCATAAAGTCCACTGTTGGTCATAGGCCTAAGATAGGGAGATTATTGCCCATAATAGTCACGCTGGGCAGGTGTGTAGGCAACAGCAGAGCGCATCTTTGCGACGAGAACTCTGCTGCCCATCCCCGCCCTGTAGTATTTATGATGCGCTGATTCAGATGTATTCTATGTATCAGGTATTATTCTACTCCGCCGGTACCTCACGGCTTATAAATAGGTATATTAAATAGGCTTTAGAGAAAATATGAAATTGTCTAAGCTAGTTTCTCTTTGTATTCTGAATTATTTTTCTATGAAAATATGTATTTGTGGTTATCCTGTTAAGAGTGAGGGAATGTATCGATAGAAAATTAAGCAGTTGTCACTATGGTCGAGGGCGGGGACGAATAGACATGATTGATATCGTATTTCGACAACTGAGGATTGTCCATGTTTTTATTGGACCAGGTCAACAAACAAGTATGCAGTCAGCGTGATAGTAAGCCTAAAAGCAGCCTATAGACACTTGTTATCATCATTACAGCTATTGGAAGTCCACTGTTGGATATAAGCCTCCCCAGGAAGGGGGAAATTTTGCCCATAAATCGCCGCGCAGGGCTTACTAGAGGTAGATCTCTTGCAAAGATCGACTGCGACGGTACATCACTTTCACCTATTTCTACCGCTGAATAGCAGTGTTTGCTGTGTTCTGGTTTTAAGTGTAAGAAAGACAATGAAATTACAGGATAAATGTGACATTGTATTTATAGTTCACAAAGTTGTCGATACACTAGTGATATCTTTGTGGTGTCACTTTTATCATCTAACGGATGGTTTGCTTGTTTGGTAACTTGATAACATTGCTGCTATTTTCGATAAGAAAGTCTAATGTTGTCTATGTTACTCGGTAAAGCTATAGCTTTATGGACCCTGACCTCTTACATAGGTCACCTGCATTTCAGTGGTTTGAAGGATGAGAGAGACAGTAAAATTACTGGGTAAGGTAAACAAGTTTAGCAACGAGTTCGTAATATCCTTGTGATATCACGAGCATTCTATAAATCGGTCTAATAAACAAAAACATTTTTTGAGTACTCAAGTAGTTTTAATGTTAATCTTTAGTATAAATAATTTATCGAGAAGCAATAACACCAGTGAACCAGACATTAATCAACGAGTAATCAAGTATGACAAAGATAAAAAATCTCCGGCACAATGAGGCCGGGGAAACGGGCCGACGAGACTCACGAGCCGTAAATGGGACGCGCGCCCTGGGCGCGACCCACTTTGATGCTGGTTTGTTCGCGAGATAGCGTAAAGGGGCATGCGATGCCGCAGATTTAATGGGTCTATGGGGTTGGTACATTACATGGTGTATGTTAAAGATCACATGAAACGGATTCTGCGCTGTTTTGTTTTTCATGATCTTTTTTATATTATTTAAAAAACTTGTGTTACAGACATTAGACAATACAGAGGAATCACAAATATAGTACATATGTAAGAATATAAATATGTAATCAAGTACCATAGTTAACTCATCAATTATATTTTTTCCGTTAAAATCGTTATTCGTTTGTAGTCACAGTTTGCTAAGGTATGATGAAGATACCATTGATTTAAGTGTAAAATTTATATGACGACATTTGTGTTTGTTCTGTGTCTGGGTGTAAAATATATGTCTGGTAAGTATGTATTTATGTATTATATTTCTGATTCATCTGTTGTCTGTAACACATGTGCGGAATCAGATGAATGTATGAGATGTTGTGTGAATTTGTTATTTAACATACATTTTACATTCAGACAGGACAAACACAAATGTCTTTATAAAAATATTTGCCCTGGATGGAGATCGAACCCACGATCTCTGGCGCGTAATAATTGAATCACTGCCATCTGCGCCATCGGGCCCGTCGAATTGAAAATAGTTTTAATTTAAATGATGTTTGCCGTGTGGTACCGGTAGAGTGAAATAGTAAGGTACTATTAAGGGGGCTCCAGGGGTCGTAAAAGGCGAACTAGCTCAAAGATAGACTAGGCGGGCGGCAGTAATCCTGTTTCGAAAACTATGCTCCGCGATTACCAACACGCTTGTGGACATACGCTGGACTTACAATGACTGATAAATATAATCATAGTGAAATGACGTTAATAATTTGTGAAAAATAGAAAGTAGCAATGTTTCTTGTAATATAATCATTAATTATATTATTATTTATAATTTTACTATTTTTTTTAGTAACCCGTCGCAAAAATGTGTGTACGTGTCTGTTCATGTATAAATTTTAAATTTTTTGTTGAATACCCGTTCCGTTCGCTATTGATCAATAACCCACAATCGCTTTTAATTATATATTTCTCAAGAAGGTAGAATCACACGTAGGTTTGAAATTAAACGAGGATTTGACGTTTGCCTAACTAATTACACACATATAATACAAGTAATGTATATGCTTAATGTATGTCTGAGCCTTGTCTTAAAATGTCAAGATAGTGTAATGACTCTGTTTGATAGATTGTATCTGTCTAATTTGGGTCGTAACTAATATGTCATTTTAATGTTCAAATTAGTTGCGTAGTGTTTTTTATAAGTATAGGCCTCAGACCTCGTTTATTTCTGTAGGCGACTGTTTATCCGCGAGCGTTTCACTTTTCATTGTATCCCGTGGGAACTCTTGTTTGTTCTGTGAAAACTCAGAACTATCGTGTATTCAGAACTATGAATATACGCGTATTTTATGTATATATGTATGTTTGTTATATGTATGTATGTTTGTTATACTAAATGCACCTCCAACAGTTTAAACAATATTTCTTTCCAAAGGTTGCCTGTATGAAATTGCATTTATCGATAAGGCCGCCTCTTGTATCTACTATTCCATGTTTTGAGATGTTCCTTTGTTGTTTGTACTGGTGTCTAATAAAGTGTATATAATTATTATTGTTGACTATCCACATCTTTCACTGATATACGATAGATACTGCGTAAAGTAAAAAGCTATTCGTATCTTTTTACTTTACGCAGTATAGTAAATCTAGCTAACTGCTTGCTTAATTTTATTAAAATCTGATGAGCTATTTAGTTGTGGAAAAGTATCAAAACAAGTCACTGGAGGTAGACCTTATACATAGGTCGTCTGCATTGGTACCTCACTCTTATCTATTTCTGCCTGCAAATATTAAGTGTTCGCGTTACGGGGTTTGCGTATACAGTGAGGCAGTGAAATTACTGGGTGACATTTTCAAGTCGGAATGTTGGCAACCAGCTTGTGATATCCTTGTGATAATACGAGCGTCTCTAGCCTGTAGTGACGTAACTACGCGGGCTGTATACTTTTTTGTCGATATCTTTAATAATACTATGGTTAACTTTTTCTGTCAAAGTTGGAGAATGTTCTACAAACATATAATCAATTGACATAGCACATACGAGTTTATAAACAAACATCATCAATTGACATAGTATATACGGGTATATAAACCAATATATAATCAATTGGCATAGTATATACAAGTTTATAAACGAACATATTATCAATTGACATAGTACATACGAGTTTATAAGCAAACATATTAATAATTGACAGAGTACATACATGTAATTACATAAGCATATAGTCAATTGACATATCACATACGAGAATATAAACAAACATAAAATCAATTGACATAATTGATACGAGTATATAAACAATTGACAGAGTACACACAAGTAATTAAACAAACATATAGTCAATTGACAGAGTACATAAGAAGTATATAAACAAACATATAATCAATTGAAAGAGTATTCTCTTTGTTTCATTGATGTAAATAAGCATGTAAAAGTTGTCTGGAAGAAATTGCTTTTTGCGAGAAGCCCGCCTATAGTACTTCACAATTATTGTTCTCATTTACATGTATTACTGTGTCTAGTGTACAATAATGAGACGGTTAAGTACCGGCAGATAAGAATAGTACCTCCCCTGTACCAAGTGTCGTAAAAAGCGGCTAAAGTACCAGAACCATCAGGTGGCGGTATATACATCTGAAAACAATGCAGCTCAAATGCACAGGATTCCCATCCTGGGATTGGTTTGGGATGAGTAATCTACTATCACCAACGCGCTTGCCCAGCGCGGCAATTATAAGCAAAATTCCTCCTTTCACGATGAGGCTTACATAATCACAATTCTGTGTCGAATCATGCCAGGTGACAAATCAAAGGCGACAAGTAAATAAGCTACAAACGATAAGTGTGTAGAAGTGACAGTTGCGCGACCCTTATCTGCAATGATCTCTCCTTTACTAGTTGGACAACGGACAACTGTGGCAGACATAATATCACTTAACTTCGACGTCAATTATACTTTCTTAATTGGAATCTATTTACATCATTGTGTTCTTGGGTTACGTAAGAATTTTGACTGAGAGGTGTGTAAAATTCATTTTTTTTTATTTAAATGTTATACGGTTTATCAAAAACTAAAATAGAAACTAGAAAATAGAAACATATAGTATTTGTAGATAATATATACAAATAAATTTAAAGCAAGCGTCCACCCGCAAGATGGACAGACGACCTGACTGAAACAGCAGGACCGCGCCGGACACAGTCCGCATACAACCGGTCCTATTGGAGATTACTTGGGGATGCACATATCCAGCAGTAGTATGATGATGATGAAATTTATATGCCTACCTAAAAAAAGGTTTTCATAGTAGTAAAACTTGTATTTAGGACCGGTTGTACGCGGCATGTGTCCAGCGCAATCCTGCGGTTTTAGTCAGATCGTCTGTCCATCTTGCAAGTGGACGCCCTACGCTGCGCTTGCCGGTACGTGGTCTCCATTCCAGAACTTTACGACTCCATCGGCCATTGTTTCTGCGTGCCAAATGCCCAGCACACTGCCACTTCAACTTACCAATCCGATATACTAATACTTTATTCGATTAAAGATGTTTATATTTAACAATGGATACATTTCTTAACTACTGTACCGTCTGCCCGGTTAACTAGAATCAATACATATTAATCATTATTGATAGATTTTTTAAAATATTCTCAGCAAGTTTTGAGTTAATTCAAAACAAATGATTTAAACAAACAAAACGATCTACCGGCAACTAATTGCTATAAGGTACCACCAGAGAAGAACAGTACCCCCAATGCACCAGGTTAAGTCTTAGTGCAGCTCAAATGCACAGGGCAAGGATGGGCAGCAGCATCTCCGTCGCGAAAGCTGCGCTCTGCGCTTGCCCAGCGCGTGCAGCAGTGGACTTTCAAAGGCTGGTATGATAATGATGATGATAATGATAATGAAGCAATCTAAATTAATAAAAATAATAATAACTTTATTCAACAACAAAAGGTAACTTAAACTAAAATACATTTTGATACTTAGGTACCTAAACTAGGTCTAGTCTGTTCTTATAGGCAATTCTCCTCATAGATTAAACATTATTTTTGACCATTGAAATTGCGAGACAACATTCTGTTTGTGAAACTTAATACGGACCATATTTTAAAAGCGTGAATTAGAGAAAGCATTTACTCGCATATAAAGCATTTAAATAACAATTATTCTTACAATATTATCTTATCAGATCGGCGAGACGTTTGCGCGTACTTAATAGCTGACACTAACAGCGTCGCGCAGCGTTGGCTGCTTTAATTGTATGATATTACCTGTTCGCAACATTGTACGTGGTGTTAGGGCCTGCTTTTTCGTATAGCACTCGAAAAAAATCAGTCCGGTTTCTCGAGTCGTTAGTAAACCAGTTCGATGTAGGTTATCTTCAACTGGTAACTTTTGAAATTAATTTGTAGTATATTTATGTAACCGTAATAATATACTTGAGGTATATGATTGTGCAGAATAGAATAGTACCTTCCCGTGCACCAAGGCGGTATACCTCCTGGAAATGTGTAGCTAAAATTTTGACATTGAATGAGACCAAAGAGAATGTTATTTTTATTATTCTCTTTGGTCTCATGAGGTATTTCTCATACTAAAGGTCGTCTGCATTGGTAGCTCTGTCTAACCGATTTCTACCGCCATCTAGCAGTGTTCGCATTCCTATGCTTCATAGGGTGTTAGAGAGTAACTTTACTCGGTAGTGTGACTTCTTCAAGTCACAAGTATGGCAACCCGTTAGAATATAGAATATATCCCAAGAGTTGATATTTTTAAGATATATTTCTATTTTATATAGATATCCCTAAGAATATTATAAATGCGAAAGTAATTCTGTCTGTATGTCTGTCTGTTAAGCTTTCCCGCTTAAATCTCTTAACCGATTTCGATAAAATTTGGCACAGACAATCTTTAGACCCTGTAAAAGGACATAGGCTATTTTTTAATTCGAAAAAAGGGTTGTTAGGGGTCGAAAACGGGGATGAAAAGTTGTATTGAAGTATCGCTATTTTTGGAGCTAGAAACATGAAACTTATTTTTCAAGCCATTGATTCGATATAAATAAACATGACATTCAAAGTTTTTATAAGTTAAGCTAAAACGGTATGGTACCAAAAAAAACTATTCCATGCGGACGAAGTCGCGGGCACAGCTAGTGTTTCTATATATTTAGTATTATAGACTACGGTGACGCTTACTATCTGCTTACTTATTTGTCAACCTGGTCTAATAAAAAAATAGTCGTATGAAACTCAATTTACTAATAGTAATTTCAACATTAAAATAAAGATTCAGCCAGCCAGTACTCGACATGAAATTGAAGACACTTAGCCAAGGATATAGAAAGTTATACAGGTTACCTAAAAACCCAGTTTTCAAACAATACTATTAGTGGCTTATCGTTAGGATGAAAATAAGTGCGCAAGTAAAAACTGTAAGTGCTCAAACCGCAAGCATACTTCAGAAGTCTGTCCAAGACTTGAGGAAACTTCCGTCTGTGGTTGAATTGTCTACTAACTGAAAGTCTGGAGAGCTTCACTGAATACGTTAACAGATCTACGAGGTCATTCAATAAAACTTGTAGTAATTACGCATACAATTTCAGCGTATTTTGTTTTTATATGCCTCACAAGACAGATTTTAATAAATAAATTAAAACATCGCCTACCGATCTCAAAATATTTGTATATTACGTCACCTTATATCCACTATCATATTCAAACTAATTGGAACATATCGGTTTCCTTGCCAAAATATCCTGTACACGATGATATCCTAAATAAATATAATTACTCTCGATTTAGATTATAGTCGAGGGGTTCGGGCAGAGAAGAATATTACCTTCCCCTGTATCAGGTGTCATAAAAGACGGCTGAGAGGCCGGAAGTGACAGATGGCGGTAGTTTAAAGTACCTATGTATTACTTACATACATAATATATAAAAAACTAGCTATACCGACAAACGTTGTCCTGTCTTAACGATGACTATTAATTCGAATTGGTATAATTCAGATTAAATATTATACATTCTATTCAAAAAAATTACGTATATATATATAATACGTAATCGTAAATTTTATTATTACCCCGCACAATTTTTTAATTTTTTCTTTCATAAGAACCATCTCCA
>JACJUM010000875.1:3354975-3401742 GCA_020976665.1 Heortia vitessoides
TATACATTATACCTAAACACAGGACAAACGCAAATATTCTGATGTATGTTCAAATTAATTTCTGTTAATATGACATTGTTATTTAGATAGCAGGTAACATACACCTACGAATACATTCGCAAATCTTACATAATATAGATTGTTACAATCCATAGACAAATCGTGTTAGTGTATTAGCATATAGCGGAAGTCGTCGCGACACTATGCATATTCATGGCCGGTCGGATACGCGGAGCTTACAAATTACTATTTGTTTCTCGCAGAATCTGGTATCGCAACTTAAGTCATAACTACATAACTCCAAAATAGTTTGCATAATAATAATAATAATTCTCACAACATCTCATACATTGACCTGACTCCGTGGTAAGTCGCTTAAAGCACTTGTGTTACGAATGCCAGACAACAGAGGAATCACAAATATACTACTTAAATACATATATTTTACACCCATACACAGAGCAAACACAAATATCATCATATAAATATTTGCTCTGGGTGGGAATCGAACCCACGACCCCTGGTGCACAAGACAGGATCACTACCATCTGCGCCATCGGGCCCTATTAATAACTCATTATAATATTGCATTATTAACATATAACAATTAACATAATATGCATATGAGCATAATTGCATTTATAACTCCAAAACATATACAGACATTACATGAAGTACTTAAACCTCTTACATAGGTCGTCTGCATTGGTGAGAGATAGTAATAGTATCTACCTATGTGCCAGGTGTCGTAATAGGCGACTAAGGTACCGGAATCGACAGATGGCGGTATACCCATCCTACAAGCGTGGCTCAAATGTTAAGGGCGGGGATGAGCAGCAGCATCCTCGTCGCAAAGTCGCGCCCCGCGATCGCCACCTGCCCAGCGTGACAATATTAGGGCATAACCCTCAAAATAAGAGTCGACAATTTTATTGGAGATTAGTTGGGGGGCCTATGTCCAGCAGTGATGTTAAAATAATTTTAAATATTTTAATATAGGTAAATGTAATCTATGGCAAATAATTATCAATATTTTCCTCTCTCTCACACGCTTCTTGTCTATCTCTACTTTGAAACATCCACAGCATTGTATTTCTACTCTAATTAAATATAAATAAATACGATGTATAACTGTGTAAAACTCGCCGCACCGCTAGGCTATTACTTAATACCGATTAAGTGTTAAGATAAATCTTTATTACAATTACTTTTCTCGCGTAATGAACTAGTCACAAACATTGTTTTTAAACCTGTCCAGTGCCGGCACATTAGTTTTAGTAAGGTCTAAATAAATTACCTATAATATGTTAGGAAATTTTAATTATCAATCAGATTTATCAAGGTGTTCGGTATTTAAGGTCGTCTTGAAAAAAAAGTTTGTAATTATAATTGTAATAGAGGCATTACATCTTTAATTAATTGTAATTTAGTCAGAGTTTTAAATTATACCACATTATGTCATATTATGTCTTGCGACTATTATGAACATCAAAATTATGGCACTTGACTTTCTAAAAATAAACATTATGCTTTGGCGTTTTAAAGTATTTACAGTCAAAGTTACAGTTTCGACTACAAATTTAAATGTTAACTACATTGCTACGATATAATCTACACAGATTTACAGACATAATAGCAAAATATATACTAGGTATAAAAAAAAAATTTCTTATAACTAGTATAATTTTTATTTCAAAATTAGTTTAAGGTAACCAGTTAAGAATATTTACTAGATTTTTGCAATTTAAAGTGGTTTTTACCGGTTTTGGGTTTTGAATGCGACATGTAAATTTTAATTATTGCATTGCAATTGTAAGTACCTATAAGTACTTATGTCACAATCGGAAATAACCCGATTTGACCCTGGTTGTTTTTCAATTGATATTGGGTTTTTATTGAGCTATTTTTATATGAAACAAATTTATAAAGTGCTGTCTCAAGGTCAAGTCTCATGAACTTCTCAATACACCTGTAGTAATTGTTGTTCCTCGCATTTTACAGCTCAATTCTTGCTGAAGGTTAAATACCATTTACTATCGCGCAAGTCGCCGAAAGGTCGAAAACGACGCAAGGCGTTCGTATAAAACAAAACAAAATCTCCACTTAGAAGTCCAATATCCTATCAAAAACATAATGTGAAAAACGGGGCCAAGTTCAAATGTGTGGTTGTCGACATTTCCGACAAATGAATTGATATCTGGATGGGTGCCAAGTTCTGTAGATAATCTTAACAATTATTTTTTGGAAACATACAACATTGTAAATTCAAAGAGACACATTTGTACATAAAAAATATTTCTTTAAAATATTTATTGCTAATAAAAAAATGTTTGCATTAGCAGGCATATGTGATATACATGATTATTATATTATATACACTATTAATGTAACAACTTTTTATAAATAGTGTGAAGAAGTTTCTTGACTGTAATTATTGTGGATCAGTTTTATTTTTAGCCGATTACGATTAAGCCACAGGAAGCGTTAATTGGTACCAGTTATAGACCAGTCTTGGTTGACCGCTCGGAAATATCCTCAGTAGCTTGCAGACCAGAGGATCCCAAATGTTATTTCTTTTTTTTGTTACACCAGATCGACTAACAAGTATACAGTCCGCGTGATAGTGATAGTAGGCTTCACTGCAGCCTATAGATTCTCGTAATATCACAAGGATATCACCAACGCGTCGCCAACCTTGTGACTTGAGGATATTATGCCACATTACCCAGTAAATTCTTTCTTTAGACCGGAACACAGCAATGCGAACACTGCTATTTGGCGATAGATATAGGTGAGCGTTAGGTGTTAATGCGGACGACCTTTTTCCTTATGAGGTCTACTTCATGTAGACCTAGTGGTTATCTTTTTATCTCTATAATATCGTTGAGTCCATTTATTTATAGGCCTTATAAGCCAACTTAAAATAGCCCAACAAACCATGGAAAGGACTTCGTTGGAGTATCTGCGCGAGCGAATCAGGGATAAGGAGATGTGATAAAAAGCAAAGTTGCCGGCATTGCCCAGTAAATTAGTAGGTTTTGCTGCGGGCACTATGGATGCTGACAAACTCGTAAGTTTCTGGAATGGAGACCCTCGCCGGCAAGCGCAGCGTGGGACAACCACTCACACGTGTGCACACGATCTGACTAAAAAAAACTGATAATAGGACAACCACTGTTGGGCAAGGGCCTCCTCAAGTGATCCCCAATAGGACCGGTTATATGCGGCCTGCATCAAGCGCGATCCTGCGGTTTTAGACAGCTCCTTATAAAATCTCAAATAGTCATGTAAAACATATATAAGTATATACATGATTAATTTAATAATTTACAATCAGCCCACATATAATTTAGGAATCATCATATCTGCCGTAGAATGTCCACTGCTGGACATAGGCCTCCCCAAAAAAGAAAGAGAGGAAATTTCCCATAATTGTCGCGCTGGTCAAGCGTGGTGGCAATTGCGGAGCGTAGATTGGTGACGGGAAAGCTGCCCATCCTGGCTAAAAGCCTCCTTTATTGGAGAGGCCTATCTCAACCAGTGGACTTTCAATGGCTTGTTTGATTTAATTTGAGTGATAAATGGCAAAAGTGCGTTAACAGGCATGCAATAAATATCTTGGTGATTCCCAAGCAAGATGAAGTTTTATAACTACCGCCTAGTTCGGGATTCAGGCCAGTTTTATTGCGCGAAAATTCGGTAAACACGAATATAGATGACTTGTTAAATCAGGTAGGCATCTTGCCAGAATACATTTATCAATTTACTAAGTGCCCATGATTTAGTCTGCGAGACAGTTGGTTTTCTGATTTTGAATTATTATGAAGAAATTATTTAATTGTCATCAGCATCATATCCTTCTCCAAGAAAGGGGGGAATTCACATATAATTGCCGCGCTGGGCAAGCGTGTTGACTATCGCAGAAAGCAGCTTTCGGATGGGGATACTGCTGCCCATCCCCGCATTGTGCATTGAACCACGTTGTTAGGTATCTTATCGCCTCTTGCGATACCTGGTACAGGGATGAGGTACTATTCTACTCTGCCGGTGGTACCGCACGGCTAAGGAAATAAACTTTTTTTTCTTAAAGATAATAATTACTAAAAAGAACAACTTGTCTTAGGCTTCTGGCAGGACTCGAGGATTTCTCCCTTGCCGGATCGGATGACTTCACTACCATTGTGTTATCAACCCTAGTAGGTAGACACGAAATTTTTCTAGTGTTCTTTACGTGCTGAGATATCAGTTTAAGTTCTTGATTTTTTTGTAGTATATTATAATCTTTAATATAAAGTTCATCTTATTCCAATTCATAATACTTCTTAAGTAAAGAGAATGTTATTTCCCGGAACCAACAGACCGCGGTTTATCCACCAATGAAAATATCGTCAAAAAAGAGCGATTAGCCCTAACAAACAGTAAAACGGACACATGGACACTTTCTCATTTATAATGATAACACGTATTGCTATATAGATTCTTCATTAATGACACTTTAGAATGATTGCTAATAGATATCAGTGATTACGTCGCTGAACCGTCAGGTGTCACGCGTTGATTCCCACGCGATTGCCTGCGATGTTGCATACCACGCGACTTATTTTAATAGCACGATAAATACCATTGCATAATATGGCCATGCGTGCATTAAATAAATAGAGGACAGTTGTGTGTTCCACGAGGTCTATCAATAAAGAAAACACTTGTATAGTTGTGTAATTCTTATTGATTTCTTTTGATTGTCATCCTAAAGGCAATATTAGAAGACCAGCCTGTCGGAAGACTATCGCTGCAGTGGCATCCTAAGCTTATGCTAAGGCAGGTACCTAATTGACCATCATTATTGTATATTTTTTTTGTAATACTTTCTAGGTGTTATTTATGTGTATTCAAGTATTTATTTATTAAACTTCATTGCACAAAATATTACAAATTGTACAGATGGCGGACTTAATGCCAATTGGCTAATGCCCAGTCCCCTGGGTGGCAATCACCCAGTCAACCATTATACGAAACAGAAAGAAATATATATATATAGTGGCGCAGACAATATATATATACAAAATAGATGAACTTTACATATATAAATAAACGCAATAAATACATATGATATAAAAAAAACTTACATCAGAAATAGGTGTATAAAGTTAGAGAAGCAGCATCAGTAAGTAAAGTACGGAGAAAACGTTTCAGGATAAATTTGTTTGGGGATTATATTTGTAATACATCTGTTGTTTGATATACGTAAGAAAATGATTTCGGATACTTATTTCGGAGTCAGATCCACGTATAAAACTTTATGTAAATTTATTTAGTAAAAACAAAAAGATATATAAATATTATTTTTATTGAATAATCTCATTTATCCGTCTTCGCTGAAACTTAAGTTACAGATCTGATTAAAATCAAGCTTTAACATCTTCAAGTTGTGCTAACAGTTTCATTAATAATTACAAACTTCTTGAGCAGTTACTTGGTGGGAATGAAGTTTCTCTGTCGGATAGTAGCAGACTATTATTTTCAACCATCCATTGAACATTTACAATTATAAAGGTTTTATTAATGAATTTATGAGAAAAATTGACCAGCTAAATATTGCATAAGGTGGCACCGAATAATTTCATAGATAAAAATGAAATTCCAACGGAAACTTATTTTCGGGATGACAAATAGCCAGTGTTACTCCAAATTATCATGCGTTAAATTTCATCCAGATCGGTTTAGCTGTTCCAGCGTGAACAAACATTATCTATACGCACAACCTTTTGCGTTTATCATCATACCAGTTTATTATCATCATCATACTATTAAAAGTCCACTGTTGGACATAGGCCTCTCCAAGAAAGGGGGTCTGTTGCCCATAATTTTGGCAATTTACATATGTATATTAATTTTATTAGGTAACACGCTTGCCCAGCGCGGCAACTATAGGTAAAAGACCTCCTTTCTTGGAGAGGCCTATGTCCAGCACTGGACTTCCAATAGCTGATATGATGATGATGATGATAGTTACCTCACCCAATAGACATTATCCTGTCTCAACTATATAGGTTAGCTCAAGATAGGTTGGCAAACGGTACACAAGAAGCAAAGAATTGTTAAAGTCGGTCCAGTTTAGAAGTTCATCCAAGACTAACACCGGGTCACGTAATTTATATACAGTGGACCCCCGGTAGTCTAACAAATATTTTGCAGGGCAGTGTCGAACTATCGAATTCTTCGGATTGTAGAGTACTGTCTAAGACCCCCTATAGTCCGGAATTTTTTCAAACGAGTACCTTGTAATCCGACAAATTTTACAGATCCAATGATAAAATTCTTTATACATATGTACATATATGTACTCTGGAGTACAAATCATACTTGTAGACCATGTCGGACTACAGGGGGCGTCGGATTAGACCGGGGGTCCACTGTATATAGTTTTTTTTTGTTTTTATCATGGATGGAAATTTGACTAAGAGATCCCGAAAGAATCCGTTGAAATTGTTTTTATTCTTTGTTTATCTTTATCATCGTATCGTAACACAAAATTTGTAGTGAACGAAATTGAGGACAACTACAAGTTTTCAATAAATAGTAGGTGTGTATAGTGAAGAGGCTAATCAAGCAGATTCCCACCGGAGCGAAGAGGAAGGCCTTTGCGGGGTGCCGGCCTCAGCTAATTTATTACTCCACTCAAATGATTTATGTCGGCTTCACTACGATTCATTCCCGAATTGATCTTTGGATGAACTTATGTAACGCTTGTACGAGTTCGGAAAAATCGGGGAGATTGTTATCAGCCATTATTGGCTAATAGCACCATTGTGTGCGTACGTATCTTAAGAAGTTATAGATATAGCTTACGTAGCTTTTTAATATTAGGAAGTCAGCAAACAAGTTTTCGGTCCGCTTGATGGTAAATGTAACCGCAGCCAAAAGACGCTCGTGTCATTACAAAGATCACTAGCATATCACCAACCCTGTGAACTAAAGATATTATGTCATATTTACCCGGTAATTTCACTCCTTCTCTCTCCTTCTCTTTAAACCGGAACAGCTATTTGTCGGTAGAAATTGTTGAGACTAAGGTACTAATGCAGACGACATTTGTAAAAGTTTAACCTCATGCTATTGGGGCGATTGTGAAGCAATAAGATTACAATTTCGCATTTAAATCCATGTAGTTGTTTTTGAATTTGTAGTAATCGGTAATTGACTGACTGACAGTTATTGTGATATTTTTCATTCAACTGGAATCTACATATATAAATGAAGAAGGCGACTGAGTAACATATCAACGCAAAGCCTAAGCAATAAGGGTTTGAAACTTAAAATTTTGCACAGGGGTTACATTTATAACGTTGGAGACCAATAAAAAAGGATTTTTGAAAATTCACCTTTTTCAACAGGGGTGCAAAGTACGTGAGAAACTTACTTTTTCTGAAGTTATTCGAATAGAATTGAGTGTAAAGGCTTTTATTAAAAGACATAAAACACGTGTTAAATATTTTTTCGAAAACCATCCCTTAAAAAAGCATGTAAGGTTTGTACGAAATTTTTTTAATTTAACGTAAATAAATACTAGTCTTAATACAAAAAACGAACTTAGCATTACAGTTTAGAAGAAAATTATCAAGTCACGTGTAATATGCTGTCCCTCATACCAATTTGCTTTAACCTGAGAGATTACAAGGAACACGAAATTCCTTATTGTTATTTCAAATTGCGTGTAGAAGAGCCCAATCAGACAGATACCTGCTATTTCCCGAAGGCCTGTGTGGAGAAAATGGCCTCTTGTTATTTATTCGTGGAACTGAGATGATTTATAGCAAGTAAAGGCCTCGTTTGCTAAATGATCCGGCTGTCTTTCAGAATTATGTGAGCGCATTTGGGCACATTAAGATATGTTGTACTATAAGCTTCTTGCGAGCCTTTCAAGGCTATTGGTAGTATTAAAGACTGGGTCTCAGATTATGGGCCAATTCTTTGCGTCTTCCAATATAGTTAACTCGCTGACCCGACTGACGTTGTCCTACCTTAACGATGACTTAATTTAGAAGTGGTATTGTTAAGAAAAAAGTGTATTTATTATTTTAATTGACGCCACAGTTTTGAAAGGGAAGTAAGGAGGCGAAGACAGTTTGATTTCACGGAATTCTTTGATTTCGAATGACTTGCCATTCGACTTTAACGCTTGCAATCTCCAGTGGGGCCAGCATTCACAGTTGTCTGTCGAGTAAGCTAGTATTTTATGGTGAAATATATTGAAATTGGTCCAGCCAGATATATATTTAACATTTAATTGTAATTTTATCTCCAATTTTATTTCTAATAAAAAACAAAGAAATAAATAACTTTAAATATATTTTTATATATATAAAAATTCCTTTACTGGTACTGGTTTATGTAAAAGTTCTGTTCGAACTATTCAATGAAACATTATCTGTGGTATGTACTAAATAAGATATGAAATTACGAATGCAAATAAAGGAAGCAAGAAAGGTAAGCCAAGATTGTAACAAGTGGATATCCATAGTCTCTACGTACCGCGATGGGACAGGCATGATATATGTAGGTGTATATATAAGATCCTTGACGGTAACCGCATGAAATATAAGGATTTTATCTCGCAGCATATTAACTGTCTGTCTATTACAGTTTTCTTATACCACTTTTGCAATAGCTGAAAAACATTTGGTTCGAGTGATGGTGAACATCACTTCACCCTATCAATATGAGCATAAAAAAAGTTTTATTACAACGTTTGATTAAGTTATGTCCTTTCACATTTGTCTTAGATGTATTTAATAATAATAATTCACATGATATAAGTAGCTTCAGGCACTTGAGCTGCAGATACATTGACAACAGATAAATTACAAATATAATACTTAAATACATATAAATAACACTAAGACACAGAAGAAATACAAATATTCATCATTATAAATATTGAAATTTTTCAAATTTCTAAAATTCTGAAAAAAATTCTATAAAAATTTCTGGTAGGGGATCGAACCTACAACCTTTGGCGCACAAAGATCTCTGCAATCTGCGCCATGGGGCCTGTCTAAAGATAAAACCTAAAGCATATCTAGATATAGTGTAGATATTATATCTTTTTACTAAATAGAAATTTCACAGCCTCTCTCAACCTTTGAACCCGCACGCAGCAATGAAAAAGTTGACATTTACTAGAACTAGATTAGAGTGAGGTACATATGTCTATTTTAAGTGGTATTCTAGTTTTTACTGCCTATATGGAAACATTATAAATATGACTCTTGCTCCAAACGTTTCTCGAAAATAATGTATACTAGACTTGAATTAAATCTAGCATGACAACAGATGTGGCAACACATTGCTGACGAGTTACCAATAGCAGAACGCAGCATCGCAAGTTTTCGGGTATACCGCCATCTGTCGGTTCCTGGTCCGCTATCACCTTTCATCATAATTTTTTGCTCATAATTGCCTTGTAGTATTTATTCTGCGTTGTTTCGTATAGATATACCGCCATCTGTCCGATTCGGTAATTTAATCGTCTCTTACGACATCTGGTACAAAGGAAGGTACTATTGTACACCGGCGGAACCACACGGCACCTTTCGCAACACCTTTATTATATACTTTTTCAGCTAGAAATGCTTCATCATATCTTTTTCCTCTGCTGACATTGATTTAACATGTCATTTTGTACAAGTCTCTTTTTAGTGCCACCCGGAAATAAGTCCATATTTAGGCACATAAAAGCTCATAGGACGCGATCGTCCCACTTTTGCTCGTATGAATACGCTTTTAAAAATGCGGGTGAATGCAACATGTGTGTACAATGGAACACGCCGCGACGCAGTCAATGGTAGAGCAGTAACCTTGCGTTAGTATGTTGGTATAGCAAATGTCTTGTATAATTTTGCCTGTGGCGGTCGGTTCTTAAAAGCCATGCTGGACATTCTAATTAGTGCATATAAAACTAAGTCGCTTTCCGCTGTGTTTAGATCTTTAAAACTACGCAACCGATTTGCTTTATATATAGAGTAATTAAAAAGGAAGGTTATTATGTATAATACATGCATAATAATATAGAGAAACAAAAAATTTTATAAGTTTTCATGTGATGTTGTAAATAAACATAATATTTTTTGCAAATTACATTGCAAACGCTGGCTGAATTTGACGAAGTATATCAGATACTACGCTACGGTGTTGTATTACGGAATAACCTTGAACTACCTGCAGAGTAGAATAGTACCGAAACCGAAACAATATAGGTGATATGCACAGAGCGGGCATAAGCAGAAACATTTCTATCGCAAAAGCTGCGCTCTACGATTGCCAACACGCTTGCCAAGCGCATCTAATATGGCCTCTTTCTTTGGGAGGCTTATGTGAATCGCAGTGAACTTCAATAGCTGATATTATGATGATGCCAGTATTCTACACCATCATAAGGCCTACAAAATGTCCGTGGTGGTGTTTGACCATCTCTTAGAGATATTCCACAATGAACCTTATGATCCTATGGGGTCATCAGTATTATGAATAAATACAAAATTAAGTACTTATTTTCACGTAATTAAAATTGCTTATTTCAAACTTTTGACTATTCGAATCGTTTTTAATGGGACTACTGGAATAACGTATATTTTGAATTGATTTAACCATTTTAATCGTCACTGGCGAAGCCATTGCGCGTCGTTAGTTTGTTTTATAAAAGAAAACGAAGCTGATTTTTGCGTATTATAGTGACCTTTTTTGTGTCAAGTGCTGTAGGTACGACGGGGTGACTAACTAAAGTATCTAGATGCTATGAGGTATTTCATGATACCTCTGCAGGCTTATGTACGTAACATAAGTGCTCTTAAACGATTTATCACTGGGTCTGGTCAATGTTCGACATTTTGTGTGATTTTTTTATATATATATGGTATTTATTTTATAAATAAAAATTACTGGTTAGATTTTAATGAAGTTTAACAATTTTATATCAGAATAACACATCTACAAAGATATTTAACGGAGAATCGACTATTAAAGCGAAGCGTGATTTTATATAGCTTAAGTTACTCTTTATTATATTGTGTATCTGACAGTAAAAGTTCCATCAAAATACGTCCAGCTGTTTCAGAGATTATCTCAAAGAGACAGACAGAAATTTAAAAAATATATATATTTCGTTATATGTACCGTGTCTACATTATTTCAGCATTTAGTAAAAAGCAGTTATTTTAATAATACAAATAGACACACCAATTTTATTTATATGTTAGGATGTAAAGAAAGGTAGAGTAAAACCGGCACTGGTTTGACCTGCCGAAGTAGATATACTGCGTGTACGTTGCCTGTGGACGTCATAACGAGGAGGCCATAATGGCGGAACAGCCTGTTCGAGCGCTACCATTTGCTCCATTTGTTGGGTAGCTTCAGGGCTGTCACCGGGGTAACTTTATTAAATAATAATAATATTAATTCTCACAACATCTCATACATTGATCTGACTTCTCGTCGCTTAAAGACGGACAACAAATGAATCACAAAATATACCACTTAAATACATGTATTTAACACCCAGACACAAACAAACACAAGTATCATCATATATATTATATACATGATGATGACATAACATATTTGCCCTGGGTGGGAATCGAACCCACGACCCTTGGCGCACAAGATAGGATCACTACCATGTGAGCCATCGGGCTCGTCAATTATTGCGATTGTGAATATTTATAAGACACTGTGTATTTCAGTATACTGAAAATAAAGGCATGGTAATCCTTGTTTTTTCTAATAAATATAAACTGTACCAATCTACAAGAATTCAAATTCAAAAATTATATTTATTTTAAGAAACCTATTACAGGCTTTTTGAATCTTATAAATTTATATAGATTATAAAATAAATAAAGATGTATAAATTACAATATAACTATAATGGCTGCTGGCCATACCCTCTCCATGAAAGGAGGGTATTGCCTATAAATGCCGCCCTGGGCAAACGTGTTTGGTTGCTGGTGAAGCGCCCAGTTCGTTTGAGCTGCACTGTTTCGAATGGATCTATATCCATCGGTCGATTATGGTACCTTAGCCGTCTCTTACGACACCTGCTCCAGTAGAAGGTACTACTGTACATGGCAAAAAAAACCATGATATATTATATTAGTAGCCGCGAGGTACCGGCAGAGTGGAATAACCTCCCCATGAAACTAGGTGTAGTAAGAGGCGATTAAGTACCAGAACTGACAGATGGCGGTATATCCATGCAAAAAATTCAGCTTTATTGTACAGTGCGGGGATGGGCAGCAGCTTCTCTGTCGCGAAAGCTGCGTTATGCGAATGCCAACACGCCTGCCCAGCGCGACAATAATGGGCAACATACCCTTCTTCTTGGGAAGCCTAGATTCAACAGTGGACTTTTAATGGCTGGTATGGTAATTTTTTATTAAGCTGTATTTTGCTAGCCCTAAGCCCTTGCGTTGTTTTCGGCGAGCGGTCTAGAATCGCAGCTAATTCCGAGCTGGTCCCGTGGACAGGGAAATGACTGGTTTATGTTCGCGGCTTGTTTCATATAATGCTGGTATTAATTTTAAAATTTTCCTGTACATTTGCCCCTTGAGTTAAATTGTTGGCGTTGGCTTCTATAGTGATGTAGCCTGGAGAGATGTTCGCGCGTGATGTCCTAAGTGGTCTCACTGTGTTGGCTTCCAGCGATTATTTTCAAACTGGCCAAGCAACAATCGGTGAACGTAAATGTTTTTTAAACATGGAGTTAGATAATTATATTATTTATGTGGCTTCAGTACGAGATTTATTTGAATTTTAATGACTTCAAAATTATCTAGTTTTCTTGTATTTTAAGTCATAAATTCTCGTTTTATTTATTTTTTGTATATACCCAAAACGGGATAACGGGCCCGATGGTGGAGATGGTAGTGATCCTATCTTGTGCGCCAAAGGTCTTGGGTTCGATCCCTATTCAGAACAAATATTTATATGATGATATATGAATTTGTTCTGTGTCTGGGTGTTAAATATATGTTTAGTAATAAATTCACACAACATCTCATATATTGACCTGATTCCTTGATAGATCGCTTAAAGCACTTGTGTTACAGACATCAGACAACAGAAAAATCACATATAATACTTAAATACATACTCACAGAACATATATTTTACACTCAGACACAGAACAAACACAAATATCATCATATAAATACAATTATTTTTTAAAACAGTACATCCAGATTTACCTTTAATTCTTTGGGATCTTTGGGAAGGAAAAAAATATAATTAATGAGTTAACTATGAGGTACTTGATTACAGATATGTGTTCTCTCCTACGTTTTTCTGTTTTATACGGAAGTTTTTCATTGACACCCGAACACATCAATGTACTTAACATTTTCTGAAAATTGATTAAAGACGTATACAAGCAATATTTATTAATAATAATAGTCTTTTATTCAGATATTTCTTTATACCATAGTATTTTCTTGCTTGGTTGTTTTCTGTAGATTTGTTTGCCAATCGGCAAAGACCTCTTTCAACTTCCAACCACCGGGATGACCAATATATAATTTGTCATGTATATTAAAACTAAACAAGTTTTAAACGTAAAACGAAAAAGATTTAATGTCGAACTATTTTGTATTTAGCGATTGCTAACCTTTTTGCTTAGTTAAAGCATTTTTTTTTCTAATTTCGCACCAGCAATAGAAAACTGTTTATATTTCTTAATGGACAGCTTTCTGTTACGTGGCACATTAAAATAATTATTTCCATTGCAAATATAAATTCGAAGCTAACATTTCGATTCACTTGGAACGAACTGAACTCACTCCGACCGCTCGCGAACTGAAAACAAACTTCATAATTTCCCTCATTATGTTTCTAATTAAACAATTTTAATGGCTTTCGTATTCAACGTTTGTTTACAGAAGCTTTTTCCTGCGGTTTGAATTCGTATGTTTGGATTATCCAGAATTAAAAACAACTGCGGACAAATCGTCAAACAAGAAAGCGTTTAATTGCCGAGTCCAACTCGCCTGGCTTCTAAACATATTTTCGGTCAACATATCTCTATGGCCAGGCGCGCACTACGAATTTTTCGCCGCGCGGCAGAAAATAGCAGCGGCATAAGGTCGCACTATAACACTGTACCAAACAGTTTTAAATTGTATTGCGCGCACTTGACGGCAGAGCCACCGCAGCGGCCCAGTGTTACAGTGCGACATTATGCCGCTGCTCTTTTCTGCCGCGCGGCGAAAAATTCGTAGTGCGCGCCTAGCCTATATCAAGGTTTTTTATGTGAAGGCAATAAATAAGCATACAATTCGCAAATTCATAAATGTGTGCAGTCTATAGACGCTAGTGTCATCATACCAGCCATTGAAAGTCCACTGCTGAATTGCCGCGCTGGGAAAGCGTGTTGGCAATCGTAGAGCGCCGCTTTCGCGACGGGGATTTTGCTGCTCATTCCCGATGGATATACCGCCATCTGTCGGTTTTGGTACCTTAGTCACTTTTTACGACACCTGGTGCAGTGGGAGGTACTAACCTACTCTGCCGGTACCTCACGGCATCATAATAAATGTACAAGTATTATTGTTCTCTAGTTATGTAACTTTTGATTTTTTGTCTGCCTTTATACTGAAATCGACAGTCACGAGCAAGCAAGCTGCTATTGGCACGTAAGCAAAAAAACATTAAGTAATAGATACGTGGGAAAAATTGTGTTTTTCATAACAAGAGTCGTAGACGGTGTCAGGCACGTACCTACACCTAGCGACTAGAAAAACGCTCGTGACTGACGTTTCAACTGACTTACACTTGTCTAGACGATTTGACCCGGATCAACGAATTGTAGTTACTGTAAAAAGACTATATTGGATTCGAATCCTCGCTACTGGCTGATTAGAAAAGCACCTCACTCTGTATCAGGTGTCGTAAGAGGTGACTAAGATACCAGAACGACAAATGGCAGTATATCCATCCGAATCAGTGTAGTTCAAATGCACAGGGCGGGGATGGGCAGCATTCCTATCGCGAAAGCAGCGCTCTGCAATTGACAACACGCTTCCGTGGCGCGATAGTTATGGGTAAAATGGAAGGTCTATGTCCAACAGTGAACTTATAAAGGCCTATATGATAAACTTTTTTTTTTTAATAGACCAGGTCGACAAGCATACAGTCCGTGTGATATTCAGCGTCACTGCAGCCTATAGACACTTGAGATATCACAAGGATATTACTAACGCGTCGCCAACCTTGTGACGAGGATTTACTGGGTACGTGGTTCTGGGTACAATGCGAACACTGCTATTTGGCGGTAGAAATTGTACTGTATGACCGAAGTTGTATGAGGTCTCTCCTATTTCTACCACTTTAACTACAAATTAACGTCAAAATGTAATTAGTTTTGCTTGCACGTATATCGTGGCGGCGCCACTGGCTTTGAAGAGAAATAATTTAATTTCTTACCTTGCCGGAACACAATCTCCACAATTTTAGGAGTTACACAGCCAATTTCGTTTTAATTTTGGATCGTCTTGTGTAGAAAATTTCGCATCGAACCTCTTTCTCCTTTCTTGTACACTGGAATTGACAGACGTTTGAAAGCAAATTGTATTCGTGTACTATATAGAATTGCGCTGGACACAGGCCGCATGCAACCGGTCCTATTGGAGACTTGGGTAGGCCTATGTCCAGCCGTGGACGTCTTGTGGCTGATATCATGTTAATGATATTATAATTTGTTTTCGTAGTTAATTATTTCAAGTAACTTTTTAACGATTATGTTACAGTGCTATTTATTTTTTCAAGTAACACCGCGACATTTGTTTTTAATAATATACTCTGTGTTGTGTTCAGAAAATTACATAATATAAAATTACATATAATACAATTGGCGGCCTTATCAACAAACAACCTTTGGATGGTCATAAACGAAAAAAATGTGATAAAGCAATTCGGTGTATTATTAAAAATATATTGATATGTCTGTCTCTTAATATATATCCCAACTAATTATCGACTAACATTTTGTTTTTTAAGGATAATAAACCCTTACATACCTTCTGTCTTTGAGCTACGCTTAGAAATATTAAGCCAATGGATCTAACAAACATCAAAGTCTTGAGTTTTAAAATGTTTATACACATACATTACGCATAAGTCCCATCGGGGTATGAAGAGACTATAGAGCTGCACTTGTTACGATCTTGGCATACCTCTTTAGCTTCCATTACTCGCATATGTTCCTTTCATACACGCTCGTTAATTCTTGGTATATCTAACCGGGCCATTCTTTAACACCACTTCTACTTGGTTAAGATATGTTCGCTAAGGTGGTCTTTACCAACTCTTAAAATGTTTATATACATAAATTACGTGTCATGGTGTATGTCCGGTACGAACTTCCAAATTTCTAAATCGAATTTAAAAATTTGATATGTGATATGTGTACAAAGTTCCAATTAATCTGTCTATCTATAGAAGTTTAAAATCGACGAATGAGTCGGTTACAAACGTACACACATATAAACAACTGAAGCTAATATAAATCGTGTAAAAAGAAAGTCATTATTCAGCTTATTTACATAATATATAGATTATTTGTTAAACAAAATTCTTCCTCATGAAATACTCTATCAATTGCTGAAAACATTACAAAGATACATCAGTTAGTTCTTAAGTTTATCCCGTTCAAACATACAAACGCGGCGGAAAGTCATTGTTACCATACCGATCGTATATATCATACATCCTTTCATGTATAATTAGAAGACGAGTTTCCAGTGAATGGCTCTGATTGTTCCAAAACGTTGTCCCTCAAGCGGTTTAATATCATGTGAGTCAACAAACCGAGTATGTCGCTACAGTTGCTACGAATCGCTCTTGTAGACAGACGCTAACATAATTAGGGGTAGCACACACTGTTGGAGCCAATTCTGATTTAGAGGAAAATCTAATTCAATTATTAAAAATACTATATGGGTAGTCATGGGTAGACGGGAGGATATTGCTCTAAGTATTGCTTTGCAGATCGACAAACAAGCGTCACTGCAGCCACACAGAACGGATAGATGGCGGTATATTAATCAAAAACAGTGTGGGGATGGGATGCAGCATCCCCGTCGGGAAAGCTACGCTCTGCAATTGCTAACAGGCTTTAACAGCGGGGTTCTTATGAGCGAAATTCCCCTTTTCTTAGGGAGGCCTTTGTCCAATAGTGGACTTCCAATGGCTGATATGATGATGATGATGCAGCCATCATAGATTATCACTATCATCTGTGCAATCCATGCGGGTCCATTATTATTTGTGATTAATTACATATTGAATGTAGTTTTGTTTTTAATCTGGCCTTCAGTGTGTGCACAGCCTTAAACGATTCGTGAATTTTGTGTCCACATTAAATAATTAACTACCTGCGACCATCCGTCAAACAAAACGGGGCCCACAATTATTTGGAATAGAGGTCAAAATCCAATGTAATATTTATGAAGCGGTTTGACCTACTTGTAAACCCTTGTATGGGATATTGCATATATCAGTTGCTACTGGATTCTGCGGTCAAAATGATTCAATGTACTAATCGAATCGCAGATTTTGGTTTCAATGACATCCTTATAACAATTTCTGTTTTATTTACTAGCTAGTCTACTAGCGGCGTCACGCGGTTTCACTCGTGTTCCCTTTCCTGTGAGAATAATCAATATACATAAATACAATTTCCGTGAGATACCGACAGGGTGTAAAAGACTGGATTTCGAATGGATATACCGCTATGTTTCAGTTCTGGTACCTTAGTCGCATCTACCGACACCTGGTGCAAAGGGTGGTAATATTCTACTCTGCCGGTACCTCTCGGCTGAAGAGGAAAATAAACATATTAAAATAACTATTTTTTTTATTAGTTCAGTGTACAAAATGCTGTATAATAATAATGAATATATATGTGTAATTAGTATATAGAAGAAGATCAACGAGCTATAGAGGGGCAATGCTTGCAGGTTCTTTTCGCGATCGAATCAGGAATGAGGAGATTCGTAACAGAATTATAGTTATCGACATTGCCTGGCGGATTAGTAAGTTGAAGTAGCAGTGGGCTGGACATTTGGTACGCAGAACTGATGGCCGATGGGGTCGTAAGGTGCTGTGATGGAGACCACATACCGGCAAGCGCAGTGTAGAGCGTCCACCCGCAAGATGGACAGACGATCTGACTAAAACTGCAGGATCACGCTGGACACAGGCCGCATACAACCAGTCCTATTGGAGATTACTTGGGGAGACCTATGTCTAGCAGTGGGCGTCTTATGGCGGATCTTATGATGACATATATTATTATACATACAAAGGAATACTAGACCTCTCATGCAACGATTCAGGCAACATTCGGATGGATGTTTGGATGGAAAAAAGGATATTAGGCAATTCGAAGTTCCATTATATAATAAAACGAATTTTCTAATACAGCCTTTGAATATCTTGCTTCAGGAAAATCATGATTTTTTATCAGAATTTCTACGCGGAAATTGTCTATTTCAAATTCTAATAAACATCAAAGAAGATATTGGTATTTGTTCTTAAATTTTTACATTTATCATTTCCTGGCTTCTACAATCGAGAATATTTCGCGTTAGACCTCGTCCTCACTTGCGGGTCATTTAATAATAACGCTTCACTCTATTTGCTTATCATATGTATATTTTGTAGTAATTTACAAAGGATGAGAATAAAACTCAAAAATAGCATATAAAGTTAAAATGTTTTAGTTATAATGACGTAGAGAATAATAATAATGAATTGCCACAACATGTCATACATCGACCTGACTCCGTGGTAAGTCGCTTAAAGCACTTATGTTACGGACGCCAGACAAAGCAAGAATCACAAATCTACTACCTAAATACATATATTAATATCCAGACACAGAACAAACACAAATGTCATCATATAAATAGTTGCTCTGAGTGAAGATCGAACCCACCACCCCTGTCGTACGAGATAGGTTCACTACTATATACGACGTCGGGACTGATAATAAAACAGAATAATCGGTTGCATATAGTCCAACTTACTAAATAGAACATAAAGGTATACGACTTTTATATAATAAATACATGAAATAAGAGTACATAAAAGAAAGATGAATTTCTATTATGTCAGGTGAACAAGTAAACATGTCAAAGATCTTTGCACTAGACTAGGCATCAGAAAGAGACTCGTAAACCATACCCCCAAGAAAAAGATCCATCTATCTCCCAAGAGCGTAACTTTCGCTATGGGGATGCTGCTGCCCAAACACCAAAAAATATTTGTATATTTATATGTTAATTATTTTTATAATAATAATAATAATCGATTATAAGAGGAAATCATGATCTTTAAAAAATAATAACAAAAAAAACAGTCAATATAAAAAAAACTATTGCCATATTACAAAGATGTCAGTTTTTAAGTAAATACTTTTATTAAATTAGATTAGATTACGTCATGTGGTCAAGAAAATAATATAGTATAGAGCAACCACCCAGGGCAAGTATTTATATTATAACTTTGCGTATTTGTTCTGTGTCTGGGTGTTATTTATATGTATTAAAATTTTATATTTGTAATTTGTTTTTTGTCTGATATCCGTTACACAGATGCTTTAGCTTCTTATCTTGTCGTCAGGTCAGCGTATAAAAAATAGTATGAAAAAAAGCCATACGTGCTCACTGGCAAGAAGCATCTTGGTCCATTGTAATCAAACCCTTTGGTGCCGCGGTATTTAATCAAATTCACTCATCCAAATTCGCCTTTTATTCCGCCCTTTTTCTTTTTTATGGAAGGGCAAATTAAGTTTGTGCTCCTTATTGAATAATACAATAGGCTTTAACACTGTCTGCCTTTGTCTTAAATTTCGCTAAAATATCATTTGGAAAAGGGCCGATCTCTTTAAAAGCTGGATCCTCTTATTGCATATTGAGACTATTTTGAGTATAGCTTTTATCTTAGTATTTTATATCTTATTACCTAGTTTGATTTATTTTGTCTTCTTATTACTATTATTGAAGGTTCTATTCATTATCACCATATCAGACATTGAAAGTCCACTGCTGAACGTAAGCCTCCTCAAGAAAGAGGGAGTTTTGGTCATAATTGCCGCGCTGGGCAAGTGTGTTGGCAATTGCAGGGCGCAGCCTTCGCGGTAGGGATGCTGATACCATTCCCACCCTATGCATTTGAACTACACTATCCCGGATGGATATACCATCTTCTGTCAGTTTTGGTACCTTATTCGCCTCCTGCGTCACCTGGTACAAGGGGAGGTACTATTCTACTTGCCTGTACCTCACGGCTTATGGCAAGGTTCTATTAAAATCTTGAAAATCTTTTGTGAATTTTATTTATTCTATGACCTTCACAACCTTTCAACTTATTATAAGATTGAAAACTAATTAAGATTTCCACAGTTTTCTTTATAGAATATTAATTACAGACCTCATACAAAGGTCGACTGCATTGGTACCTCACTCTCACCTATTTCTACCGCCAAATAGCAATATGCGCATTACTGTGTTCGGTTTTGAAGGGTGAGAAAAGCAGGGAAATTACTGGGTAATGTGACATACTATCTATCAGGTTGGCAGAGCGTTAGTGATATCCTTGTGATAATACGAGCGTCTATAGGCTGCAGTGATACCTGCCTATCACACGGTCTGTATGCTTGTTTGTCGACCTGTTGTAATAAAAAAAACATATTTTTGTCAAGAAGTGATTTATTTATATGAGAATAAATAAAGATTTAAGAACAGTTTAAAATCAATTAAAGTGTTTTCAGTTTAGATTTTTTAACCTGTTTGATTACCTATTGCGAATCGATTTATATCATATATCATCATATCAGCCATTGGAAATCCACTGCTGGACATAGGCTTTCCCAAGAAATGGGGATTTTTCCCCACTATTGCCGCGCTGGGTAATCGAGTTGGCAATCGCATAGCGCACCTTTCGCAATGAGGACGCTTCTGTCCATCCCCGCGCTGTGCATTTGAGCTACACTGTTCCGGATGGAGATATTTAGAATAGGCGACTAAGGTACCAACCTTAGTCGCCTATTACGACACCTGGGACAGAGTTAGGTACTATTCTACTCTGCCGGTACCTCACGGCTAGATTTATATGATTTGGTATAAATAATGTTTTAATATTATTGTTCTAATTAATATACACCTTATTGTTGAAACAGTGGATTTAAATACATGTTAACCTAATATTGGAACGTGTTTGCCTAAGTGGGGTTTCATGTTTCAGATTATTAAATTAAAGCAACTTATCTCATTATCTTATTAGGTCTGATGGAGGTTCGTTTCCTATGAAACCTAGAAAATACTGTGCTCTTTATAAATAACGACAAAACATACTTGACTAAGAAGTTTCTAGAAGTAACATATTTTGTTTTGTCAGTTAATATATATAGAGTATCTGACGGGCTCGATCGCGCGCATGGTAGTAATCCTGTCTTATATCATAGGTCGCGGGTTCGATTCCCACTCAGAGCAGATATTTATATGATGATATATCTGGTCCGGGTATTAATCATCATTACCATACCGGCCATTTTTGCCCATAATTGCCACGCTGGATAAGTGTGTTGGCAATCAATCGCAGAGCGCAGCAATCGCAGAGCGCAGCAATCGCGACGCGGATGCTGCTGCCCATCCGCGCCCTGTGCATTGGAGCTGCACTGTTTCGGATGGATATACCGCCATATGTCGGTTTTGCTACCTTAATCGCCTCAAACGACACCTGGTGCAGTAGGAGGTAATATTCTACTCTGCCGGTACCTCATGGCGGAGTAGAATATAAATGAAGATGAAGTTGGAAAGTGGTAATTTTTAAGAACATGTTATCAAATTATTGTTATATTTATTAGTTGTTGTTGCCATTATTGTTTGTTGATTAGTAATACCTAACTTTTACGCGGTAAATACTCGTAATAAAACTATTTATTTCGTTTAAAACCTAGTTATAATAGAATTGAAAAAGTTCCACAGGAACGTGACATATGTGCAATTATTTATTCATAAATCGACTGACACCGATCCGTTTGCGATCTAACTTCGGGACGCGATTAAAACTTGCAGAATTTTAATGATGGAGTAAGTTGAGAGTTAGGCCGTGAGATACCGGTTAAATAGAAGATTTCCTGTACCAGGTTACCAAGAGACGATTAAAGTACGAGAACCGACAGATGGCGGTATAGCCATCCGAAACAATGCACCCTTAATGATGGGCGGGGATGGGCAGCAGCGTCTCCGTCGCGAAAGCTGCTTGTCAAGAGCGGCAATTATGGGCATAATTCCATTTTATTCTTTATTGGGGAGGCCTATGTCTAGCAGCGGAATTCCAATAGCTGTGACTTCGTTTATAATGGACGACGAGTAACCATTTGCAGCGAAATGGTAGACTGCCTCAGTCTTGTCTTCCATGTCTCTGTTTGAGTTCCGTTTGGTGGATATTCTTATTAAAAATTTAGTTTTGTCTTCGGGCCAGTCACCCATACTAATCTATACTTAATAATAGTACTAGCTGTACCCGCGACTTCGTCCGCGTGGAATAGTTTTTTTGGGTACCATACATGTTTACCTTAACTTAACTGATGTCGTGTTAATTTTTATCGAATCAATGGCTTGAAAACCAAGTTTCTAGTTTTAAAAGTAGCGATATTTCCATACAACTTTTGACCCCCTTTTCGACTCTTTACAACCCTTATTTTGAATAAAAAATAGCCTATGTCCTTTTTCAGGGTCTAAAGATTGTCTATGCCAAATTTCATCCACATCGGTTGAGAGGTTTTAGCGGGAAATCGTAACAGACAGGCAGTCATAGTTACTATCGCATTTATAATATTAGTAGGGATATATTTCTTGAAAGCTAGTGTGCAAATTACTGAGTAAACCATTCTCGATCCATCAGCAAAGATTGTACCTATATATACCTCAATTTAGTTCTCGAGATTGCATTACAGGCCTGTCAGAACAACACCCGCTCCAGGGGACCTAGGAATTGGCAAGGATATTAACAGTTATTTTGACCTACTTGGTCTGTGAACGATTGCACATTTAATTTAATTTCTTTAACGTGCTGTGACTTAAAATATGGATAAAAAAACGCTCAGGAAGCGTAAGTTGAAGTTGGTAGTCTGAGAACTCCGTACGCATAGTAAACTACATATTTATGTCATTTTAGACCATCACTTATTTATTTATTATTTAACTTTAATGTTCAAAATATTACAAAAAGTACAAATGGCAGGCTTAATGCCAGTTGGCATTATCTCCCAGTCAACCATTAAAACAACAGGAATATATATATATATATATATATATATAGTGTTGCAGACAATATATATACAAAAAAAATACATATGATATAAAAAATATAACAGAAATAGGGTTATAGAGATAGAGAAGCAGCATCAGTAAATAAAGTACGGAGAAAGCGTTTCAGGATAAATTTGTTTGGGGATTGCTTAATATTCAACGGAAGCTCGTTCCAGAGTCGTATAGCTGTCACTGTAAAAGAGGTTGTCAAAAAACTATAGTGATGAGAAGGAGTTAAGAGCGAGAGAGTATTAGAACGGAGATTACGTTCGTGAGAGGAAGATAGGAATTGGAATCTGTCCTTTAAATAAGTTGATGCATACGGATCAAAAACTATTGAAAATAGTATGGTTAAACGAATTTTGCGACGTTCATGAATAGGAAGCCAGACGAGAAGAAAACGGTAGTAGAAAATATGATCGTATCGTACTTATATAATATAGATGGCGGTACATCTATCTGTAAAAAAGTAGCCCCCTTTCTTGTGGAGGCATATATCCTGCAGTGAAATTCCAATGGCTGGTGTCATATAGTTAAGAATTGCTATGGTCATAGTAGCACAATGGTGATGCAGTCCTCTGGTATAAGAAAGATGTAGGTTCCAGTCCCGCATGACCACAGAGACAAGTTTTGTTTTTGGTTATCACCATAAATATAATAATATCATCTTAAGTATATAGATTGGAAAAGAGGATATAAATGCCTTATTCTTATTATTCTTACTTCTATATCAATGATGACTGTCCATTTCGCAGGGTTCCTAGTAAACTAAGGAACCCTGAAAAATAATGATTACAACAGTAAATGAATCGTTGCCCTGTCAGATAACATCTTAATTAAATCCCGTGCGGTTTGATTTGCGAGTTGGATCGACCGGTCGCCGAACTATGGACAATTATTACATTCATTACGTTCCTTATCAACGCCTCGGCGCAATCTTCATGTAATTGCGCGCTAGTGATGTTCTCATCCAATCAAATCTGCATATTTAATTGATTCATTCAATTAAAAATTATTAACTTTTTTTATTGTGGGTGTGATGTTATTCTTTCAGTTATTCTAATATTATAAAGATAAAAGATTTGATTATTTGATATGCTTTAATTAAAAACTACTAGGCTGATTTTAAAAATTCTTTTACTGCTTCTTTACTGAACAAAGGTTTTATTACATTTTAGAAAAAAAATCAGAGACCACTATCTAAAATAGGACAGAATGTTTGTAATACATTCGGTACGTTCGAACTCAGAAATTACTGGACTCATCACAAAAATTCTTTGATAAATAGAAAATTACATTATTAGCAAGCGACATAGGTAATATATTGTCACGTTTTGTCACGGGAAGCAAAGGAAGTCACGTGACTGAAGCCGTGGAGCGTTGCTAGTTCTAAATAAAACTATTTGTTTTATTTCAAATTGTTAGGTATCCGAACACTAGCGTTGCACTATTGTTGTCTATAATGTAGTTAAAAGAGGTTGCTCATTTAAATTTTAATATTATTCTAAAGATATAGGTTTTTCTTTTATTTATATTTGTAAATTAAGTAAATGTAGTCCCCATTTTGTTAGCTGGTTTATGCCCTCGAATCCGATTAAATTCACTGTTCGTTTAATGTGTAAAATTTAAATGTTCTGGCTCTAAAGTATCAGATTCATTATATTATTTGTTTCAAAATAAAACGAAATAATTTACACAAGCCAGTTATGGGTGCTCGGAATATTAATAACGGTACACCAAATCGATATTAAATTTAAAACATCAATTGAAATTTCAATTGAGCACATTTCCCATCACTAGTATAATAATCTGGTACCGTAATCTATGGTGATTTCCATCGTTTTATTAGCCCACATTTCTGCTAAATGGACACTTGTGGCCCGCAATACGCAATTGCGATCTCTGACCTTTTCTCCAAAGTACCGATATAGCATTAAAGTGCAAAGCGGAAGGTCTACTTGCGAACTTACTATATTTACCTAAAGACAAATCAAATTTAAAAAAATATTTGTTGTGCTGTTATAACATTTATCTGTGTGCTAGAATGTTGATTTAGTATCTAAGAATACTTTGTAACTGACATATCTTTATCGCTCGATCATCATCATCGTTCCAGCCATTAGAAGTCCACTGCTGGACTTAGTCCTCTCCAAGAAAGAAGGTTCTTTGCCCATAATTGCCTCGCTGGTCAAGCGTGTTGACAATCGCAATGCGCAGCTTTCGCGACCCCGCTCCGTGCATTTGAGTTACACTGTATCTAATGGATATACCGCCATCTGTCGGTTCTGGTACCTTAGTAGTCTATTACCAAACCTGGTACACTGGGAGGTATCATTCTATAGACGCCCGTATCAACACAAGAATATCACTAACACGTGGTTAACCTCGAATCTTGAAGCTGTTATGTCACATTACCTGGTAATTCCACTGCCTCTATCACCTTTCACAACAGAACACAGAAATGCAAATATAGTTGTTTTGCGGTAGATATGGGTGAGAGATACCAACATAGATAACCTTTGTATGAGGTTTACTCCTAGTAAATTACTAGTGAAAATCCGCCCAAAATCATGTCAAGTCACTAGGTATGCTGTCAAAGGTCTACATAGAGGTTTTCCTCCCTTTCAAGTCCTCTGCGACGTGAGAAACATATTTCTTTTAAAATATGTCATTTTGTTGGTCCCTGGTTTCAGTTGTTCATTCTCGCTCAACGTTGAAGGGTCGAATATCTATGTTACCTTCGCTAGTTTTATTGTACGCTAGCCTATCCTTATATACTTTACTTATATATACATATATATACTCCTTGGTGACCTTCTGAAGGATTTCGGGATCGTACTACGGCCCAGTTTGTGACAGAATGTTTCTTGGTAAGGGAGTAGGTGCTGGATAGAAAGTTGTTTTTATATAATTTATGTAACATACTAGTTGATGTCCGTGGTGTCGTTTAGATTTATTAAAGACTGGCACTGGTCGTGAAGACCTCTTGTAATTAGAAGTCTTGCCCCCCCACCCCCTTCACCTTAGACAGCTGAAGTGCAAAAAGTCGAGCCGATTGCATAAGGTGAAAAACAAGAAATTTAGATCTTTTCGGACGCGGTCTTATGTATTCTAGTCGATGCAGACGAAGTCGTAGGCAGAAAGTTAGTAGCTAAATTTACATGCACATTAAATGATTTTATAATTAATTTTGATATTCATCTGTAGAGACATTATAATGAAATCAAAATCTTATAAATACATACACTCGCTCAATACGCGCACAAATTTAAAGCGCGTCAATTGAAACTTGTTTACATTCTTCAAACAATTCTCGCGCTTCTGTTTACGCCCGGATAGCAAATGTTGATTAAATAAAATATAACATTGAATAAAACAAATTGCCAATTGCTTTTTATTTCCCCAAAAGAAATCTTCGTCGGATGCCTTGCATTGTTTGATGTATTCGTGTGGAATGTTGTTATAAAGAAGTGCCTCAAGCGTTATGTTCTAACCGAATTCGTAAAGTCCAAATTCTGATTCGCAAACCTGCGAAATATCTTCTTGACCAACATACCTTAGTGTTCATCGAAAATGTTACCAGTGATGACTTACGCATTGGATCATGATCCTAAACTATTGCCTTATTAGTTCTTCCAAACTTATAAGGCTCAACAATACAACAATACCTCATCTAATACCATTTGCATGAGGTCTAAATAATCGGGTACATGAGTTAGACTTCATACAAAAGTCGCCTGCATTGGTACCTCCCTTTCGCGTATTTCTGCCGCCAAATAGCAGTGTTCGCATTACTGTATTCAGGTTTGAAGGGCGAGAGAGGTATTGGTAATTAATTGGTAATTAAAAATAGAGTTATTGAGAGAGCAAAACGTAGAGTCTAGAAGTCTAGCCTAGAAGAAAAAAATGAGAGGATTAGCAAATTGGAATACCTATGAGCAGCTTAACACGCATAAGTAATGGTAAATAGACCACGCACAGGCTAGGGCAGTGTAGGGCGTCCACCCGACACGATGGACATGGGCAAACGATCAAGAGCCTACAATGGAGGTCCAATATCGGAAGTGGTAGACTTTAGTTTAGCCGCTTTAATCAAAAGTAGAGAGTTTTACACTACATAGTTAAATTGCAGATAGAAATTTTTTTTCATGGCGTTGGAGTGACAGTTTGTGTTTTTAGACATAATTCAACAAAAGCAAAGTTTAGCTGAAACACATTAGGCATTTTTATATTTTACAGGCAAAATTCTCTCGCTATCAAACCAATGTATATGTCATAATTACTATTTGCTTCGCGTTCCTCGGAAATTTATAGACTAACTTTTGTCCCTAATGGGTTTGTATACATCTCTTTTTTTGACTAACCGACATAGTCTGGCTTTCCTGCAATATCATTTATCTATTGTCACATTTTATATGATGTTGATTATATACGTTCAATCGTGCTCAAACATTCGTCTATTTTACATAAAATCTTTTGATTAATTAATGTTGAGGAAGCAAGGGAAGTATGTTTCTCTCACACTGTCTGTCTGTCACTCTATGATACTTTTTTATATTAACCTATGTCTCTATATTTTTAAGTGCCTTTGACATGTGTATAAAAAATTTGTTGAATGGTTATCGCGAAAGCGTATCAAACATTAATTAGTATAAATATAAAGATCAAGAGTCTTGTGCGCCAAGAGTCCTGGGTTCGATTCCCACCCAGAGCAAATATTTATATTATGATATTTGTGTTTGTTCTGTGTCTGTGGATTAAAAAGATGTATTTAAGTAGTATATTTGTGATTCCGCTGTTGTCTGGCATCCGTAACACCTGTGTTTTAAGCGACTTACCACAGAGTGAGGTCGATGTATGAGATGTTGTGGGAATTTATTATTTTTATTTTATTAGCTAAAATATCAATCTTAAGAGGTGTTCCGTAATATCTATTTGTTATGTAAACCCGTAAACACTATTATTGTAAATTATTTAAATAGAAAGATTTAAGCTTATTTTGGTACTGGAAAAACAACTCTTAAAATGCGGTATAAAACTTTGGTTTTAATGTGAATAGAGTCTTAAACCGGATAATTTCTCTGCTCGCACAGAAAGACCATTATTCTCGTAATATCAGCCGTAAGATATCCACTGATGGACATAGCCATTAGATGTCCAAATAATATCCGAATCAATTACATGCTGCACCTGCGGTTTTACTCAAACGATCTGGCATAAACATAGACAGAAAATCAATCTAAAAAAAAATCCTTGCATCTATTCCCCAATTAAAGCAAAATATACTTTGTAAATATACTCCTAAAATGAAAGGCTGACCTGACCTGCCTCCTTAATTAAATGCAAAAGCATTTAGGGGGTTAATTGAGGTGAAGATATGAAAAGGCTGATGGCTGTCAAGTGCTCCTCAACAGTGTTGGAAAGGTGGGGCGTTATTTTAAGTACTTTTCTTATTGTAGCCATTTATTTTTGTATTTTCCTGTAGTGAATTAGCCCCAGGAAGTTTTAGCGCCTTGTACCTACTATTCCTTGTTTTTGTGTTGTTTTTATTGGCATACAACTATGATTCATCTGTTGAGTGAATAAAAAAATATATACCTCTAGGATTTACGCGATGGAATTGAACCTGTGTTTACAGTGACATACGTACCACTATTCCAATTAGGACATCGGTTCGATCAAGTGAAGCATTACTATCTATTTAGCTACTTATCACGGAGTTAAGTTTTGACGGGCCCGGTGGCGCAGATGGTAGTGATCTTATCTTGTGCGCCAAAGGTCGTGAGTTGGATCCCCACCCAGAACAAATATTTGTATGATGATATTTATATTTATTCTGTGTCTGGGTGTTGAATTCCTCTGTTGAAGGTTTTGTAATTCCTCTGTTGTCTAATGTCTATAACACAAGTGGTTTAAGTCTCTTACACAGAGTCAGGTCAATGTATGAGATATAGTGTGAATTTATTAATATATATACATATATATATATTTTCGTAACACGCACGTCGGATAACTTGTTATTTTTTAAGTAATATATATTACTCAAAGACACTAGGAGTTATCCGACGTGCCTGCTACAGTCCAGATAGTTTAAATACATATTGGAATTTATAGTCAAGTCCGTTCAAGTTCCGTTGTATGCAACAGTTATTACTTATAAGACGCTAAAATAATACGTCGCCTCGTTCTTTTGCTTTCATTATATTCATTTGACTCAATATTTTTTTTATTTAAAGGCAGGAGGGTTTTCTGCCCTTTGGCAATTAATAAAGAAACCATCAAAGCAACTGCCGTGTAAAAGGACCGCCATATTTATACTTTCAGTTGAAGCCATTTTGAAACTGAAAGTCTTAGAAAACAAGCTTGAATAAATGAAAAATAATAACTACTTCGAATTTATTTCTCTCATAAAACTAATATAATTTTTCCGCTAACTAATAAATATTATATTTTAAGAACTTCTTTACATAAACAAAGTTGGAATCAGACGTTGGAAGTCCAAGTTGGATATAGAAGTTTTAGCCAACTATTGCTACGCAGGAAAGGCGTGGTAGCAATCGCAGAGAGTAATTTAGCAACGAAGCTGCTGCCCATCTCTACCCACAGCATATACATCCTGTAGTTACCTCCTACGACATCTGATAAAAAGTGAAGTACTATTCTACTCAACCGGTAATCCACAGCTTTGCAGGTGCTATATAGTGCCGGTAATCTTAAGTAATAAGATGTATTGTGTCATTGAAACCAAAATAACAAGGCTTCCTTTCATTCCGAAAAACTGATCCCGTGGGTATAACTAACATTTATTTTAGTGTGTAGAGATGTTATAAAAGGCGACTAAGTTCCCAGAACCGACAGATGGCGGTATATCCATCCGATCCTCTAACGCACAGGAGGCCCCCTGGATGCTCCCCTTACTTGGGGAGGCCTATATCCAGCAGTGGACTTCCATGGCTGATATGATGATGATGGTGGTATATTTTAGTACAATAAAAATCAATCGACAGTTAATCTTTTATTTGATTAAAATGTCCAATTTTTGATCTCAACTTATATAGGAATGATATATCATACCTAAAACAGTGTTGTTTAAATGGGAAATACGGCCGAAGCTTCATGTAAAAGCTAGTCATACGGGTAAAAGCGTATAACCTGCATTTACCGCATACAATACGAGGATTGTGGTTAGTTCATTTTGATTAACCCTTTGTCTAGACAGGCAGGCAAATGCCTCTGAAGGCTACTGTACCAACAAAGGGGTTGGTAAACGTGGCTGTATTAACTAGGTATTGTTTAATCCTCTATATATTTAGTACATGGGTATATGAAATCCTATGTATTACAATATAGACGCGATAATTAAACACATCAAAAATCGAACCCATGACCCGTGGCGCACAAGATAGGATCAGTACCATCTGCGTGATCGGGCCTGTCAAGTATAATGTTGTTTTCGATTTAGATTAAAACTTTTTCAAACAGTCTATTTCCCTTGACTGTACCGACTTAGACTGGAAGAAGCATCGAGTGTCGTGAGTTTTGTGATGTTCTATCGGCTGAATAGAGAGATTCCATCAAACTTACATAAGTGTGTTTACGAGGGACCGCTAAATTTTCTCACGGAAATAGAATCATTAACGATTTTCCTGGGGCCGATTTGTACGATAAATTAGACCCTTGAATGTAACTCAGATATCTTTAATGTAGGTAACAAAAGAAATTTCGACTTTGATCTAATAATAATATACGTTCATCATCATCATACCAGCCATTGAAAGTCCACTGCTAGATATAGACCTCTCCAAGAAAGGAGGTTTTTTGCCCATAATTGCCACGCTGGGTGATATTGCCACGATGGGTGATATTGCCACGATGGCTGATATTGCCACGATGGGATAGCTGCGCTCTGCGATTGCCAACACGCTTGGTGTTGGCAATCGCAGAGCGCAGCTATCACAACAAGGATGCTGCTGCCCCGCCATGTGCATTTGAGTTGCAGTGTTTCGGATGGATATACCGCCATCTGTCGGTTCCCGCACCTTAGTCGCCTCTTACGACACCTAGTGCAGTGGGAGGTACTATTCCACTCTGCCGGTACCACACGGCATAATAATACACAATACAGACAATAGTATTTATAGTTATACATAGTAAAGTACAATCGGCGGCCTTAACGCATACAGCGATTTCTTCCAGGCAACCTTTGCATGGAACATATTTTAAAATATGAGATAGTATGAGGTGTACCAAATAAAAATAATAATAAAATAAACAACAATAATAATAAAAATAACGTAATAACATGGCACACATTTTAAAATTAAAGAAGAAAATATGTACACGTAGCAAACTGATCAGCGAAAATTACTACTGCTACGTTTTAGAGTCGAAGTAATCATAGCGATAGATAATACTCCTTCACTCCCTTCTTAAATATCGGCCAAGACCGCGCGCATCGGATTTTTAGGGGAAGTGCATTCCATCGTAAACGAACAGCATCCACCGTAAAGGATTTACTCTTGAATGCTGTGGTTATGCTCAGGCATTCTAAACGTTAGCTAAACGTAAGCTCTCTGATGACCTAAAAGATCTCTCCTGGCTGCCTTCTAAGAAGACAAAACGATGATCTAAATCATTTGTCAGATTCCATTCGCATTTTTTCTCAAATAATAATAATAATAATATTGATTTTTCTCCTACACGCTAAAGAATTAATGTACAATAACTTTACATATATTTAATTAATCGAATCAAACTTCAAGTCCGGTGGAGACTGGAGTCTGAAACTAAGCTTAGTTGACTAAGCTTGTAATTTACAAATCACGAGGCCTCCCTACCGGTACAACATATATTAGTGTATGTATTAGTTTATATAAAAATAAGAAATTGGGAATCTTTATGGTATTGTGTGTCTGTGTTATTGTGTGTGGAGGATATGATAAATGTAAGGTGCATCTAATGTTTTTGCCGCGAGGTACCGGTAGAGTAGAATAGTACCTCTCACTGTACCAGGTGTGCTAAGAGGCGTCTGAGGTACCAGAACCGACCAATGGCGGTACATCCATCCGAAACAGTTCAGCTCAAATGTATAGGGCGGGAATGGGCAGCAGCATCACCGTCGCGAAAGCTGCACTCTGCGATTGTCAACACGCATGCCCAGCGCGGCAATTATGGGCAAAGAACTTTCTTTCTTGGAAAGGCCTAGTCCAGCAGTGGACTTTCAATAGCTGATACGATGTTGATGATCTGATGTTTTCCTTTTGAATTCATTCGTTTTTCAATCAGGATTTTAATCACAAGCAAGCTAAAGATTTAAAAACTATATTCATTTAAAATATAGCCAGTATATATGGTAATATTTTAAAGAGTAAAGATATCGTTTTTCATTGTTTATTACGGTTTATCGATTAAACACTCGACCTACTTTAAAAATACTTTCACCATGTAACATATCCCATGGCAACCTGAATTGGAACAGGAAATAACTACCTAAAATAAATCAATTTATATTTTTGTTCGTTAGTACCCAAAAAGACTCAATCATAACTGAACCGACTTTAAAAATCAGGTCGTGGATTTGATCCCCGCCGTTTTAGGTAATATTTGTGATTTCTCTGTAGTCTGGTGTCCGTCACAATTATTCAAAAAATATTTTCTAAGAAAACGGGAATTTCGCGGGTATATTTCCACAGTGCTGCTAGTAGTTTTATAATATATAAAAAATGTTAAATGAAACATTTTATGAAATTCAAGTAATGTTGCTTTATATAAAAAAAACTATCATATCATTATTAGGTCCCATTCAATAGAACGTTGTAAAGATTATACAAAAGCAAAAACCGGACGATTCTTACCTGTGACGAACAAAATAAATTGGCTCATAGTAAGGCTATAAGTTTGATTGTGTTCAGAATAACTATTTGAAACGGTCTGGCATTTATAATATAGCGGGGGCAGGCCCCGGAGCCCCGGGCCTCGGTCGTGGCTCCACCATTAAATCTATCTGTGCCCTTTGTTGCAGCCTCCGACGGAATAAAAGGAAAACACGTTATCTTTTTATGATCCCAACGCTAAGGTTTACTTTCATTGTTTGTAATGTTGATAATAAGACATACGAAGAAGTAAATTGTCGCTCAGTTTTTCAAATGAAATCCAATTCTGTATTGATGTTATAAATGTGGTTTACCAAACAACAATTATTAAGGAAAATTTTGTATTACCTTCGGAGGTTTCCAACGGCAACGGAACGGAAGACCACTCGAAAGTTTCACTTTAATGTCAATCAATTAATTTTATTAAATAATAAAATAATATTGCTCGTCATTTAAAATAGTAATAAGCCGTGAGGTACCGGCAGAGTAGACTACAATATCGATTAAGGTCTATCAGAACTATGATAGATGGCGGTATATCCATTTGAAAGTGAAGCTGATATGCACAGAGCGGGGATAGGCAGCAAGCCCTTCGTGAAATTGCGCTCTGGTATTGTCAACACGCTTGTCCAGCGAGGCAATTATGGTCTAAATTTTTCCTTTCTTATTGAGACTTATGTCCAGCAATGGACTTCCAATGGCTGATATGATGTATTACCACAAGGAGATCATTAGCGCGTGGCCAACCATGTGATTTGAAAATATGATGTCTCATTAGACAGTAATTTCAATGATTCTCTCTCACCCTTCAAACCGGAATACAGCAATGCGAACACTGCAGTTTGGCCGTATAGGTGATGTGAGATACAATACAGATAATCTTTGTATGACGCCTAGTCTTACTTAATGAACCTTCTTCAATCTAGTCATTGTTCTAATGTTCATGTTTTCACGACATGTTAGTACACAATTCTTTAATCAAGATCAAACTGCCAATTGCTTGCTACATTGAATTATGTAAAATTTCGTATAGTATCGATATTCTTTGTATAAATTAACGAATAAAAGGACACAATTTTTTTCTTCTAATTATCCCCAAGGCTTAACGAATTGGTCCCCATGGAAACTGGTGATCTCAAGGATTGACCTCTAGCAGTTTACCTTTGTCTCAAGGTGTGTCGAGATTTAATTAAAATAAAAATGTCTAACTGCGAATCCAACTCCAAGGAAGTTTGTGAGGATACAAAAGATATTTGTAAAATACTCTATGGTGTAACAACCCGCGTGTATTTACCATGTAAATAATACTCTGTTGGAGATATAAGGCTCATTTGAAATTAAACCTCCCCGAAAAGGGGGGATTTGCCCATAATTGCCGCGCGGGGCGAATGTTTTGGCAATCGCAGAGAGTAGCTTTTGCGATGCCCTGGAGGTACACTGTCTCGGAAAGATATACCGTCGGTTCTTGTAACTTTATCGCCTTTTACGACACCTGGTAAAGAGGTAGGCATTATTCTACTTTGCTGGTACCTCACGGCATATTACTTTATTAATAAAGAGTATGTATTTAATTACGAATAATGATATTTATTTAATTACGATCGAATCAGAAATGAGGAGATTCGTAACAGAGCCAAAGTTACCGGCATTGCCCAGCGGATTAGTAAGTTGAAGTGGCAGTGGGCTGGGCATTGGTACGCAGAACCGATTGCCGATGTTGGGATCTGGAATGGAGACCACGTACCGGCAAGCGCAGCGAAAGGCGTCCACCTGCAAGATGGACCGATGATCTGACTAAAACCGCTGGATCGAGCTGGACACAGGCCGCATACAACCGGTCCTATTGGAGATTACTTGGGAAGGCCTATGATGATGATTTAATTACAAAACAATGATAAACAAACGAAAATGTCGTTTCCCATTTAAAAGAGTGCATTCCTAAAACTACGTAAATATTGTACTAAGCAATTTCTGTGTAATCATTCCGCCTTTGTTTCGCTCTTGGAAACATGGAGAATTCCACAAAGGAAATGCAATAGGACACTCGCCTGTTAGCGCTCGCTTCTTCGTACTTGTTTCCCGATGGGAATCGCTATGTTATCCCGAAGGAGTTAATATTGGATCAACATTCGAATGTAAGCAAATTTCTTTTGACAAAGTAACTAGCTGTTGAATTTTGACTTTATTTTCCTGTTTTACTGATACTTTCTATCTGACTAGAATAGCTGGATCGTGCTAGATGCAATCGGTGCTAGTGGAAATCCTTGGGAAGGCCAACAGTTTACATCTTACGGAAAAGGTGATAATAAAAATTACTTTTCCCTGTTCAAATATGAATTACTTCATAATTTAAATTTTATTACATCATGTAAATCTGAATATAACTGAATATTATTATGCTGTTTAATTTCATCATCATCATTATCATGAAACCTTAAAACCTTCACTGCTGAACATAAGCCTTTCCATGAAAGAGGGAATTTGCGCATAATTATCGCGCTGGGCAAGCCCGCCCTGTGGCTTTTCAGCTACCTTACGGTTCCGGTATCTCTATTCCGGTTTCTGATCTATCTGTATCCCATATTACATTACTATATGATTAAAATAATTATAATTAATTGTTGGACTCATGTATAAATTTTATCAACCACGCGTGTTCTTCCTATATTTGTGAGAATAAATAAAATATTGCTTTGTTACTTGCTGCTAATATTTTTTATCGTCATAATCATACAGCCATTAGAAGTTTACAACTGGACATATCCCTCCCCAAGGAAAGGGGAATTTTGCCCATAATTGCCGCGCTGGGCAAGCGTGTTGGCAACCACAGAGCGCAACTTTCGCGATGGGGATGCTACTGCTCATCCCCACCTGTTGTACACCCCAGCTACACTGTCTCGGAAGGATATATCGCTAGCGGTCGGTTCTGGTGCCTTAGTCGTACGACGTTTACCTGATACAAAGGGAGGTACTATTCTACTATGCTGGTACCTCTCTCAAACTCACGGCTCTTCAGCTTTATAATAATAATATAGATTCGTCGATCTTAAAATCGCTATCGCTCTTAACATTGTACGAAACTTTAAAGCTTACAAGACAAACAATGGCTTATCCTAACCCACGCTATGCCCGTTACCCGGCGGATTGTTGTTAATGAAAATGGTCAAATCGGATAAATTATAGCGCTGTTACATTAGTTGCTAATGGTGAAAATTAATAGCTATGGCTTTCTGGGCCAAAGGTTCCCAACCTTCTTTTCGCAATATTCGCGGAACATTAACTTTGGTGGTATTTGTATAGCATCCCGAGAGAACATTTTCGGGATCATAAGCTAATAATGATAAACAAACAAAAGAGAATAAATATTTATTTAATTTGTTTTATGCATTAAAACATGCTTTTAGATATTATATTATACTTTTTCTTTACGATTATTATATATTTTTATGTTAAATCATATAAATATTATTTGCAGAAGCTAAGTTAAAAAATATCCGTAATATCGTAACAATTGGACACACTTTTATATTTATTAAATAGTATATGTATTATAGTATAAATGTACAAATAAAATAATTATGCGTAAGTAATTTAAAGAAAATATTCTTATATATTTATGTATATGTATACATAACACTTACTTGTTTATCTTTTCAAATAAAAAGTACGAAAAAGCTTGTAACCACTTACATATAATCATTTTTCGTTTTTAATATATATATCTTCTAAAAAGTATTTCTAATACTAGAAACATTACATGTTTATTTTCCCGAATGAAAATAGATACAATAAATAACCTTATCGGACCGAAGCATAAAGATCCAAAGTAACGAACATTACAAACAGAATAACATCGCTTATCCGCCGTCGAGTATCGGCTTTCTCTCAGAACACTAACAAAACCGCAGCCAGTGGGTATCCGACCCGTTTCCGGCACACCGGGAATTGAACCCACTGTTGACACTCGATAGGGACGCGTCTGACGGCTGGTCCAAGTTCTCTATATTCAGCATGACCAATTTATATTTGCCCGACTCCGAGATTAGTCGCTTAACGCATTTATGTCATCATACAACATAAATTTATACAATCACAAATATATACAATAGCAGTGCCCGTGACTTCGTTCACGTGGAACAGTGTGAATTCGTTCGCGTGGAACGAAGACTTGTGACTTTGGGTGGTGCCTACAGTAGCCTTCCTCGATAAATGAACTATGCAACACTAAAAGAATTTTTCAGCGCGTTTAGTAAGCCTTATACAAAAATCGTTTGCATTGATACCTCACTCCCAACTAATTCTACCATCAAATAGCAGTCTTTACTTGATGTGTGTGAAGGTTAAAAGGCAAAATACTGGGTAATGTGACATAATATTTTCAAGTCACAAGGCAGCGGTGACGCTTACTATTAAACGGTTTGTATGCTGGTTTTTCGATCTGCTGTAATATAAAGAACAAGAACATGATCGGGCCTGTCAAATTTTAGCTACACAAATGCTTAGTAGAGGAATAAAATCAGAGAAATTGAAATAAGCTACTTTCAAACGAGCGCCACTATAATGCCCGTGGTTTAGTGGCCTTGAGTGGTTACCACCAGTCTTATTCCTCACGTCTTGCTAGATCTTCGACAGCTGCTTAGGAATTTAGAAAAAAATTGCCTCCCGTAGGAATATCTTCGATGTAGACCAGCATTAGGTTCGTCCACAAAAAATGATTAAAGCTTAATTCTGCTTTGAAAAAGTACACTGTATTATAAATTGATCTCAACTATTCTTCAAACGGCTTATAAAAGCGGTTTATTCAATCATTTCCATTTTTTGTCGACGTTTCGATCCGTTAATGTAGTCAAATATTGATCGCAATTGTTAATGGGAAAGAGAGACTCCATCAACGTATTTATTATTTGATGTCGTATAAGTAGGCGAATGTGTCTAATTAGCAGGGAAACTATAAAACCTCGAACACCAATTAAAATGTATTCCATTGAACTTATATACGAGTAAAAGAACAAGGCAGGCAGAAATTGCTTTCACTTCCATGTTTATAATGACGGCGCCACTGGCTAAAAGAAAAATTGAAAAAACTTTAAAAGAATTTCTTTTTTAAAAACGTGTCGAAAATCGTAAAAAGTTAAATCTTTATAAATGCAAATATCTTACGGATATGTAAGTAAATTATTTAATAGAATAATCATCTAATCACAACCGCCATTTCTAAGTTACTTTCAGGAAAATTACGTTTTTATGGTTAATTAGTGAAATATATCATGTGTGATGGAAAAAATACAGATCTGGCCCTTTTTTAAACCGCCTTCAGCTATCATAGATGTCATTTATTAAATTAGTCATAACAAGGCTTTTGCTCTTTAAAAAAAATATTATTTTTTGTTACGAAAACTGAAAAAGAAAACTGTAAAACAAACGCTTGGGCTATATATTTCTCTTGTAATAAAATTTCGCATTAAATTACGCGCACTTATTACTATTAATATAATATATAAGGTATATGCCTTATTTATACTAATATTGAATTAAAGATCATTAATTTATTATCAAAGCAGTATATAAAAAGGTTGTCATTTAGCTATCGAAATTGGGTAAATTAGGTTTCTTGTTTGTCAACCAAAATTGTTAGAATGGAGACCTAACACTCAAAGAAATAATCCGATTTGGTCTGACGACAAAATTGAAAACATAGCTTATAAAATGAAGGTGTTTAGTGAATTCTAATAAAAGTACTTTACGTTGAAACTTTCCGAGATTAAATTATGACGGAGAAGTCATTTTGTCTTGGGCGATTTTTCTCCCGGTTTTTATTCATAAGGATAACAAATTTGACTTTCATATTAAGTTCTTTAGTAGAATTGTTGAGCCAGTAGTACTATACCAACAGGTTCTGAATTCGAATCCCGGTTAAACACAGGGAATAAAATCAATAAATAAATAAATAATAAAATAAATAAAATAAAATCGTGTGCCTGTCGAATAAAAATAGGTAGTACCTATATATTTATCATCATTATATCAGCCATTGAAGGTCAACTGCTGAAAATAAGCCTCTCCAAGAAAGGGGGAATTAGCCTGCATTTGGGCTACTGTTGCGGGTGGATATACTGCCATCTGTCGGTTCTGGTACCTTAGTCGGTTCTTACGACACCAACACATCTACATGCCCAGCGCGGCAATAATTGGCACGACTCCCCCCTTTTGGGAAGGCCTATTTCCAGCCGTGGGTCACCAAGAGCTGTGATGATGACAAAGATATGAAATATCAATCAATCTTATTAAAATCATAACAACACTTTGACTGCAAATTTAATAATCACTAATTTTTTGTAAGCGTTATACAGCTTTCCCGCATTCAATGTTGCAACTATCAAGACTAACGTAGATTAATAATGCCCAAAGAAAACATTACGTGGTCGAAAAAACTTAGGCATGCATGCAAAGCAGGGAAAATCGACACATCACAGTTTCTTGAACCACTAAATCTGTATTGCCGTTTGCTTGTAGAACAATCGAGCGCTTTCCCAGAAGTTTTTGTACCGCAAGCGGTGTGAAACGCTTAATTATGTACAACTCGACTGTGACGGCACAGTTCCCACACTATCATGGTACATATCGATCTTCACATTGATCTAGACTAGTATATTGAGTGTACTGCTTTCCATTATTAAATAAATAAATAACCACAACATCTCATATGTGATATGTCGCTTAAAGCACTTGTGTTTCGGACATCAGACAACCGAGATATCACAAATATATTTATCATCATCATATCAGCCATTGGAGGTCCACTGTTGGACATAGGTCTCCCCAATATAGGGGGAATTTTGACCATAATTGCGGCGCTGCTCAAGCGTGGTGGCAATCGCAGAGCGCAACTTTCGCGGCGAAGATGCTGCTGCCCATCCCCGCCCTGTAGTATTTTAGTTGCGCTGTTGATGGTTATACCGCCATCTCTCGGTCTCGGTATCTCAGTCTTCTCTTACGACACCTGGTACAGAGGGAGGTATTATTCTACTCCGCCAATACCTCACGGCTAACAAATATATGACTTAAATACATATATTTAACATCCAGACGCAGACGAACATAAATATAATTATATTAAAAATTTTGTCCTGGTTTGGGATCGAACCCACGATCTTTGGCCCACGACCCAAATATTTTATGTGATGATTATTTATTTTTGTTTTGTATCTGGGTGTATTTATATGTATTTTAGTTGATGTAATTCCTCCGTTATCTGAGATCCACAACAAAAGTGCTTTAAGCCACTGATACCTGAGTCATGTCTATATGTGAGACTTCGTGTGAATTTACTATCAATATTTGCTCATTCCTGGACACAACAAATGACCTTAATATTATCCGTATTCGAGATACTCGAACTGGCTGTAAATAGAGCCTGAGCGGAAATATAGCCAGTGATATATAATCTCTGACTTTTCCAGACCACATCCGTAGGCTCGATCGATGACACAAAATATTGTGCGGTACACCAATTTCTAAGAGTGTTCTATATTATATTTTAATGGATTGTACTAGGTTTTTATGTATGTTATTATCAAAAAATAAATCAACTTATTTCAGAAGAGGCTTGAACCCTTGATTTTCTTAAAACTGAACTGAACAACGTCTGTAAGTCGTATTTTTTATATACAATCTCAATACACCGTGAGGTACAGGCAGCAGTACTTTCTTTTGTACCAAATGTCGTAAGAGACGACTAAGGTACCAATACTGACATATGGTGGTTTATCCATCCGAAACAGTGCAGCTCAAATGCATAAGGTGGGGATGGGCAGCAGCATTCCTGTCGTGAAAGCTGCGTGCTGCGATTGCCAACACGGCTTGCCCAGCGCAGCATTTATGGGTAAAATTCCCTCTTTCTTGAGGAGGCTTATGTCCAACTGTGGACTTCCAATGGCTGGTATGATGACAATGATGACATACACACGATCAGCGAGATGGTAAGGACAGTATATAATATACTCCAGTAATTTCACTGCCTCTTTCACCGTTGAAACCAGCAGTACAATTGGCGGTAGAAATAAGTAAGTGTTTACAGGTCTACTCTCTATACTCACTCAAGTCGAGGGGTACCGAAAGAGTGCAATAGTACCCATGTACCATATGCTGTATGACTAAGTGACGAAATCGACTAACAGCTGTGTATCCACTCGAAACAGAGAAGGTTAACAAAAAAGTAGTCACCACGCCTACCTAGCATGTAGTTTTATGGACAAAATTTCTTCTTATGGAGGTGTCAGTGGATGACCTATGATAGTAATAAGATTTCCTCTCAAGTATTAAAACGTTCATTTACTCACCCATCATTGGATGTTTACTGCATGATGTAGGCCTATTAGATCTTCATAATTTTAAAAGGTTTTTTATATCACTAATTACCACTGAGTGTGGCAATTACAAAACGTAACTTTGAGACTTTGGAAGTACTACCATTTTTTTATTGCTACGCTTTTTCGGATATTAGTTTTATATATTTTCGCTATTTAGTTAGTTTATGACACGTAGTATATACGGAGATATTTTACTCTGATAAACTATGTGCTGAGTTCTAAAACAACACATTTTCTATTTCCTCGATCGATTGTCAGCCAGCCTCATTTATCCAAGATACATCGGCAGCTCTGTAAAGGAATTTTCAAATGGTCCGCGAAATAGGTTCCGTTCCGTGACACAGATTGTTTGGAAAATTGAGTCCATAAATCGAATGGCTTATAAAATAAATCGAAGTGCAGTTGTTGGAACATTCTGCTATACATGTAACGTTTTGCGCGAGTCGGCAAGTAATTTATGAACGTTTATCATAACACCAGCCATTGGAAGTCCACTGCTGGACATAAGCCTCCAAGAAAGCAGGCTTTTTGCCCATAGTTGCCGTGCTAGGCAAGCATGTTGGCAATCGCAGAGCGCAGCTTCCACGACGGGAAAGCTGCTGCTCATCCCCGCTCTGTTCATTTGAGCTGCAATGTTTCGGATGGACATAGCGCCATCTGTCGGTTCTGGTACCTCAGTCGCCTCTTACGACACCCAAAGCAGTGAGACCTTTCTATTCAGCCGGTACCTCACGGCAAAAAAATCGTTTATATATACTTTTAAAGACTTTGAGAGATGGGAATGTAGGTATATTAATGTTGATACTGAAATCTTTATTAGTTTAATATACTTTTCATTGGACATACCTCAGTGTCTTAAGGCGAAAGGCTTTTGATCAATGTGTGTTATCAGCGATAAATTATGGCATAGACACGTGTCCTCTTACTTGGCCTCATGAGCCAACTCAAAATAGCACAACGAGGTATGAAGTACGCAATGCTCGGAGTCTCTTTGCGTGAACCAGGAATGAGCAGAAACATAGCGGAACCAAAGTAGCCGATATAGCCGGGTTGGTAAGAATAAAAGTGTAGTGGGCATTAAATACACAGAACTGATAGGCAATGGAGCCGTAAGGTTCTGAAATGGTGGCCACGTACCGGCAAGCGCAGCGTTGGGCGCCCACCCACAAGGATGACAGACGATCTGACTTAAGCCACAGGGTTGCGCTGGACACAGGCCGCATACAACCGGTCCTATTGGAGATCACTTAAAGAGGATTTTCACTGTCCAGCGATAGACGACCTACGGTCCTGATTTAATAATGACGATGATGACTTCTCATTGGTACATGATGCCATCGTTATCATAGATCAAATACGACAGATCTGTTAATGTTCTGTATTGGTAAATGTAAAAAATGGCAGGTCAATGTGATTTCTTGATCTTGATCAATCACATTGATGCCGCACAATCGCAATGATTCATTGTTCTTAACGGATTTTGAAGGGCCCGACGCTGCAGACGGTAGTGATCCTATCTTGTGCGCCAGAGGTCATGGGTTCGATTCCCACCTTTGGATTGGGGCAAATATTTACATAATGATATTTGTATTTGTTCCGTGTCTGGGTATTAGATATATGTATTTAAGTAGTATATTTGTGATTCCTAAGTTGTCTGGCGTCCGTAACACAAGTGCTTTGAGTGGGAATTTATATTATTATTATTTTAATCATTTTGTATATTTTAAATATTATTTAAAAAGTATTGCATATTCATTTTAAAATCATTTAATATACTTACCGCCAAAGATATATATATTTATAACACCGACAACCCTTGCACGTAAAATATATTCTTATTATACATGTAATATATATATCTAATATTCCTATAATTTAACATCTTAAGCTCGTATCGTATTTCCATTACAAATTATAATATTACTAGAACTAATATTTCGAAATTAAAACGTCACTAGGATGAAAGACGAAGCGTCTAATTTTATTTTCAAAGGAACCGCGCACTGGTCGTTAACGAAGTTTAATCTAGAAGAAAATTGTACAACTTCATGCAATCTTCTTCGAGAACTAATAAATATTGAAAAACGCGCCATTTCCTATTCCATCTATTCCCATGTTCCATTAGCAGCTAATAGAAACTCTAAATTCGAAATGAATCTGCCAGGCGGCTCATTACTCTAGACAGAAATAAACTGCTTTAGTTTCCAAGTATAAGTTTATAAGCATGTTTTTATTGCAACTGTATTAGTTTTAGATAAAGTTAAAAATAATCAAAAGTAAGAGAAAATCCATTTATTATAATAATTTTACACCATATTGCACTATGTAACGGACATCAGGCTATTGTGGAATCACAAATATAATTTATAAATACATATTAACACCCAGACATAAAACAAACTCAAATATTCATGATAAAAATGTTTGTCCTCATTTGGCGTACAAGATAGAATTACTACCAATGGCACCATTAAACTCAGGCCAGTCAAAATAAAACCATTTAAAAAGTCCATTAAAACAAGAATAAATTGGAATTACTAATATTAAAAAAATAGTTGTATGAAATAACTATTTCGGTCGTATCTTTTTTAATACTTATTAGAAGTTTTATAACCTTCATTAATATTTGCTATGGTATGAATCATGGAATCACTCGGGGTGGCCTACGTCCAGCAGTGAACGTCCTATGGCTAATGATGATAATGATGATATGAAAAACAGGTTACATACGAGTACATTAATTAAAAAAAAAATCTCGGACATCTAGTATATTAATAAGGGTTGTTAATATTTTATCACAATTGGTTTAATTAGTAATCCGTGAAAACGAAACAGACTGACTGACTCTTAAATGTACAGCTTGAAATAATTTTTTCTTTATTTTTTCAGATAAATCGCAAAACTGGATACCAATTAATCCCACCATGGATTCGGAGAGGTAAGGATAAATATATTAACAGATTTTAAACTTTTAAGTCTCGTTAAGTTTAATGTGGATTGCATATATGGCCCGCAATAATAAATAAATAATATAAATAAGATTCATTGTCAACAAACGTTTTAGGCGGCTGGGTAATGTATATTGTGACATTTAAAACTGTATTACAAAGTTAATACATGTGTTTGTTTTATTAAAAAAGTTAAGTTTTATTTATTTGAATGTAATTTTATTGGTATATAGACATGTTTTAGAATTATTATTTCATTTACTTTATTTTTATAAATAAATTATTAGTACACATCTAACTGGCCTATCATATTTTATTCTTTATGTCGGTCACAAGGTTGCCTGGAAGAGCTCGCTATGAGCGATAAGGTCGCCTATTGTATTATAACTTGTCACTTTTTATTTTTTCTAATTATATATTTTGTGTGTACAATTTAGAGTATTATTATTATTACTAAAAATAATAAAATCGTTACATTTATACATTAAAAATGACGACGAGCGCCTTTGAAACAACCCCCAACATTCGTTTTCAAAAAGCAATTAGCTTAACATGTCATTTTAAATTAATAGTATTGTTTGTAATTTTTTTGCATTTAATTCATATGGCAACGAATGTGTGTGTGTTATTTATTTATGTATTTATGTTCTCATGTAAGTGATGTCTTTATGAGAATGAATTTCTTTAAACCAAACCAAAGACAATAAATCAATAGTAACAAGAAACTTGCCTTTGGTGTTAGGCGGGACTCAAACTTGCATCTTTTGCTGATAATTTTTCGTGTCCTCCCAAAAAGATATAGATAAGATGTAGTGATGAATAAGCGATTTATACCAGCCATTGAAAGTCCACTGTTAGACATAGGACTTTCCAAGAAAGGAGGATTTTTGCCCATAATTTCCGCGCTGGGCAAGCGTGTTGGAAATCGCTGAGCGCAGCTTCCCGACGGGGATGCTGCTGCCCATACCCGTCCTGTGCATTTGTTGAGCTGCACTGTTCCGGATGAAAATACCGCTATCTGTCGGTTCTGGTACCTAAGTCGCCTCTTACGACACCGGCAAATACTCTGCCGGTACCTCACGGCAGAGTAAAATAGTACCTCCCGCTATGTAATAAGCAATTATACTCGTGATAATTTACGCGTGGAATCATTATGGAAAAATATTTGTTCGGACGAAATGTAGCAGTCGTCTATATATTATTAGGTCAGCCACGAGCCTCTTAGACAGAATGATCGACCAACGGTATTGTGCCCTCGGAACAGTCTACAGTAACTTGACTAAAAGATTAGGGTCGAGTAGATATTATATACCTTAAGAACACCTTTCTATCACCTATTCGATATACTTTTTAAAATGGCGACAAACAACGTTTAGTCATTTTGTTATGCAGATACTTAATTCCGGTGAGGATTTATTATTAATTGCAGCAATTGGAAGTCCACTGCTGGACATAGCTTCCCCAAGAAAGGGGAATTTTTTTCTAATTGCATCGCTGAACTAGCGTGTTGGCAATCACAGAGCGCAGCTTTCGGTGGATGCTGCTGCCCATCCCCACCCATGTGCATTATGCAGACAGCACTGGTACGTCTCACCTACTTACCATTAAACCGCAATGTTCGTATTACTGTGTTTTGGTTTGAAGGCTGAGAGAGGCAATGAGGGCGTCTATAGTCTGACTGTATGCTTGTATGTAGACTTAGTCTGATAAAAAACATATGTCCTAGATCTATCTAGAGGTATTGCATGCATCAGCTAACATCAAAACTTATCTCTTATCACAGTGCCGCTATAAGATGCCCGCCATTTTCGCGGCACCTTTTGTTTGGCATGGTATCTGATAGATTCTTGACGAGTCCCTTTGTGTTTAGAACGGGCCTCAGGAAATTATTTACTTCGCGTGACCCTCGCGATTTTCCCAGGCGAATAGCTGCAAAGCAAAGTTTGTATAACGGCTTTGGTAATTAGGTCGCTTTTGTGTTGTCCCGCGGTTGGTACGTACTTGGCAGTTTAACAAAACACGACGATGTTTTAAAGGTAATTTGCGGTATTGCCTGTAAGATAAATTTAAGTGATTTAATTTATTCTTTCAAAATATTTCTGCAATATTCGTTTAAATACATATAAATAAAGTTGTCTGTTTGTAATATAAAAATAACTCCTTTTTACTAGATGCATATCTTCAACATATAAGCCATAGAAAGTCCACTGTT
>JACJUM010000875.1:3401752-3545848 GCA_020976665.1 Heortia vitessoides
TATAAGCCATAGAAAGTCCACTGTTAAATATAGGCCTCCCTGAAGATAATCCCATAATTGCCGCGCTGTGCAAGCGTGGTGGCAATCGCAGAGCGCAACTTTCGCGACGGAAATGTTGCTGCCCATCCCCACCCTGTAGTATTTGAGTTGCGCTGTTTCGGATGGTTATACCGCCATCTATCGGTTCCCTTACCTCAGTCGCTTCTTACGACACCTGGTACAGAGGGAGGTACTATTCTACTCCACCGGTACCCCATGGCTAATAACATATGGATGTATACATGGCACATATAAAAAAATATATTTTTTTTAAATATTTGTATAGTCTGTCCGTTTGGAGTATTTTCTGAAACAGCTGATGTTGAAATGTAGCAAAAACGAGCTAAAAGTGTACGTTTTAAGAGATTTCGTTGCGTGCGCTGCGTAAACGGTTTAGGTTATGCAGCGGGAATTTTTCCTCTTTAAAAGCTATGCTGCTCATAGTCACTATTCCGCGCGAGCTAAGTCGCGGGCACAGCTAGTAATAAAGCATGTTTGCTAGGTTTCTATCCGCGATTCTACCCGAGTAAACTGTAGATTGCTTCTCGCGGGAAGGATTGCGATATCAAAACTGTCTAGATTTATCAAAGTCGCACAACTGGTCTAGCGTTAAAAAAGTAATTAGTAAAAATGTACTAAAAGGCACTTCAAATAATGTACGTTAACTTGGAACTCCATTACTCCGTTAAATATCTTGTTAATCTGCTTTAAAGACTAATGGACTGTGCAACTGACATTTCTAGGTCATGCAATTTTGTCTGCTTCAAAATAATCCTACCGATTCGAAACTAAGTACTTAAAAGTTATTTGGATCGTTTACGATATTTCTTAAAAGAAAAAATAAATCAACTCACACGATTTCTCATACATATTCATTTACCTCCGAGATAAGTAGAACACTTGTGTTACGGATGTCAGGCAACGAAGGATTTACAAATATGAACACATATTTTACATCGAGACACAGAACAAACACAAATATCATCGTAAATGTTTGTCCTGGGAATCGAGGCCAACTGCGCCATGTGGCTCGTCAATATACTTGGCTAATGTTAATTTATAATTCAAAGCTTTTTTAATTATGATATTTCTTAATATTTAGTGACGTGGTACCGGCAGAGTAGAATAGCACCTGCCCCTGTACCAAGTTTCGTGGCGGGTTCCGTTGATAAATAGGAAATAGAACGAATAATGGAGGATTAAGCGCGCCTTTTCCAGTCGTCTAAAATTCCGTATTGACTACATTTGGAAATGAAAACAAATCTGGCAATAGATCCTGTTTCGATTTGTCAATTTATGAAAGATTTAATGAAAGTAATGGGTCTGCAATGTTAAAATAACAGTATTAAGATTTAGTTTCTGGAATTTCTGGTTTGATTTTGGCGAGGGTTTCGTAAGCATATAGCTGATGCAACAAGGAATTACGATTTTACATTTCACGAAAGATAATTCGACATAGAAACGAATCTTTTTCAAAAGCTACTAACGGATTATTTGAGGATATATCAATAAAAAAGAACTTCAAAGAACCTTTTAGAAAATTAGAACACTTGTTTTACAGATGTCAGATAACAGAATAATTACGAGTATAATTTATTTATACATGACGGACCCGATGGCGCAGGTGGTAATGATCTGTCTTTAAAGGTTACGAGTTCGATCCCCATCCAAAGCAAATATTTATATGATGATTTCTGTGTTTGTTCTATGTCTTGGTGTTGAATATTTAAGTATTATATTTTTGATTCCTCTGTAGTCTGACGTTTGTAACACAAGTGCTTTAAGTGAGCTATTTCGGAATCAGGTCAATGAATGAGATGTTGTGTAAATTTATTATTGATTATATAACACATTGACAGGACAAACAATTGTTAATTACATAAATATTTGTCATAGGTGGGGATCGAACTCACGACTTTTGACGCATAAGATGCAAACACTACTGAGTTCGTAATCTGGTCTGTCTATAAATTAATCTTCGTTAATGAAACACTTAGTGCATTTTCTTACAGTCTATGAATTTCAATAATTTAGATAAACTGAAGTACTATTTTAACCTGACAATAAATATACGTATAGCTATATAAACATATGTTATATAACTATAACACACGAAATATATATCAACAAATCATAGACGAAAATATATTCAGTTTTCTTAATAAAAGTACCCCAGCGTCTGCCCTTGGTTCCCATGGGGCTCGCTTTATTACCACGTTAGCCTTTCTGACAGCTACCAGAGGGACGCGGGGGTGGGAAACGAGGGAGGGGGCAAGGGGATTAGTAAGATATTACTAAAGATAGAGCTAATGTTGTAAGTAACACACTCGTTTAAGAGAAACTTTTGTAATAAATACCTTTTATCCTTTGTTGGGATAGAATTGTATGTCCTTTAATAAAAATACTTGGGAATCACTTCTGAATCTATTGTTTTAAATTTTTTTTACTGGACACATACATATTTCACGCCACTTGCAACGATCTCGGCATACCTCTCTTGATTCCTTTTCTCGCGTTAGTTCTGTCATACATTCTCGTTTAGTCTTAGTACTTCTGACCAGAGCCTTCTTTAATACCAATTCTACCTGGTTAAGATATGTTCGTTTAGGTCTTCCATTCACTTCCGTTCTTTACATTTGTGCAGTCATTCTACTTTCATCTCTCCTTTTTACATGTTCAAACTATCTTGACATTCTTTTGTCTATAGTTTTCACATCATCTTTAACACCACATTGATCTTTTATCACACTTTTATTTAATCTATCGCTCATACATACTCAAACACACCATACATACTTTGAAGTGTTCTGTTTACTGAATTATTTACGTTTATTTTATTTATATTATGAAAATCCTTACATAGTTGATGACGCTCTTGTGATGTCTCGAACCAACCATCACACGTATCGTAAGCTTCTTTACACACTTTTAATCAGCTGATTTTTAGTTGAGAAATATACTTAACAATACGCTATTGGTTCAGTCTCAATCTAAGTTCATTAACATCTCATCGAGGCCGAACAAAGGAATGAATTGCTTAAGGGTATCTTAAAGACCGTGTAACACCAGAATTTTCCGGGTGGTAGAGTAGTACCTCCCGCAGAACCGGCGTCGTTAGAGGCTACTAATTTTTAGACCTATCAAAACGACAGATGGCGCTTTATCCATTCGAAACTCAAATGAAAATGGTGATTATATAGCCTGGGATTGCCACCACGCCTGGGGCGCGGCAAAATTTTGACGGTTGAAGTGACAGGCCCGGTGGCGTCTTCATGTCCTGTCTTATGCGCCAAAGGTCATAGGTTTGATTCTCCCCTAGAACAAATACATATATATCATGATATTTATGTTTGGTTTGTGTCTGGGTGTTAAATATATGTGTTTGAGATAGTATATTTGTAATTCCTCTGTTGTAGAACAACTTCAAGCGGTTTATCACGTAACTAGTTCAATGTGTGAGATGTTGTGGGAATTTATTATTTATTAATTCCCCGTTTGGTGACCAGCAGAACAATTGTGAACCCTATATCGTGACGAAGAAGATCGTGTTTTAGAAAAATACTTGAACACGAATTAGAAGCCAATACATTTTGCGTTTGACACATTTTTATTATATCAACAAGATAATTTAGTTGAAGAGATAATCCTGTTAACAAAACATACAAAATAGCGAAATAATAAATACAATAAACAGTAATAAAATTCCCACTTACTCATACATTGAAACGTCGTGTTCGGCTCCCGACAAATGTGGCAGCGAAAATCTAGGTTTATTTGCAGACAAAACATTCCTAGTCTTTACCTTGAGCTCGTAACTCAAGCTGTCTAGTTCCAGACAAACAGGATAGAGGGCTGTGCAATAAAATAGGCCAGCTTGTTGAAGTAATAGATAACGTACGACGTTTCACATACTATATGTGTATACTTTAAGTTTTTGCGAACTTTGCTGGTACCGCAGGTGCAGAGTTAATTTGACTCTAAGAGGTAACTTTGACCACGTGCTATAAACCTACAACAAAGAGTAAAACTATTTAGATAATAATAGTAAATGGTTTACATTTGCCGTGAGGTACCGGCAGAGTATAGTACATCCCACTGCACCAGGTATCTTAGGACGATACTAAGGTACCAGAACCGGCAGATGGCGGTATATCCCCAAAAGTGTAGCGTGCACAGGGCGGGGATGGGCAGCAGTCCTCCCCGTCCCCATCCCCGTCACGAAAGCTGCACTCTGCGATTGCCAACACGTTTGCCCAGCGCGGCAATTATAGGCGAAAAACCTGTTTTCTTGTAGAAGCCTATATCAAGCATTGGACTTCCATTGGCTGGTATGATAATGACGATTAAACCATCCATTATATATAAATTATACTTTGTACTTAATCATGTATATAAACCAATGTTACCCAACATAATCGAAGTATTTACTGTAGATGTAATTTATTACATAACTACAAGTGACTCGCACTGGGTTTTCTAAATATGGTTCTTCTTTATATAATCGTTCTTCGAAATAAATCGTGAAACTGAGAAATAAAATTACTAGAAAGATTTGCAACATTCTCAGCAACGTCTTACTTTGTCTCATCCCTAAGGAACTCTTGTCATTTCGGAAAGAAGTTGTATATGCTGTCTAACAACTCAACTGTGCCAAAATAGTGCCGATTCCTTAGAGCCTTTCCTTAATATAAAAGCTAGAATCAGCAACTCAACTATCTTCTTTTTTCAAAATAAAAAACAGTATATGTGTTCTATCAATTATCTCTATATCAAGCCCTTCTGTTCCATCCATCCCGCCGCGAGGCTGAGTAGAATACTACCTCTCCCTATACTAGGTATTGTACCCGAAAAATGACAGATGGCGGCATATCCATCCGAAACAGTGCAACTTAAATGCACTTGGTGGGGATGGGCAGCAGCCTCTTCGTCGCGAGAGCTACGCTCTGTGATTGCCACACGCTTGTACAGCGCGGTAATTATGGGAAAAATTCCCCATTTATTGTGGAGAACTATGTCCAGCAGTGGACTTCTAATCTGGAATGACGATAATAAATGATATCCATCCAATCTTAAGGGTTTATTATTTTCCAATTTCTACCGACAAACAGCAGTGTTCGCATTGCTGTATTCTGCTTTGAAGGGTGAGAGAGGCAGTAAAATTACTAGGTAAATGTGACATAGTGTTTACAGTTCACAGGGTTGGCGATATGCTATAACCTTGTGATGACAGTAGCGTCTAAAGGCTGCGGTCAGGTTTACCATCAAGCGGACCGTATGCTCGTTTGCTGACTTCATAATATAGCAGCGGAGGAGTATTGGGTAGAGAAACTTGGATACCAGTACCAGGTGTCGTAAAAGGCAACTGAATCCGAAACAGCGCAGCGTAAATACAACAGGATAGCGATAGGCAGCAGCATCCTCGTCGCGAAGTTGCACTCAATGATTGCCACCTCGCCAGCGCGGCAGTTATGGACAAAATTCCCCTTTATTGGGGGAGGCCTATGTCCAGCAGTGGACCCTTTATGGCTGTTATAATGATAATAAAGGAAAAACATCACATAAAAAGGAATAACTATCGCGTAAACAAACAAGCAATAACATTAATAATTTAAATTGTGCAACTCGTAATGCCATTATAATCACTTTCGCCACGGCACCGGCGTACGGTGACCACGCTGGCGTTATGTGAACTTGGCTCCAGACTCGTTTCATTATTGCTCGTACTTTATACATTTACTAGCTGTGCCCGCGAATTCGTCCGCGTGGAATAGTTGTTTTGGGTACCATACCTCTTTACCTTAACGTATATAAACTTTGAATGTATGTTTATTTATATCTAATCAATGACCTGAAAAATAAGTTGAAAGTTTTTAACTCTAAAAATAGCGATACTTCCATACAACTTTACATCCCCCTTTTCGACCCTTACAACCCTTATTTCGAATTAAAAAATAGCCTATGTCTAAAGATTGTCTGTGCCAAATTTCATCAAAATCGGTTGAGAGGTTTAAGCGGGAAGGAGTAGCAGACAGACAGAGTTGCTTTCGCATTTATAATATTCGTAGGGATTCGTATAATATTCGTATGTACATTTCAAGATATCACAATGAAAATTAAGTGGGCCCGATGGCGCAAATGGTATTGAGCTTGTCCTGTGCGCCAAAGGTCGTGGGTTCGATTGTCACCAAGAACAAATATTTATATGATGATATTTGTGTTTGTTTTGAATCGAGTATTAAATATATGTAATAAATACATGCCCGTAACACAAGTGCTTTGAGCGACTTATCACGGGGTCAGGTCAATGAGTGAATCTACTTTTCTATCATTTTTTTATAATTAAACATAATGTTGTTCTCTTATAAATGACTATATAATTGAACATGACCCTGTCAGAATGTCGCAAAAACATGTTTGAAACTAATAATTGCACTTTAAACTAGTAAATGCAAAAATCATGCATTCGACCTATGATATTTCTGTGTATGTATGATTTATCTATGAGTTATTTATTTATCTTCCAAGAAATTTTTGATGAGGTATTTTCCTTCAATTTTATTTAAATATATTGATTTCCTTTCAATTTCAATTAATGTTGGGATCTTTTTATATATAAAAAGGGATCGGTATAATGGACATTTCTATACATTTCTAATTTGGGTCGAGGCAAAATGAAATTAATTTGGCAGCGAGAATTTCTGTTATTTTTAATATGTTGGCTGCTTACGGACAAATAATGTCAAGTCCATTATTTAAATATATAGGAAAATTATAATTTTGTTTATTTTCCTTTCGTTGCTTCTACAATCAACGACATACTCAAATCTAATAATTAAAGAAAATAAAGGATATTATCCGTGAGGTATTGGCAGAGTAGAATAGTACCTATCCCTGTACCAGGTGTCGTAAGAGGCGACTAAGGTACTATAGCGGTATATCCATCCGAAACAGTGTAGCTCAAATATAGATGGTGGGGATGGGCATCTCCATCGCGAAAGCTGCGTTCTGCGACTGCCAACACGCTTGCCCAGTGCGGCAACTATGGGCCCCCTTCCTTAGGGAGGCCTATGTCCAGCAGTGGACTTCAAAAGGAAAACATATTTTACATCTATAAATTTGATTCCCTGACAAGTCGCTTAAAGCACTTGTGTTACAGCCAGTAGACCACCATCAGCCGCACAAATATAATCCTATATACATATTTAACGGATCAATCAGATAAAGAGACAGTGAGGAGGCACTTAGCACGCAGAACCGATGGCTGATGAAGTTATAAAGTTGTGGAATGGAGACCACGTAGCAAGCGCAGCGCAGCGCGTCCACCCGCAAGATGGACATACGACCTGACTAACACCACAGGATCGCGCTGGACACAGGCCGCATACAACCGGTTCTATTGGAGATCACTTGGGGAGGCCTATGTCCAGCATTGGACGTCATATAGCTGATGTAATAATAATAATAAATTTCACAACTTGCGTTACTTACTTGTGTTACTGACATCAGATAACTGAGGGATCACAAATATATTACTGAATCATAATCATAACAGCTATTGGAAGTCTAATACTGCCCCCCCCCCCAAAAAGGAGAAATTTTGTCCTATATACATGTATTTAACTCCAAAACATAGAACAAATATAAAATATTTGTCCTGAATAGAAATTGAACCCACGAACTAGACGTAGTGCATCTGCTTAATCGGGCCCGTCTAAAGATGATGATGACATATTTAACACCCAGACACAGAACAAACAACAAACCTAAGCCTGTTCAAATATCCGCTACCCCCATTTCTGTGTACAATACATAAAGATCATAATAAAACATTAGATAAGCCGGCTTTGTGTTATCTCCGGACATTTCTAACCGTAAATTAATCGTCCGGGCGCGCCAACAAACTTTAATTCGATACGTAGCATCAGGGCAAGTTACTATCGAACTTTGAAATTTCCACAATTAATTGGGATGACTTGACCTATGGGGTCCGCTGTATTCATTGTGAACTTGCTAATGATTTAAGTACCTCGACTTTACCCAGCATATGGTGAGGTTACAGATTTGGGTGGATGGAATTTCCATGTTAGAGTTCTCACTTTAATTAAAATGTAATATCGTCGCGTAAGTTCTAACACCGCGTATGTCAAAGTTAGCAACTTAATAATTAAACCCAATGATAATACGATATTACATTTCTAATGCTGCAGTAAATGTTTTGTACTGTGTACTGTTAAAACGAAATCTATTTTGCACCAACTAAATGTACAGGCAATTAGTTTTAAAATGATTTTATGAAACGTGAGCCATGTTTTCCCAATTGTTACAAAGTGACAACATTTTGACTTAAGCTGTGTTAGAACTTAAATAGATAAGTTATCGTTCGCGCTTCGTCGATAAATCAACTATCCATCACTGAAAGAATTTTTCCAACTGAAATAGTTTATCCTGTAAGAATTTTTTGGTCCGACGTTTTTCAAGATAAGCGCCTTTGAACAAACAAATAAACTCTTCCAATTTATAATATTAGTATAGATTCGTGGAGACGGAAGTGATCTTATTTTGTGCTTCTTCTTCTTCTTATCAGAGGTTCTGGGTTCGATTTCCAATCAAGAATATTTTTATGATTACATTTGTGTTGTTTCTGAGTTTGGATGTCAAATATATATTTTTAAGTGTTTTATTTGTTCCTCTGTGGTCTGACGTCTGTAACATTAGTGCTTTAAGCGACTTATCTCGGGGCCAGGTCGAATGTATAAGATGTTGTGTGAATTTATTATTTAGCCTAGAAAAAGCTTTTTATCTATGCTGAATTAGGTGGATATGTGATGTTTTTTTAATGCATAAGAATTTTTGGTTGGGACCTAATTTCATTTCTCGTTACTGTCATTATTATTAGCCAATTTTGATTTATTTTATTATATGTGTTGTTTATTATATGTTTTATTATATATGTACATATACTTATAATAATATTAATATTTTTTATAATGAACTTGCATAGTTAAGATAAGTCTAGTGTATTTTAAATAAAAAAAAAACTATGTAGAAATTTAAATTATATAAATAAAATTCTGCATATTACCACATTGTCCACCAGCATTAAATTTCACGTTCATCAGTTTGCGCATTGGCGTCCATGCGTAGGGTTTACATTAGTAAAAAAAAATGCTTGGTCATCGGAATATACAGATAAATGAAAACATCATTATATCAGCCATTGAAGTTCACTGTTGGACATAGGCCTCTCCAAGAAAGAGGCGATTTTGCCCATTATTGCCGCGCTGGGCAAGCGTGTTGTGTTATGTCAATAAATCAGATTCCCCTTTTATATATTAATATTAGCTTATATTCGGGAAAAGTTCAAAACCGCTTAAGACGCAGTTGTCAATAAAGTTCAAAGTGCAATGGTTAAGCTCGAAATTTGGACCTTATTCACAAAAGCTACATTCGCTATATTGAACAATCCTCGATATTTCACATTTCATTGATTTCATGGAACAATCTATTGCTCTCTATTTGTAAACTGTTCGCCCAATTTAAACGTCAGTAACATTCGGTGAAATCTACGGTTTCAGGTGCACTGTAGATTTAAGAGGTAATAGGGTGGGGGTCTACCACATAGGTAGACCTCACTCTTACATTTTTCTCTACCACCAAATAGGAGTGTCCATATTGCTGTGTCCCGAGTTAAAGGGTGAGAGCGGCAGTGAAATTACTGGGTAATGTGACATAACATCTTCAAGTCACAAATAGACAACGCGCTAGTGATATCCTTGTGATGTTACGATCGTCTACGGCAGGTGTGACACTTATCACACGGGACTGTGTGTTTGTTTGTCGACCGAGCCTAAATAAAATAACATTCTGCTAAAATTACGAGTGTACCTTTTTTATTTTAACTCCGTTCGCTTTAAACACTAGTTCCTGCTGGATTTTCGAGTAATTTACATTTTTTTCTGCTGACCTGAAAACGGATCTTTAATTAAAACCCATGTTTTATCAAGGTTTATTACGACGTCCACGAATTTTATGGCTCATTACTCTATATTTTTTGCAAATGAGATGGTTAGGTCGGATTTTTACATGTATGTTATTGTCGAATGCGAACGCCCAATTATCATTTGAGATCAAACGTGTTACAAATGTGTGTACTCCTTAAATTGTCTTATAATAATAATAATAATATATTCTTTATTGTACACAGAAAATATATAAAGAAGCTTAAAAGACTTATAAATTATAATACAATTTGCCTTATCGTTTATAGCGATTTGACCCAGGCAACTTATAGATGGACATAAACGAAGAAAAATTGATAGGGTAGTTCAATGTGTATTATTTTATAAAAAATATAATAATTATATTACATACCAATAAATGCATATATAAAACAACTTATATGTACAACTTATTTCAATAAGATACTTTAGATTACAGTTTTAAGTCTAACTGACTAAAGATGTGATATTTTCAATATTTTCTCGTTCACTTCTCGTCCGTATGTTACTAATATTATAGAGGTATAGATGTATGTTTGATACGCTTTCACACCAAAACAGCTGAAGAGATTTTGGTGAAATTTTGATGGTCTGGTGTAACATATAGGTTACTTTTTATCCCGATCTCCCGTAGGCTATCCTATAGCCAGATCTATTCAGCCTTTTATTTTTCTCTATGCTGTCAATCTGCGTGACATTTTGAACAGTTCAGCTGTCAGAGACAGCGAGGTAGATTTCTTCCCGAAATAAAAATGATCCTCGAGGATGAGATATAAAGTAAAGACAAAGTCTTGGAGAAATAGCTAGTATAATCATAATCATTATTATAGCCATTGTAGGTCCACTGCTGGACATAGGCCTCCTCAAGAAAGCGGGAATTTCACACACAATTGCCGCACTGGGCAAGCGTGTTGGCAATTGCAGATCGCAGCTTTCGCGACGGGAATGCTGATGCTCATCCCTGCCCTATGTATATTAGCTATACTGTATCGGATGGATCTACCGCTATCTATCGGCCGGTACCTAACGGCGGTAGTATAATATGAATTTTAAATAAGTATAATTTTAATTAATTTTATTGTGACTATTTAATGAATAATTATTATTTAATAATATCGTCTACATGCTTCATGTAATCTTAGAATAGTTTCAAATGTAAGAAAGTTCCTAATCGATCGTGTTGTGTGGTCACCGCGTGCGCACACGCAACGTGTGATGCAACGATGCACATCCGTGGCGCCAGTCGATCGCCGACGAAATGCAACGGATTGGGTCGAATAATACAACCCATTGGCCAAATTATTCACCATTGACGAACAGATTCAAATTTAAAAACACAGTTACATACTTTGTCATAGTGAAATAAAGGTAGAGTTTACACTGAAACGGTGCTAAAGTAGGAGTATATCTCCTTCAGAATTTGAAGATGAATTATTCTATTCTGTCGATTTTCCTATTAAAATGTTAAATAATAATAATAATAATAATAAATTCCCACAACATCTCATACATTGACCTGACTCCGAGGTAAGTCGCTTAAAGCACTTTGTGTTACGAATGCCAGACAACAGAGAAATCACAAATATACTACTTAAATACATATATTTTACACCCATACACAGAGCAAACACAAATATCATCATATAAATATTTGCTCTGGGTGGGAATCGAACCCACGACCCCTGGTGCACAAGACAGGATCACTACCATCTGCGCCATCGGGCCCCATATTAGAATACTTTTATTATTCAATGAAGAAGCTGTATTTCAATGTCGAAATATTTTTTATATTGATTCAGTAGTTTTAGTTAAATTGTAACAAACAAACAAACTAATATTTTTTGACATTAGTTTAGATCAGGACCTATCATAAATTTTTTTTTTCTTCTATTTGGCTTTTTAAAAGCAATATTTTGATTTTTAACCGGGTGATCTACATGTTACAGTGACCTCGTATCGTACATCCGTGGTCGCCATTTGGTCACTGTTTCCAGAACTCGTAATAGAATTCATTATCATCATCATCTTAACAGCCATTGGAAGTCCATTGCTGGACATAGGCCTCACAAGGCCTCGCCCTCAAAGAAGGGGGAATTTTGCCCATAATTGCCGCGCTGGGCAAGTGTGTTGAAAATCGCAGAGCGTATTCGCGACGGGGTTGCTGCTGCCTAACCCCTCATTGTGCATTTGAGCTGCATTGTTTCCAATCTGCCATTTGTCAGTTTTGGTACCTTCGGTCGCCTCTTACGCTAGGTGTCGTAAGAGGCGACCGAAGGTACCAGAACTGAACATACAGGGGGAGGTACTATTCTACTCTACCGGTACCTTACGGAGCATTAGAATTAGTCAGACTGGAATACAGTAAGAAAAATATTGACAACCCGAGGATAAAAAGGGCATCTCCCACGACCTTCAGGTAAGTAGAAACCTTTCCTGTATGCCTTACGATTCCCGAATATTCTAATAAATTCATTCCCTTTCAGAGAGAAACACTAAAAGGCCAAGGAAGTCGATCGTGACCGAATTGTTCTTGGCCCAATTTTTCTCTCCGGAATAACTTCGCTGCCTTTTTGTATTTTAAATCAACAAGCATTTTATCCCGTTGATTGCTGTACCATTTTTTCAACAAGAATATTTCGCCAGAGAATATTAAAGATCTTGTTTAATTAGTTTCGTTGATTAGATTCCAACAAATCTGCAGAGATACATTTTGTTACAGTTCTGACTGTGGTAGATATGAAAAGGTGAAATTATTTGACTGGCCTGATGGGCGGTAATGATCCTGTCTTGTGTCCAAAAGTCATGGGTTCGAGGTCATGGGTGGGGTCCTTATAAAAAAATGTATATGATTATATTTATATTTGCTCTGTATCGGGGTGGTCAATATATATATTTAAGTTTATTTGTGATTTCTCTGTAGTATAAAGTTCGTAATTAAAGTGCGTTTAGCGACTTCCCATGGAAACAGGTCAATGTATGAGGTGTTGTGGGAAAAAATACTTGTACCATGCAGGAAATCTTTTCTTCGTCAGACTGAATGTTGAGTTCTGGAAACTACTGGGTCATGTCATCACATTACTACAGTCTAATGTCCTCAGGTCACAATCTTGGAGGCGTGCTCGAAAACGTGGAATAGCGACACGGTCTGCAGGCATTTTTTTTATTAACTAGGTTGACAAACAAACTTACAGCCTGTACAGTCCATGCGTCTTGCTGTATCGCTTACGTTCTAGAAAGCCTATACACACACATATCTCAAAAACATTACTAGCGCGTTGCCAACTTTGTAACTTAAAGATATTATGTCACTTCATCGAGTAATTTCTACGTTACGACTATCTCGACGAGTTGACGATTAGCTATGGCATATGTGCCAATTACCTGGTAGTTTTTAAAAAGGAATACAATGAAATGGTTTATTTATGAAGAAAATTAAACACGTAACACTAAATTTAGTAGATTACGCATTTTTACATTATTTACGATAATGAAAAAGATTAAATAGAAATATTTATATTACGCCTATTAACATAATACTTATTTTTTTTTCTTATTCCATGAGGTTTCACAATCTGCATCCTGTTGCATTTTAGCTTCACTGTTTAAGATGAATATAACGCAATTTATCGGTTCCGGTATCGCAGTCGCCGCTTACGACAGGTAGAGGAGGAGGTACTATTCTTCCCCACTCGAGTAAGAGTCCACGTTACAAGTAACTAATTTTATAATGAGTTATAAGATACCTACAGCTCACTCTTCGATATGGAAAGTAAAAGGAAATCTATAAAAAAATAGAGAAAATGTCGCACCCATAATCAAAGAAAACTTTACAAAAAACGCCTGTCTTGAGCAAAACAAGATCCAAGTGTCCTGAACTGTGAAGAACTGTTTCCAGGCCTTGTTCCGAACCGATGTCTGAGTGAGTATCATTCCTAGGAATCCAAAGTGCCGGTACCCAAAACTTTTTGTTTGCCCTCCGAATTTGTAGCAAAAACTTCGGCAACTTAAAGTTTCCTCTGATATTGTTGTATTGATTCGAATTAGACCCCTGCAGGGTTGATGCTAACTTAATATGTTTTCTTCGAAGTTGTTGCGAAAATAGTTTGCTGGCGTTGTAACTCAATTGAATGGAGAGAAATGTTTAGATGACAGAGTAAAATGGTACCTCCCTTACTACCTGGCGATGGCGGTATATCCACCCGAAAACCGTCGCGAAGTTACGGTCTGCGACTGCCCAGCACGGCATACAGGGGCAAAATTCTTATCCTGGGAAAACCTGAAGATATTTCAGATGATTTTTACTACAAAAAAAAAATTCAACTTGTCTGGTTTCAGGCGGGCCTCGAACCCGCGACCTTTCCGTACCGTACTGCACTACCGTTATGCTAAGGTGTAGCGAACAGGTCAACTTTGTTCTAGTTTTCTTTTTGGGCAGAGTTGTCTGGGCCGTTTCTCAGATTTTTTATTACTTTACCTCTTAAAGTAATTCAGTATCTATTTGAATATCGATTGCTTCAAACATGTAAAAATTTTACATTTAAGTGTTTGTATTGAATTCATACCATACCTTCTTATAACATTAAAGAAATGGTGATGATATCTCTGCACATAAAGAACATTTCATGTATTTGACAAGACTACCTCTTTTATTTACATTAAAACATCTTTCAAAATAATAAGTGAGAAGTATTTTGTGTGGATGTTGCCAACCCTTAATCCAGGGAGGCCCAATTTCCTTCCATTTCAGCATAAATATTATGGTTTTGGAGAGAACTCTTCGGAGCCGATTACTTGAGGTATTTATTTAATACTTGTGACCTGCTCTCGCTACGTTTCGGCTGACACTCGGAGCTGCCATTATTTTTTCTGACATTTTCAACGATCATTGTTTTATTTTACCAAATTTTTACCAAAATTATAAAAACACGAACAGCAAGGTTTTCCGCGTTAAGTTGTAGAACAAACCTAGCGTCATTTATGCTACGACGTCGTATCACGAAATCCCTAATTTGTTTGAAGTTTCGTTTACAATTTTATGTATTGAATTTCTTCTTACCGCACATTAAGGAAACATCAATAGAAATTCAGTGGGCTTGGACTAATGACGATTCGTATTCGTTACGGAAACGAGGAAAGTGCATACTAAAACTATTTACAAATCTAATTTGCTTCTCTCCGGAAGGCTTTGTATAAATATAATTTTAATATAATCGGCAATCACACCTATGTACTGTAAATAAACCAAGCAGTATATCAACTTACATCCATACTTCATTTATAGATATCTATACTAATATGATTAAGCTGAAGAGTTTGTTCGAACGCGCTTATCTCAGGAATCGCTGGTCCGATTTGAAAAATTGTATCATTATTGGATAGTCTATTTATCGAGAAAGGCACCCTCGACACCCCTCAAAGTCACTATTCGACGCGGACGAAGTCGCAGGCACTGCTAATATATCATAAACGCAAACGTTTGTGAGTACGAATGTATGTTTGTTACTCTATCATGCCGGCACAGCATAACAGATTAGAATGACATTTGACAATTTGACACAGTTATTATTGACTGCCGGTACCTCACGGCTCACCCGCCGAGGTACTTGAGGTACCGGCAGAGTAGAATAGGACCTCCCCTTGTGCCAGGTATCGTAAAAGGTGGCTAAGGTACCAGAACCGAGAGATGGCAGTATATCCATCCGATACAGTGTAGCTCATGTACCCAGGAGTTCATGTACCCACTGCTGGACATAGGCCTCCCCAAGTACGGTGGTATTTTGCCCATAATTGCCGCGCTGGGCAAGCGTGTTGGCAATCGGAGACACTGACCTGCTGTTGATTATATATATATTCTTCGTTAGCAACTCATTTGAGCGGACACGACAAGAAATCATTAGCGTAGGTTTCCTTTTCGTTATATTTTAACGAGTTATCTAACTGATTTCAAATCCTATAACATTTTATATAGTATTTTAATTTTTCTATAAGTCTAAGAAGCTATTAACCGTGGGGTACTGACAAATTAGAATAGTACCTCCCCCTGTACCAGGTTTCGTAAGTTGCGACTGAGCCGACAGAGGGCAGTATATCTATTCGAAATAGCTTAGCTCAAATAAAACAAAACGAATATAGGCAGCAGTATTCGCGCAGAAATCATGGGCAAATTCTTCTATTTTTTGCCAAGTCCAGCAGCGTACTACTATAGTTTAATTGTAAAGGTGACAGAGAGGTCACAACTGTTGTACCTTTTGACTGAAGATATTATGTGACATTACTCAGTAATGCCGTGAGGTTTTCCGGATAAAAAGTAGCTCTGCTAGTTAACTCACGGTATATATTTGTCTTCATTAATGTTTATATATGAGCCATGAGGTACCGGCAGATTAGAATAGTACCTCCCTCTGTACCAGGTGTCGTAACAGGCGACTTAGGCACCAGAACCGACAGATGGCGGTATATCAATTCGAAGCGGTTTAGATTAGGTGCACAAGATGGGAATGGGCTGCAGCATCCTTGTCGTGAAGCTGCATTTTGCGATTGCCAACACACTTGCCCAACGCGGCAATTATGAGCAGGATTCCTCCTGTCTGTAACGATGAAGTACTAGAAAATGTAGTATATTCTGCTCCCGAGCAGTTCTTATGCTACACTGGTCCTATCCAGTGCAAGGACCCAGCTTAATTTATCCTTCCTCCATCTGATTCTTGATAAGCAGTAATCGCAGTTTCACAATCCAGCATAAACCTTCACCTTGGTGAACCTTTATTGACGCAATGCATAATTCACTGACGGCGAAAGTGCGCGGTCTTGCCGCTCGCGTTCTGAATATTGTATGACATACTACAATTGAAATGTCAACCCTAAACCTTGGTGTTACAGCACTGTGTGCTTTGGAGTAGACTCGGTAATGTACGTAGCGTCAACAAACGAACATGCGGAACTATTTAGAGATTTAACACACTCTTTTCAGCTGTATTTCTTGATGGTTGATATAGAATGGGATTTGTGATGTTTGGTTCGTTGTGAAATAGAACGGAGTCCTATCATGTTCGTAGTACACTTTATTTATACTGTGAAGGGATTTCATCCGAGTCGAGGACTTAAGAACAGCTCTCATTGATGTTTCGCTCGAATTCAATTCACACAACATCTCATACATTAACCTGATTTCGTGATAAGTCAGCGTAAGCTTGTATTACGGACATCAAACGACAGGGCAATTGAAAAATATTTACTTAAATATATTTGTAATACACAAATTAAAGTACATAATTGTTATAAAAAAACCCCCTACATCATACTCTGGTTTTGTTTTTATCCCACCTATTATTATATTTATTTTTATTTATTTTATTTTTGCTTGCCTCTGTCACTTGCATTAATCCTTTCATACACGCTCGTTTATTCTTGATACGTCTGACCTGGCCCTTTTTCACCTGGTTAATGTATGATCGTCTAGTTCGTCCTCTACCAATTTTTATATTTACTTCCGTTCTATATATTTATGCAGACATTCGACTTACATCCATCCTTTCTACATTTCCGGACCATCTCAATCTATTGTTGTCACAACATCAACTTTTACATCACGTTGATTTCTCATCACACTATTATTTAATCTATCTCGCAAACGACTGACTTATAATCTTTCAATAACTTTAGTTTTTATTGGAAACTATCATTAAACGAGCATGTTGTATTGCACTGCAAAATGTGGTGATACCCCTGGGATACCCGTCTACAATAAACGAAAGTAAATAAAATAGAATAACTACTTCTAACGCACGAACCAAAATAAACAAATCAGTTAAAAAACCATCAGAACTGCGCTTAGTGCCGTCATGAGAATGTACCGAAAAAAACTCGCCTCCTTATATAACAAAAATAATCTCGACGTGACCTATAAGTCTCAAGGTCATTGACATAGACAGCGTAAATAATAAAGATAGATGGAATTTGATGAACAAACTAAGTTAAATCTAGTAAACTCAGTACAGTTAAAAACTTGAAGACGGGAGGTAATCGAGAATAAGTGTTTTTCAGTCTGAAAACTCCGAGAGATGTTTCTCAATTCGCAACTGAATTAAATATGTATGCATTGAAAAACTTTCGAAGTAGACTGGATTGCGCATTTATTGTGATGTTTTAAAAAAGTTGAAGGAGATAAAGCCTTTTCTTATTTCGCCCCTCATTTTAATATTTGTCTTATTATTTGACTTTATTTCTTAAATATATAGTAGTCAACACGACTCCACGCTTAATTGTAAGATATTCATCCATTAGACGTCCACTGCTTGACATAAGCCTTCTCAAGATAGGGGGAATTCCGCCCATAATTGCCGCGCTGGGCAAGCATATTAGCTTGCCCAGCGCGGCAATTATGCATTGAAGAATCTATTGTGGACCATCTGATAAGATCGAGACATGTAGAGATCAGAAATATCTCACTAATCAACCAACATTACGCCTGGCTTTAAATTCCCTTGGGAGTTCATCCATCTCCAAATCACTGGTCGCAGTGAATAAAGAACACTGATAATAAGTTATTTTGATAAGTCAGCTCCTTGCTGAGGTTTTCCCTAAGGACTACAATACGGGGTTATCCAAAAAGTCAGTAAATATATTTTTAAGGGTCGGCAACATCCCTGATGTCGTACACTATGATTACTGCTCATCCTCCGGCTGGCTATATGTCTGTTTATGTATATCATAGCTGATAGGAAGCTATGAAGAAAGCGGGAGTGTCCATAATTGCCGCGTTGGGCAGGCGTGGTGGCAGAGCGTAGAGATTGTTGTTGTCTTTGTTAGCTCTGATGCAATTAAGCTACGCTATTTTTGTTGAAAGCCCTCGACAGCTGCGCTCTGCGATTGCCAACACGCTTACCCAGCGCGGCAATTATGGGTAAAAGACCTCCTCTCTTGTAGAGACATATTCGCAACGGGAATGCTGCTGCCCATTCCCGCCCTGTACATTTGAGCTGCGCTGTTTCGGATATATATACCGCCATGTATCGGTTTTGGCACCTCAGTCGCCGCTTACGACACCTGGTGCAGTGGGAGGTACTATTCTACTCTGCCGGTACCTCACGGCAATTAAATTAGCACGTATTTTGCATTAGTTTTGATTATATACATTTTTATTGTTCCGCTTTGTTCCCTGTTCTGTTTTGACTAATGGTTGACTGGTAGATTACTCAACTGTGTATCAAGGCCACCTTATGTATATTGTATTTCTGATGAGCAAAAAATTATATAAATTGAAATAATTTTAATGTTCTGTTTTTTTATATAATTATACCTTATAATTCTTATATATATTTAATTCATTATACTCTGCCGGTACCTCAGGGCAAAAATAGGTAGTATTGACTGGCCCGATGGCGTAAGTGGTAGTAAGGCGTAAGGGGCGCTAAGTGGGTTCGATCCCCACCCAGCACGAATATTTTAATGATGATATTTGTGTTTGTCTTGTGTCTGGGTGTTAAATATAAGTAGTATTCCATTTGTGATTCCTCTGTTGTATGATGTCCGTTACACAAGTGCTTTAAGCAACTTACCACGGAGTCAGGTATGTATGTATGACATTCAGAGGAAATATAATAATATTATATTATAATTACAGTCAGCTGTGAGGTACCGGCTGCGTAGAATAGTACCTCCCTCTGTACCAGGTTTCGTAAAAGGCGACTAAGGTACTAGAACCGACTGCTGGCGGTATATCCATCCGAAACAACGCGAATGCACAGGACGAGGCTGGGCAGCAGCATCCCCGTCGTGCAAGCTGCGATTGCCAACACGCTTGCCCAGCGCGGAAATTATGGGCATTTCTTGGGGAGGACTATCAGCAGTGGACTTTTAATGGCTGGTGTGATGATGATAATTACTGTAATTAATGAAAAACACAAACATGCTATAAAAATGCTCAGGAATTAACTAACTTGACAAGTTTAAAGATACTAGAGTCTAGAAACAGCCCGGTGAATCCATTCGTTGTTTAATTTCCCAAGTGCTATGATATGTCATCCAGTGAAATAAATCTTCATTTAGAGGCGGTGTAATTAATTGTTACGACGTGGGGTTAGCCGTATACCGTTTTGTGCCTGTTAAAACAGTGAAAAATGCATACATTTTCGTATATGATTTAATCTCATCTAGATTATATCTAGATAAGGTGCTGAACATTTGCATTAAATGTTAAGGAAATATTTCTAAAATTATAATATTTGTACAAATAAAACTAATGGTAGGACGTATTAGGAAAAGTAATGGATTTTTAGACACGCGGAGACTGCAGCGTTAATTCAGTTTTCACTTATATTTTATATTTAAGGAGATTACATTTTACGGTATAAAAATATTTAATAATATTCCCATCGCATCTCATACGTTGACCTGACACCGAGTTAAGTCGCTTAAAGCACTTGTGTTACGGACATTAGACCAACAGGGATCACAAATATAATACTTAAATTCATATTTTTATATACATGCATTCCATTATATTACTGTTATCCTGGGGATCGAACCCGCGACCCTTGGCTCATAAGATAGGACAACTACCATGTGCGCCGTGGGGATCGTCAATTAATATAAAATAAATAGTTTTGATCGGGAATTAGTGCTAGACTATCAAAAACATTGAAATATCACAAGGATATATCTAACAGAGTTCTCTTTTACAAACTTTAACATTTTGTTTAAACGACTTACCTCAGAGTCAGGTAATCAGGAATATTAATTATAATTAAATTTAAAACGATATTCCATTGATACAATGGGACAACCACAAAGAAGCTGTAAACACTAGAATTACCTTTGTTTACATTATTATTTCACTAATCCTTAAGTCTAGACAGACTTTCTTACTTTTTGAGACAGAATGGCTCAAGTACGATCCATAATTGATTGAACACTTTAGCACTTTGTCACAGTAAAATGTCAGACTGTCAGTATTTTGACTAATAGTCGGCTTTACAGTGATACAGTACTAAAGTGAAAAGCTACTTGGTAGGCCGGCACAAAAGTGACACGGCCTAGTAAACTTCGGAAGTGGGTTTCTTGCTAGCTGAATACGGAATTTAGAATATAGGACATGTTGTTCTCTAACAAACATACTCCGAGTACAATCTGTTTGTTCGTATGTACAATGCATGTGTGTTATGAATTTAATATTCAAACATACTATTACACTTTTAAACTACACTAAATTTTTATTTTTACATAATTTTGTAGCATCTCTTTGTAGTTTTTTTCTGTTTGTTTTTTTTGTATATTTAAGAATTTTATTTAAGAGTTCTTTGATAGCTCCTCGAATGATCTCCACATTCATACCAATTAACACAAACTTTAATGTGTTCTACATCCGTTTTCATAAATGCCACCATTTTATTGTTAGTTTATTTTTAGCATGCTAGCCATATACCTCTTTCGAAGGTCGTCTGCATTGATACCTCACGTATTTATGCTCACAGTATCAGCAATTTATCTTGAAATCATAATGTTTTTCCAGTTTTGTGTGTTATGTATGGATGCAAAATATGGACTCTCACTCAAGAAATGAATAAACTCAACTTGACAATATTCAATGGAAATGAATATTGAAACGTCAAGAGATCAGACAGATTTAAAACTGAACCATTAGAATTAAAACAAATACTTAAGGCATAACACAAAATCAGAAGAGAACAAATGATAAGAGGACATGACAAATGGAGCAGAAAAGTGACACCATGGTATCTTAGGGAGAGGCAAAAGAAAGAGAGGTAGATAGACCACAGAAAAGTTGAGATGACGATAGAAGAGAAATGGCAGGAGTGACATGGAACAGAGTGGTTTAGGAAAAGTTAGAATGGAAGTGGTTAGAGGTCTTTGCCGATTGGCGAACAGATTTACAGAAAATAACAAAGCTACAAATACAAGTATAATAATTGATTTTTATTTTTTTTTAAGTTTGTAATTTTACGTGTTCAGTTAATATTTTATTAGGAAAGATTTGAATAAAAGGCTATTATTATTATTATTATTATTATTATTATTATTATTATTATTATTATTATTATTATTATTATTATTATTATTATTATTATTATTTATATGTTTGACCTGGGTGGGATCGGGTTGTTGGCACAAGCTGAAGCATTAAATAAAGTACTAGTTTGCTACTTGGTACTTAACCAAATTGCAATCTCGTAATTAAATCTGTTGCTTCTGCTCGTTATACTCGTGACGGATCAATCACATTGATAATATAAATATGTGTTTTTAGCCTTATGCTAAATATATAGAGTTGAAAATCGATTATGATATCTGTAAATAATAAATAAATATATTCACACCTTATCCCATATCCTCCATACACTGACCAGACTTCGAGATAAGTCGCTTAACACACTTGTGTTACATCATCATACAACTAAGGAATCACAAATATACTGCTAAAAAAATAAACACCCAAACACCGAGACACAGAACAAATACAAATATCATCATATAGATATTTATCCTAGGTGGGAATCGAATCCATCCCAACCCATGCCATCGGGCCAGTCACAATATATCATCAATTAGTCCACTGCTGGATTATAGGCTTCTCCAAGTAAGGATTTTTTCCCGTAATTGCCACCATGCTTGGCGTGCGGGCGTGGTGGCAGGCCCCGCCTACTGCATATGAGCTACGCTACTTCGGATGGATATACCGTTATAAATAAATTCGCACACGACTTGTCATACATTGACCTGACGCAGAGATAAGCTGGATATAGACAACAGAGGAATTACAAATATCATACATATAAATAATACCCAGACACAGAACAAATATAAATATTCATTATATAAATATTTGTCCTGGGTGGGGATCAAATCCAGGCGGTAGAGCGCTTAAGATAGAATCACTATCATCTGCATCGGCCCGTTAAATGTCAGTTCCGGTATATCTGTCGCCTCTTCAGACACCTGGTACACGGGGGGTACTTCAAGGCAAAAATAAGTATAGTAATCGTGAATACCTTATTCTATAGAAAGTAGAAATAGTTGCGAGAGAGGTACCAAATCAGGCGACCTTTGTATGAAGTCTACCTCATGAATTTATAATTTTCACAAATGCCGCTCCGACCACAACATACTGTTAATAATAATATCTGATAACATTTCTTTGCTACTATATATTGAACTCAAACTAAGTTAAAAACCTACTTAAGACCCTATTACAAAGTTTGAAGGCAAATTGAATGAACCATGTTATCATTAGCAATTTGTCTCCATAGAAGGCGACATTTGACCGTTTGCTAGGAAATTGAATTTAAATTGTAATATTTCCAACTAGAAATGTGTCTGACTTAGGAAATGGAACGCGCGATGAATTGAATCTTCGTCCAATTAGTCGTAACGAACTAAATTAACATCTGGATTCAGAGAACGCTTACGTTTCGCTCGTTATTATATATTTGAAGGCTGTATTTGGTAAATATACCTTGTTTATTTTTCATTTATCGGGTTTATGGAGTTTGACTTTTCCATTCTATACTAATATTGTAAAGAGATTGTAGATATATTTTAAACTAGCTGTGCCCGCGACTTCGTCCGCGTGGAATAGTTTTTTGGGTACCATACCTATATACTTCAAATTATATAAACTTTGAATGTCACGTTTATTTATATCGAATCAATGGCCTGAAAAATAAGTTTTAAGTTTCTAGCTCTAAAAATAGCGATCCATGCAAACAACTTTTCATCCCCCCTTGCAACCCCTTACAACCCTTATTTCGAGTTCAAAAATAGCCTATGTCCTTTCTTAAGGTCTAAAGATTGTCTATGCCAGATTTCATCAAAATCGGTTGAGAGGTTTAACCGGGAAAGCGTAACAGACAGACAGACAGACAGACAGACAGAGTTACTTTCGCATTTATAATATTAGTAGGGATAATGCTACGTAATTCTGGAGTAAAATAGCTTATTATATTACATTTATAAAAAAATAAAGATCCCTATCTAAAATGGAAATTATAAATCCTGACACAAATCCGTTGAATAACTGAAACGTTGAAAAAAATATTATTTTTTAATAATCTATTTATATACATAATTCTGTGTCTGCGTGTTGTTTACGAATCAGTATTATATACAATTAGCAATTCGTATTTAAGTATTATATTTCTGATTCGACGTGGAGTACCGGCGGAGTGGAATTGTATCTTCCTCTGTACCTGACACCTAGTCTGTACCCGATTAAGGTTCCCAAACCGACGGATGGCGGTAAACCCATCCGAAACAGCGTAGCTTCCATACCACTACGCCTGTCCAGTGCGTCAATTGAGCAACAATCCTCTTAGGAATCTTGGGGAGTCCAACGTCCAGCAGAAGACTCTCTGTGGCTGATATAATGCTTTGTGATTCCTCTGTTGTCTAATATCCGTCACAAGTATCTACTTATTATTAAGCAACTGCATATTTTATGTATTTACATTATTATATTATTTACTTTATTGTTTTTTGGCTGTGGTTTAGACAACTATCTGTAGATATAGTAAAACACATAATTACGAATTGTTTTTGTTCTTTTATTGATAACCGATAACTCTCTTAATGAACAAGAAGATTGTACTGTCACTACAATGTGTAATTAATTTTAATAATAAGTAACGGCTGTCGAATATTATTATGAACCGTTCTTCCCCTCCACTGACCATCTGCTGGCCTGCGTACGCGCAGCGATGCGTCAACCGTGACCACCCTTGTCGGTATCCAGGAAATATAGCTGGCAGTTTTTTTTGTTTTATTTAACTTTATTGCACAGAATGTTACAAAATGTACAAATGGCGGACTTAATGCCAGATGACATTATCTCCCAGTCAACCATTACACAAAACAGAATATATATAGTGGTGCAGGCAATATATATTCAAAATAAATAAACGTGGCATACATATTTGTATAAATAAACGCAATAAATGCATATAATATAAAAAAAATATATATGTGTGTGTGTATATATATATACATAAAATAACGTACATCGGGATAGGGTTATAAAGTCAGAGAAGCAGCATCAGTAAATAAAGTACGGAGACAGCGTTTCAGGATAAATTTGTTTGGGGATTGTTTAATATTCAACGGAAGCTCGTTCCAGAGTCATATAGCTATCACTGTAAAAGAGTTTGTCAAAAAACTAGAGTGATGAGAAGGAGTTAAGAGCGAAAGAGTATTAGAAGAACGGAGATTACGTTCGTGAGAGGAAGATAGGAATTGGAATCTGTCCTTTAAGTAAATTGTTGATAGGTCACTCGGTTTGATATGTACAAACACTATATATACAGAAAACTAGAATTTATGTAATCATAAACGACTAGAAACACTAAGTGATAATAATAACACTGGGGAACAAAAAAATCTTTTTTCCGCGACATTAGTTCTGTTTACTAATTTGAATACTTACAATAATTATATTTACGAATATAAAATGGTTTGGCTGGATTGGCTATTGTTCCCGAGATAAATTACATTAAAAAATAAATTATACTTACATTGTTTTCACCTCAACATTATGATTTCTTCACGACGACGGCAGCAACGTGAATACATTAAATACCCTTGTTTTCTATGTTTATGGGACAGTCGAGCAAGACCAAGAGAAAGTATGACTGTTGGAAAATCTAATATCATTCATGAGCCCTTGATAGATCGAAAAAAAAAATCATTCTGCCACCACTCAATATCAAACTCGGACAAATGAAGCAGTTCATGACATTGACATTGACATTGACTAAGATATGAACCGGATCAACAAAGCTTACAGTTCGCGTGATAGTAAGCGTTACAACAGCCTAACGACGCTCGTTTTATCAATTACTAGTTGTGCCCGCGACTTCGTCCGCGTGGAATAGTTTTTTTGGTACCATACCTTTTTACCTTAAGTTATATAAACTTTGAATGTTTATAGTCATATATTATTGATTCTATATGTCTTTATATATCTTGACATATCGAATCAATGGCTTGAAAAATAAGTTTCAAGTTTCTAGTTCCAAAAATAGCAATACTTCCATACAAATTTTTATCCCCCTTTTAACACCTCACAACCCTTTTTTCAATTTAAAAAATAGCCTATGTCCTTTCCCAGGGTCTAAAATTGCCTGTGCCAAATTTTATTAAAATCGGCTTAGAGGTTTAAGCGGGAAAGCGTAACAGACAGACAGACAGAGTTACTTTCGCATTTATAATATTAGTAGGGATTTAGTATTATTATTAACAAGGGCGTTGCCAATCTGTGACTTGAAGATATCAAGTCACTTCGCTTAATTTCACTGCCTCTCTCACCTTTCAAATCGGAACACAGCATAGCGAACACTGCTATTTGGAGGTAGAAATGGTTGTAAGTGAGAGATCATGTCAACCATGGTCCACTGCTGGACATACATCTTACCAAGAAAGGGGGAATTTTGCCGGTAATTGTCGCGTTGGGCAAGCGTGTTGGCAATCGCAGAGCGGAGCTTTCGTGACGGGGCTAATCTGTTTCGGATGGATGTAACGCCATCTGTCGGTTCTGGTAACTTAGTCACCTCTTACGACATATGGTACAGGGTAATATTTTACTTTGCCGGTACCTCACGGATTGTATCAGGTTTACCTTATGTAAAATGGTATATTTAATTTTCCACCAAAATTATTGATACATTATATAATATGCATATTTATATTTAAAGTCGATACGTCTAAAAACATACCAATAAATGATAAAGTAAATTGTTATTTTTTATTTTTCGTGGGCGTTTGATTAAAATCATCCAGTCATCCATGTATAGTTTTTTTTAAATATATTTAGCAGATTCCTCCCGCTGGGATTAACGGGTCTAAGTTATTTATTTATTTGCCTCACAAAATAGTCATAGTCCGAAAAAAGTTTTAAAACTCTATATGGGATCTTGGCAACATGTAATTCAAGAAGATGTTTGTATAGCATGTAAAGCTAAAGGAGTAAGAAATGCATCAAAAATAAATACATAAATTACAAAAAAAATATTGAAATAAACTAAACTAAATAAAGAACTATGAAAATAAACTAGCAGCTAAAACAAATACTTTCACTAGGTTTCAATGTATATACGATGCGGACAGACAGACGCGGTTCGCATATATATATAATACCAGTAGTGATTTGCTTTCATTGTCTACAACACTCGAGTTTTTCTGGTGCGAAGGTTAAAACCTGTATCCTGTAGGTTGTCAGTCACGGTTCAGTTTTATCCCTAGCTAACCCACCACAATTACAGGAAACTACTGGACTTGACTTAAACACAGCTCTAATATACACCCTAGGTGGTTGTATTAAATCATACTGTAGTGTGATACGTGTAGTCAGCCCGGAACTGCGCCCGCGCCGCTCCCTGCGCACGGGAAGGAGCGGCTTCATTGACGTCGTTTTTTTTTTGGTTTTAGAGTCAAGTCTGAGTTCAAACGGTGGGGGGACCGCACGTCAGTACGTTAATTATAAAAATGTATATTTAATTAACATGTTTTTTAGTGGTGTGTTGTTGAATCTGTGAGCTTGGATAGGATGTCAAATATGGTGCAGAACGTGAGGTAAGTTAAGATAATGAGACCGTTTTATTTATAATAAATGAATAGTGGTTCGCTTGTTTTTCTTCGAGTAAAGCTTTTGATCGACTTGACGAAGCCAATTTAAACAAGTCTTCTTAGCATGAAAATCAGTGGATCACTTATTTTGATAAAGTTAGCCTAATTAGTTTAATTAATTCTAGTTCTATATCAAGGCGAATAAATAAATATTATTGTTATTATTAAACACCAACTTTTTTAAATAATTCCATTTTTATTTTTTATAAAGGTAGCAAAAAGCCATCATGAGGTAGGCGGTTCCCGCAGTTTATGAACGTTAATAAACACCAAGGCATTATGGAATATTCAGTTTATTGGTGAAAACCGTATGAAAATTTAATTGCTAAATGTTTAGGAAAACACAATATGAGGTTATGTTTCTTATTCAGTGATTTGTGTTGTCGAGGCTAAATTAAATATTAAATATCTTAAGACAATAAGTACTCAGACACAGGACAACTTTTTAGACAAGATTTTTCAAGGTTGCCCTTATTGGGATCTGAATCTGGGGCTTACCGCGACTTACACGACTGCCTTGCCTACTGGCCTAGCGTTCAAAGTTTTTTTAGAAAACAAATGGACATATATGTTAAATCAATGTATTTTAAGGCTAAAATCTGTTTAAAAATTCAGCTGATTTCTGATGTGACTGCAACGATCGATTTTTGATTTTTTTTTCAATATCAAAAGTTCATCAATTTTCAGTTTCAATATCAGAATTATCATCATCATACCAGCCATTAAAAGTCCACTGTTGGACGTAGGCCTCCCTAAGAAAGGGGGTATGTTGCCCATGATTGTCGCACTGGGTAAGAGTGTTGGCAATCGCAGAGCACAGCTTTCGCGACGGGGAAGCTGCTGCCTTAGCATTTTCGGATATACCGCCATCTGTCGGTCGCTCTGCGATTGCCAACACGCTTGCCCAGCGCGGCAATTATGGACAAATTCCCCCTTTCTTGGGGAGGCCTATGTCCAGCCGTGGACTATCAATGGCTGGTATGATGATGATGATTTATTTCAATCTTTATCATTATGGCATAAACAATATTAATAAATAAATTCACACAACTCTTGTATTGACACAACTTCGCGATAAGTCGTTCAAAACACTTTTATTACGGACATCAGACATGAGAGGAATCACTAATATAATCCTCAAATACATATATAACACCCTGACAAAGAACACACAAAAATATTCATAATATTAATGTTATTTCTGGACGGAGATCGAACCCAAGTCCCTTGACGCATAAGATAGATCACTACCAACAGCACCATCGAGCCCGTCAATTTATGACCAATTTTTACAGTGCTCGATGCTTTAAGGATTGTTTCTTCAATATATCGCTGCTGACATTCAGTTAAGCTCAAAACCCTTGACATTTTGCCTAGAATGTAGTAAAGCAATAACTTTGGTAGATATATCGATGGCCTTTATTTAGGAATTTACGAAACGACAGGCTGTATTCTGCGTGACCTTACGCTGAGATCGCCCAGGTATTTCTAAGATTTTTCCATATTATAATACTTGTCTCGAGTCTTTTTCTTTTATTTATTGAGATCACAAACAAGTTTACATAATACTAACTTAAACTAAAACTTACGACTAATATCATATAACTCATTGTAAACCCAACTTAGCTGGTCAAATATTACATTTAGGAGTTATATATGGCAATACCTGTGTAATACAGTTGTGCAGCATTGTAAAAAAATTAAAAACAAGAAAACACCTATCTATGCAATTACTAAGAATGTAGGTAAGATAAGAATAGTATAAATATTAGTGTTTGCATTCACTATATACGATGAGTAAACAAGATATAGACCGACTTATATGCGTGTGTATGCAATTACTAAGAATGTAAGGTAAAAAGTTAAGTAACTTTAATTTATTTGTATAAATTTACAAATATAAAACAAATATAAATACCATCATAAAAATATTTGTCCTTGTTGAGGATCGAACCCACGACCTAGAGCGTATATGACAGGATCACTACCATCGGCGCCATCGGGCCCGTCTTTTTATTGTTATCAATTATTTTTAAGTCTTGAAGCAATTTATATGTATTGTGATTTTCAACCTTGATCACTAATTTATTCTTATATGATATTTATATTTGTTCTGTGTCTGGGTGTTAAATATAAGTATTTATTTAATATATTTGTGGTTCTTCTGTTTTCTGATCTCCATAACACAAGAGTTTTAAGCGATATATCACGGAAACAGGTCGATGTTTAAGACGGTGTGGGAATTTATTTAATTCAATCAAATTTAATATTCGAAGCACATTGGAGTAATTTCTGTTAGCTTTCAAAATGAGCTATAAATATATAACGAGAGATAGATATAACGTAAACGCCATCTGTGGTTTCTGTCGACACTGTCACACAATACATCAGCACCATCTGTTTTAAAACTATTTTAATAATAAATATTTTGATACAAAGTAAATATATTTTTCCCAAATTTGGCCTTGAACCTTGTGACGTCACTATAAAACTTAGTTGATTAATGCTTGGCTGTTGCTGTAACTGTCTCCAATATTCTATTGTCACATATCTCAAGAACCAAATCATCATCAACATCATCATAGCATTCGTACGTACGTTTTCTGCTGGTATGGCTGGCATAGGCCTTACCAAGAAATGGCGAATTTGCCGCGTGTCGCTTAAAGCACTTGTTACGGTTTTCCGACAAGAGTGGCATCACGCCATTAAGCCCGACTATGTAAATGGTCCTTATGTAATGGAACGGGCCTTATGACACATCCGGTGGTGTCCCTATTTTATGCGCCAACGGTCGTGGTTATCCCCACCTAGGACAAATATTTATATGATTTAAATTTGTGTTTGTTGTGTCTTATAATCATCACTAACATAACAACCGAGCCGTGAGGTACCGGCAAAATAGAAAAGTACCTCCCCATGTAACAGGTGTCGTAAGCAATGAATGAGGTATCAGAACCGACATATGGCGGTTCAAATGTTTAAGTGGGGATGGACAACAGCCCCGTCGCGAAAGCTGCGCTCTGCAATTGCCAACATACTTGCCCAGCGCGGCAATTATAAGCAACATTACCCATTTCTTGGGGAGGCCTATGTCCAGCAGTGGACTTGCAATGGCCGGTATGATGACAGCAAACGTAATACGTCGCGTCGCGACGGGATTCCCGCTATCCATTTATGTCCTGTTCCAATTGAGCTACACTATTTCGGATGGATATACCGCCATCTGTCGGTCCCGGTACCTCAGTCACCTCGTACGACACCTGGTACTATTCTACACTTCTGGTATAACACGGCGAAATAAAAAAGAGAGAAACAGCAGAGTTATTACTTTGTTGTCTCTTTGTATTAAACAAATATAGACCATTTTTAAACATAGTATACTATCTGTATCTAAATTAATATCATCTAATTCTATTATGTATTTTAATTAACAAATAGACTGACTCAAATCACCTTTATTTATAGTCGTTATCGTGTATTCACATATCGTTTAAGACCAATAAACCCAATAACAAGGCATGCGAACAAAGTGGCCTATTGCGTACGTTCACATAAAATTATACAACAGCTGTTTGTCCGAAATTGGACACAAACGCATTACCCGATTCGCCGCACACTGGCGAAAGGCGGAATCGATGCGACAACTTCGCCTTGCGCCTGCGCATGTTCGGCGTGCTAATTCTTTTGCGTATTCTTTCATACATCACAGTGATTTATCTGATTTGTACGCTTGAACGTGTTGTTGACGGAGATGTATTTGTTATTGTGTCGTTTAGGTTTGCGCGTTATCAGTGAAAGGATTTTGTGAAGAACGATTATTTTATAATAGTGGTGGTGGTACAGTTGAATTAGAAATTCCTCTCCTGTCCATCCCAATAGGACTGGGATGGACAGCAGCATTCCAATCGCGAAACTACGATGTAACCGGGCGGGGATGGGCAGCAGTATTTCCATAGCGAACCTACGATGCATTTGGGTGGGAATGAGCAGCGGCATCCCCAACTCGAAGCTATGATGAAACCGGGCAAATCGCAAAACTACGCTCTGCTATTGTCAGTCCTGCCAATCGTCCTGGCAATCATGTGCAAAATGTCCATGACTTGGGGAGGCCTATGTCCAGCAGTGGACGTTTTACGGCAGGAGAACATGGATAGGCACTACTCTACTCCGCTGTTTCACCACGGTCATAAAATAATCTAAGAAATATTCTAACAAAAAATGCTTACAGATGCCACTACGGCTATCTATCTGTTCCGTAATGTGCAAGACGGAACTCCGGCAACACGGCAGCTGTCCCGCGATAGGATTTACAGCCATGCGACCGCGCACGCTGTCTCACCAATTCACGTTTATTTAATGAACAGATGTATCACTGTGGGAAATTACTTCGTTTCGTGACTTTTCGAGTTACATATGTATTGCAGTATATATATTTAGTATAAAACTTATATTTCTTTGATATATAACTTGATTGGAATTACGTATTTCTATCGCCAATTATTCAGTGATCGCATCGCTGTGTTCCGGTTTGAAGGGTGAAAGAGGCAGTGAAATTACTGGGTATTGTGACATAATATCTTCAAATTACAAAGTTGGTATCGCTTTAGTGATATTATGAGCATCTTTAGGCTACCACTTATCACGCAGGCTGTATGCTTGCTAGTCGACCCATTTATATATCAGGTCGAGAAACAAGCGCCTTATTTAAGGTTATATATCTATAACTAACTATAGATAACTCGCTTAATGCACTTATTATAGTTAACCGTTAAGAGAGGAATCGCGCTGATAAGCCCGGAAATTTAAATGGTCCTTATGTTATGGAACGGGGCCGATGACGCATCCGTTGGTGTCCCTATCTTATGCGCCAACGGTCTTGAGTTCAATTCCCATGTGGGACTATTATTTATATGATGGAAATTTGGGTTTGTTGTGTCTCATAATCATCATTATCATAGAAGCCGTAATAAATCAACTGTTATAAGCCTCCCCAAGAAATGGGAAATGCTGCTGCACATCCCCGCCCTGTTGCATTTGAGCTACACTTTTAAGGGTTTACATACCAGTACCTCAGTCGCCTCTTACGACACCTGATGCTAGGGGAGGTACTATTCTAATCTACCAGTACCTCACGGCACTATGTATTCTCGTTTATTTATCATTTCTCTGTTGTGTGTTGTCTGATATCCGTAGCACTAGTACTTCAAGCTTATCACAGAGTCAGGTCAATGTATGAAATGTTGTGTCAATTTAATAAAACGCATTGACGTAAAGTTATGGTGATATAAAGTATTGGTGATATCATTAATTCTTATTCACAAAAGCAGCCAACTCGTTGTTTGAGTCCAAAAGTATCAGTCTGCGTTTTGTAAATGGTCAAAGACCATTAAATTGCTTTTATAGTCGGCTAAGTGAGATATGTTCAAGCTGAGATAAGATCACGTGACGTAATTACATAAATATTCAATAATGCAAACGGATGTTGCTTTTGTTATTAGGTTAGTTTGTTAATTTTTTTTTAAATTGTAATTCTATAGCTTTTGTATAATAACAATAAATTTGATAATAATATATTAACAATAATAGATAGTAGTGATCCTATCTTTTGCGCCAGGGGTCGTGGGTTCGATTCCCATCCAGAGCTAATATTGATATCATTACATTTGTTTTTGTTCTGTGTTTGGGTATTAAATATATGTATTTAAGTAGTATATTTGGGATTCCTCTGTTATCTGGCGTCCGTAACACAACTGTTTAAAGCGACTTACCACGGAGTCAGGTTAATGTATGAGATGTTGTAAGAATTTTTTATTATAAAGAAATCATCCTCTCCGAAACAGCGCAGCTTAAGTAGTATAGGGTAAGAATGAGCAGCAGCATCCTGAAACACCACCACCACGATTTCCACCACGCCTACCCATCTCGGCATTAATAGGCATAAATTTTCATATCTTAGGGATATAGTGACTTCCCAATAGTGACAATAGTGACTTTGACCATGTCCAATAGTGACTTTCTATGGCTGATATAATGATGATTATTTATCATCATCATTATATCATGATATACGATACGATACGCTCAGTTAACCGCATGCAGTACGAAGAGATCACTTTTCTTGTACATGTTTAATACATGGCTGGACCTTGTAAAGTTGTAGTGCCTAGAAATAAACCTAAGTAAACATAATAAAATAACGCAAGATTTATAGCCTTCCAACATGTCCGGGGAGATTCATTGTGCCAGGATAGTGGACAGAGTCGCGGGGCCAACATGTTTTATGGAGTTAATGTTCAGAGTTAACTGGAAACGATTTCGAAGATAACCGTAAATCAAAGATTATGTTATGTAACAACCTTCGCCTTGCCAGTCCCGGCGGCGGAATATTATAGCCTGTGCTTCAGGATAACGGCTAACTTACATATGGTGTGCGAGCGATGAGCGGTGAGCGGTGAGCGGCCATGTCCTTTCTGAGGTACGATTAAAGCTTGATTCAATTGACGTATTTTAAGTTCTAAAATAAGAGCTTTTCACCAAATGCATTTAAATATATATACAGTTTCAGCAAAACGATCCTTTTTTTTATTTATGTCTGTCAGTTTGTTACGGTTAATCTCTGAAACGGCTTAACCGACTTTAATGGGACTTTCATTGGTAGATATCTGATGTTATAAAAAGTAACTAAGGCTGCTTTGTTCCTCAGATAAACGACGAGTATTCTTTATTAGGTAATTATGTACATGTAACAAATTTTTATTGTCCCATATCAAATTGAATTATAAACGATTTGAAGTTATCAAAATACGTCAAAGCGATTGCGCACGCGCTAACACGACATGGTAGAGGCGCAAGCAGCCAATGTCTACGTCCGGATCGAATGCGCAGATGTTTGTCAGGCACAAAGATGCTCATCATCAACACATCAGCCATTGGAAGCTGGACATAAGAGCCTCCTCATGAAAGGGGGAATTTTACCCATACGCGGTGGCATTAAAGCGTGTTGATAAAATGCTCATAATGATATTTATGTATTTAGAATAATAAATGTATCCTCCCTTGTGATGTTTTGTGATATTTCTCGGGTTTCATCCCTCCTTCCACATTTGAGCCTCATGTGTATAATGAACGGTTTCAAGCCGTATAGACTCATAGTTTTACCTGCGGCTTCATCATCAGGTTAATGCTCGTTGCCATAATTAATGGCTTGGTTCGTTTCGAAAGAAAATGAAAAAAGTGTTTCTGTTTGTAAACAATATAGAAAAAGGGTATTTTCTCCAACTAGTGGTAGAACTGATACAGTGATCGTCTGTTGCACACATTTATTCCGCCAAACAATTTTTTTTTTTAAATTGCATTTAACATATCGTCAAAACACAAGGTAGACAAGGCACTATTGATATGTTTGTGATAGTTTGAGCGTTTATAGTGGTTGCTATAACGTTTAATATGGACTGAACTTGATCCTATGTGTGTGTCACTTATATTATAAAAAATATGCTAAATCGCTGTCTCACATGACTTGCGAGCCCGTCTTACTTACCGTATCGTTCCATTGGCTAAGCAGCGTTTATAACTTGAATTTTAGATGGATCTTACTTACGAGGTGTTATTGCCTCAACTACTTTGGCATATACATATGTATATAAGGTTGTATTATTTATTTAAAATGTATATAACACCTGTGTTGAAATATCTAACTACTTTGCTTTACTGTCATGATGAGATACGTGTTGTTTATTTTTTATTACCAAGAATTGAGACTAGCATTCCCGTCAGAGCAAAATTGTACCAAGTGTCGTAAGGATCCGACAGATGGCGTTTTATCTATCCGAAACAGTTTAGCTAAAATGCACGGGTTGGGAATAGACAGCAGTACAAAACTATGCTCTGCGATGGCCTAACGCGGCAATTATGGGCAATAGTTGTCTTAGAGAGGCCTATGTCCAACATATCCTTGGATGTCCAACGACTGATATCTACTTTTATTACAGCAGGTCTACAAACAAGCATACTGTCTGCGTGATGGTAAGCATAACTGCAGCCTATAGATGCACGTGATACCAAAAAGATATGACTAACGTGCTTTACCTAGTAATTTCGCTGCCTCTCTCACCCATCTAATCAGAAAGAAGTAATGCGAAGTCGTATATTTGGCGGTAGAAATACCTAAGAGTGAGGTACCAATACAAAAGAAACTTTGTATGAGGTCTTTCTCATGTAAATGATGATGATAATTTTCTTCTTAGGTTGTTATAGCAAATGTCTAAAAAGCAAATTCGAGAGATGCTGATTGAGATTGCTTTTTTAGAGATGAAAATCTGGAGTGTTTGATTTGTGTTGTTGCTTATCATTCGTAATTGATTTGTAAGCCGTGAGATACAGCAGATTAAAATAGTACCTCCCTGTACCAGGTGTCATAAGCGGCGACTAAGGTCCTAGAACTGACAGATGGCGTTATATCCATCCGCAACATTGTATCTCAGATGCACAGGGCGTAGGTGGGCAGCAGCATCCCGGTCGAAAGCTCCGCTCTGCGGTTGCCAACACGCTTGCCCGGCGGGGCAATTGGGCACATTCGCCCTTTCTTGGAGAGGCTTGTGTTCTGCAGTGGATTTCCAAAGGCTGATATGATGATGAAGTGAATTTTACCAGTTGATAGCTAAACAATCAAAGAATTTTATCCGTCATAGAAAATATTACCAGGTACTGTATTCGTATTTTCTACATATTAACAAATTGACGTACGTGACGTGACGACAACATTGACTGTTACGAGTACATATATTTATGAAAGGTAAATGCTTGCAAAGCGAAAAGTTTTGAATTAAAAATTTTGTCAGAACGATTCTAACGCTTTGCCAAAATTAATAGGATATTGCAAAATAATATTATCTTTTCAAAGACAATCGAAGTATTAATTTCAAAGACATTTAGAGCCGGTACAGTTTAATAAACAATAAGGAGCTCTTTATAACGCGTATGAAAGATAAAATAAAACAAACGGAAGCAAAAATCTGTATTTTTCTTTTGTTTTTGTGTACATTTGCCAACGTTTTTCCTGGTTCTACTTTTCTACATTATTTGTGTGTTATTATGATCCAACATGGCTGCGGAATGTTCGCGTGTAACCAGTTTTCATAAGACACAAAAAATATAATAACTTCTTTTGCAATGCGCCTTGTTTTGTGTAAATTTGTATATTATTCCTCCTCGTACATTAAACCTTCTGTTTTCAGTCAAATGAAAACTGTTTGTTTTGTTTAATCAAACAGAAGTTAACGATTGGTAAACTATAGCTAACAGATATAAATGAAAAAGGTAGTTTTCTATCATCATCATCATACCAGCCATTGAAAGTCCACTGGTGGATATTGGCTAACAAAGGAGGTTTTTTGCCCATAATTACCGCGCTGGGCAAGCGCGTTGGCAATCGCAGAGCAGAGCTTTCGCGATGGGGACGTTGTCGCCATCTGTCGGTTCTGGTACCTTAGTCGCCCTTTACGACACCTGGTGCAGTGGGAGGTACTATTCTACTTTGCCGGTACCTCACGGCACAGTTATACTATATATATATATATACAGTAGAATCCGTTAACCCCGCCTAGATTAACCAACCGCTTAGTATAAAGTAAGTAGGTGTAAGTTTGGTTTTCATACAATATGTTTAGCAACTTCGCCGGATATAATGACTACACCCTTGTGCCGCATTTATTGCTATTTCGCTTGTTACAACCTATTTTGAGAAACGCTGTCCGGTTATAGTGCCTGACTTAATTCCTAACATCTCTTATTTTCGTGATCACACCCACCTTTCTCTTTGCGACTACGTTGGGCGAACGCGTGCCTCGTTTGGTAGATTGATATTTTATTCTTCACAGTCGCTTTTTAATATGTCTCCTTTGTTAAACTATAATACAATTTATAACAAAAATACAATGTTGCTTTAACATATGTTTCAAGTCTGCTTTGACTGCTGCATCTGCTATGACCTCATTAAAATCGGCAGAGTAGAATAGTACCTCCCCTGTACCAGGTGTCGTAAAAACCGACTAAGGTACCAGAACCGACAGATGGCGTATATCCATCCGAAATAGTGCAGCTCAAATGCTCTGGTCGGGGGTGGGCAGCAGCATCTCGGTCGCGAAAGCGAACTCTGTGATTGCTGACACGCTTGCCCAGCGTGGCAATTATAGGCAAATTCCCCCTTCCTAGGGGCGAAATATCATGGCTGGTATGATCATGTATAACCTCCGCTTAGTATGACAAATTTGTCACTTCCTATCGATGTCATTACAAGCGGATTCTACTGTATATACTCGTAAAAAAAACTTATACAAAATCTGATACTTGGCATTTTGTTGATCTTTAACTTGATGAATATCGTTTCTGTAAAACAATTAAATAAAATCTCTAGACTTAATTCAGGTCACGATAATTTGAACACTTAATTACAGATGTTGTGTAACTTGTTTTGTTTTGTTCGTGTGTACCGATGTAGCAATCGCAACGTCGCAGGCCAACTCATATTGATTGCCCTCGACAAACAAACAGATAATCCAATACTGCTTGCTAACAGAACCTGCTACGCACACATCGCAGGGCCGACGGGCCACCGGCTAGGGAGTATCGTAATCTAATTATTACTTTCGGTAGAGCAACCATTTATATTTGCTAACAGTCAATCAAGAGATTGAATTATGTTCACTGCGAGCTTCTTATCATCTTCGACATCACATTTGTTGACGGGCCCGATGTTAACCGTATATCCCGTCTGTTTAATAGTCTAGCCAGAAGTCTAGTCTAGTCTAGCCAAAAGTCTGCCTGAACTACACATTAATTTTCATACTCCTCCTGAGTTTTCGCCATTGATAAAATCATTTGATGGCGTACCGTAAGATTGCTGATTTTAGATTTTCACTATTTGTGTATTTTGTTATTTATTTTACATCCTTTCTGAGTGATTATTACCTTTTTTAATATTAATAATTATGCATGATGTGATTGCCTGTAATTATAAGAACTGATTGTTCATAATTTACTGTTATCTAATATTAAATAAATAAATAAATAAATGTCGCAGGTGGTAGTGATGGCATCTCGTGCGCCAATGATTGTGGATTTGATTCTCACCCATGATTAATATTTATATGTTGATATTTGTGTGTGTTCTGTATCTATGTAATCAACATATGTATTTAAGTATTATATTTGTGATTCATCTGTTGTCTGATATCCGTAATATTTGTGCTTTGAGAGACATATTTCGGAGTCAGGTCGATGTATGAGATGTAGTGTGACCTATTTATTTACATTTCACATAAGCTTTTAAAAAAGCGGTTTTCTACTTGATTGGGACCACGGGTGGTGAGTTTATGCGGTATTAGTCGTTAATGGTAATAGGCCCCCTGGTCCATCGGCAAGACCTGTGTTTCCGGCAATTGTGGTACCTCAGTCATCTTCGTTAGTATTTGGTAGATAGGGGAGGTACTATTCTACTCTACGTACACTAGGGTACCCTAATATAACACAAAATAAAATTTCTATGTAGCGATTATTCGTGAAAATATAACCATGTCTTTATAATTCGTATTCTGAATATGATATCAGGTTTGCTATTTATACGCATTCCAAAATACCCTTTTAAGAAGATTTGTTTGTGACGATTTAACTCAAAATATACTTGGCCTATTTTAATAACCAGCATTTCCCTGCGGCTTTACCCGCTATACATTGTAAAACTTTCATTTTCATTAACTTTGCACCCCCCTTTTACCCCAATAAAGAATGAAAATTAAAAAAAAAATTAAAAATTTAAAAAAAAACTAATTTTACACGTGTTTCATGACTATCAATGAAGAATTAAAATACTAAATTTCACTCTAATTACTTCAAATACAACCAAGTTTCATACTATATTTGTACTTCTGTTTTACCCCCTTAGAGGGTGAATTGAAAGATCTTTTATTAATGCTCCCTTATGTTGTAAAAGGAACCCCTCTGCAAAATTTAAAGTATCTAATCTTTATAGTTTAGGCCCGTTAATATGTCAGTCAGTTAGTCCACTTCTCTTTTTATAGATAGATTCTTCCACCATTCGAAAGCTACAGTTTCACGAAGTAATATATTTATTCAAAAAATCTAAGATCCCTTCCTAAAATGGAAAAAAGAGAAGATATGTATTTCTGTACATCTGTAACAAATAAGCTAGCAGGATTAATTAAAACAAAAAAATATTATACTAATGGAAAGGTGCATTATCAGCGAATGATATAGCATTATGTGCATATACGAGAAGAAACCGCGGGGCCATGGACGGATCTCTACGTAAGAACACTACTTTTGATCCCGGGAGAATCCCGCGTGATGTATCATGAAGTGAATTCCACGATAAGCTTATGTAATAACCTAACAATGATAGTAGAATAACTATTCGACGACGACGTAAACAACCAATTCGACGTATTCGCGCGTAAAATAATTCGCCTTTCATTGTGTACGATCTATTGTTTCGTTCTATTGTTCAGACAATGTATTAGTTAATTTTAATTTTTGCTTGATTCTAGTAAACTGTTTGCTTATTGTTCCTTAATTGCTTTTTTTCCCTTAAATTCTTATGCGCTTCAACTTTGTTATGTACCTTGGGTGGAGAACAGCTGTCAACGTATAACTCTTTTTAGTTGAACGGTTTTATTTATAACTTGTGATTTTAAAAATAAAAGGAAAGTGTTATTTTTTATTTATTTAATTATCTTTATTGCACAAAATATTACAAAATGTACAAATGGCGGACTTAATGCCAGCCGGCATTATCTCCCAGTCAACCATTACACGAAACAGAAAAAAATTATATTATAGTGGTGCAGACAATATAATAAAATAGATAAATGTTACATACATATTTGTATAAATAAACACAATAAATACATATGATATAAAAATATATATATAAAATAACGTACATCAGAAATAGGGTTAGAATATAATTGTTATGTTGATTTCGAATGAATATATTATAATTATTGAATAATGCAATCAGTTGATTGCTTATCAATGACATAATTTAGAAATCTCATTATACAGAACAATGTGATATCTACCATTGATTGTCTTTTCAATTTGCTATAACGAAAATCACAGACAAAATTGTAAGTGCGGTAATATGATTCTAAGATCTGTCTGATGCCGGTAGATTAATTTCAAAATCCTTGAACGACATTTTTGTTCAAATGAGTCTTATATCGCTGGGAGATACCGGCAGAGTAGAATAGTACCGCCCCCTACAGCATGAGCTAAAGGTGTTGCAAGAGGTAACTGAGGTACTGAAACCGATAGATGGCGGTTTATCTATCCGAAACAGTGTAGCTAAACAGTAGCCCTTATTTATAGGGAGTCCTATGTCATATAGTGGAGGTCCTACGACTGCTGTGATGTGCAGACTTACAGAACCCTATAAGGTCATCAAGGTCATCGGTCATTTGTATAATATTGTAATTAGTGTATCTATATTTGTAGAGAAAATATCGTTTGTTCTGTCAATTAAAAAGTGATTTTGATAAGCCTATTTAATTACACATACTTTTGACTTATACTTATATGAATAGATATCTCTATATAATGAAATGGTATCCATACAAAGGAATCATAGACATACAAATCGTTTTGCCTCTACCACAGGAACCATTGAAACCGAAAGTCATATTGAGCTTTCAGCAAGACTATAACACTGCCTCATTACTGTCACTGTCGCTGTCACAGAGTTATTACAGAACTCTGTGACAGCGTAGTTACGTAAACCGTCTAACGGGGTCTTTTAAAATAATCGGCAAATAAAATCCCTCGGGAGTCGAGTAGTTTCACAAAGTCGCCAAGAACCATATAGTAAACCAGTGAAACTTGTTATTTGCCCATAATTATGTTGCCAACAAAATTCGTGTACGACATTGAAATAGTTTGATGTTCAAAAGTTACATTTTGCTGTAGACTGTGCCTTGTTAGAAAATGGGTTAATCAGTATCACTGTTTATAATTAAGTAGCTGCCTCCTGCGGTTTTAACCACGTCAAATTGTAGATCTTTCATACTACCTTTGAACCCCCCTTAGGGGGATGATTTACGAAAAAAAAATTCAGAAGTGTTTCTTGACTTTCAAGATAGAAGTTTCATACTGGATTTCAGTTTCATACTAACTTTGCTCTCTCGTTTTACATCCTTCAGGGGTGAAATTTCGAAAATCTCTCTCTGAGGAATACCTGTGAAAAATTTCAAGTTTCTAACCCTTATAGATTTAGTCCTACATTGATATATCAGTCACCTCTATCTTTTAAATATACAGATATTAATTGTTTAACTGATAGGATATAATTGCTAATCAATAGACTATGTCGGAACTTTAGTTCTTTTAAGGATCTTCTCACTCGATCCCGCAATGAGACCCCGAGCATCGCCCTATCCACAGCTCGTTAGGGTAGTTTGAGTTGGCTTACAAGGTCCATAGTTAGAGATCACGTTTCGTTGCCATAAGTCATCGCTGGTTACACATCATCATACCAGTTGTTAGAAGTCCACTGCTAGACATAATGTTGGATGGATATACTGCCATCTGTCGGTTTCGGTAGCTTAGTCGCCTCTTACGACACCTGGTGAAGTGGGAGGTACTATTCTATTCTGCCGGTACCTCACACTTTGTTCGAAAACTTTCGACTTGAGACACTGAGGTGTGTCCCACGGGAACACTTCCCAACCGACCGAATTGGCAGGCTGAAACCGTAAATAATATACCGAGAAGTTGGGGTTCTGTATTATTTTTCCAACGCGGCTTCGACAAGGTTAAACTAATTGCGAACGAACAACTTGTGCGTCAACAAACTTTGTTGATGGAAGCGTCGTTTTGGTGCTTCACTTGGTAAATTCAATATTGGGGCTATTAAACTGCGGCAGGTAACTTTAGCAGGTAGTTTGGCAGACATGATGTTGTGATATTAATAATAATAATAATAACTTTATTCAACAACAAAAGGTAACTTAAACTAAAATACATTTTGATACTTAGGTACCTAAACTAGGTCTAGCCTGTTCTTATAGGCACCTATTAGAACTTATAATTATGAAAATGTATAATAAAACTATTCTTGTAACGCCTTTAAACCGCGGTTTATTTAACAACAAAGAATGGCTTGTTTCGCTTTCATCGGCGAACAAAATATTTTTTTAATTGAACGTCTACATGCTATACGTGTTTTTTACACTTTCACGACTTCCTTTGATGATTTATATGGCATTTGGAAAGCTTAAACTTTAAGGAAGAACAAAGGATAATTGCTGAAATTGATACGCAGGTGCAAAACTTAATTCTTAAGAATTAGTATTCATTAATTTACTTGCAATATATCAGAATGCATGCTTGCATCAGATCAAAATGGTTATATATAATAATTGCGTAAATACCTAGTCAGCCGGTATCTCACGGGTATTATGATATATATGTAAATATGTATTTATATATATATATATATATATATATATATTATATGCTTAATAAATACATTCAAGTTATTATTTTTAATAACTTGAATGTTTATTCTACTACATTTTCTCTTTCACAATTATCTTTTTATCACAAAAATCTTATTTAAACATAATACATAATAGCCGTGAGATACCGGCCGACTAGAATAGTACCGCCCCTGTACCAGGTTCTGTAAGAGGCGACTGAAGTTCCAGAACCGGCAGATAGCAGTATATCCATCCAAAACGGTGTAGCTTAAGTGCAACTGGGAGGGGATAAGTAGCAGCATTCCTGACGGGATGGTTACGGTTACAGTTCAGGGTAAAAATTCTCCCTTTATGGAGCCATGTCCAGCAGTGGTCGTTGCACGGCAGCAATAATAATGATGATTATACATCGGTCTTCATTAATTATCATTATCATTACAGCTATTAGAAGTCCACTCTTAGACATAGGCCTCCCAAAGAAAGGGGGAATTTTGCCCATAATTGCAGCGCTGGACAAGCGTGTTGACAATCGCGACGGGGCTGCTGTTGCCCATCCCCACCCTATGCATTTGAGCTACACTGTTTCTAATAGATATACCACCAACTGTCGGTTTTGGTATCTTAGTCACCTCTTACGACGCCTGGTACAGAGGGAGGTAGTATTCTACTCTGCCGGTACCTTAAGGCTTACATAGGTTATAAAAACAACCTACCTATGTGTTTATAGACTATAGCAGTATGCAACAGACTTTAAATAACATACAAAAAATCACATTTTCAGCATTTTTTCCTAATTTTTATATATACATATATCTGCTTATTAATTATCTTCAATAAGAATCTGTTTGTTTGTCCGTAGCCGAAGCGAGTCGGCTCTGAACAGCCCAACGGAGCCTGACGTGTCGCTGGCGGCTTCCCTCACCGACCCTCTAGAGGCTCACACCTTGGAGGAAGCCAGAAGGACCATCAGGTAAGGCCTTACTTTGGCTTTAAATATATCCTTACAAAAATATAGTATTCCTTTTCTCAAATTATAATACAAAAGAAAAATCGTCGTTTAAGTTCTAACACAGCGTAAGTCAAAATGTTGACACTTTGTACAATTGGGAAAACATTGGTTGCACACATTAAATTGCTTGTACATTTAGTTGGTGCAAAATAGATTTCGTTTAAACAATACACGGTATAAAACGTTTACTGCAGCGTTAGAAATGTAATATCGTGTTATCATTGGGCTTAATTATTAAGATGCCAATTTTGACATACGCGGTGTTAGAACTTAAACGACGAAATGCTGTTTTAGAGTTTTGCAGAGAAAAGGGTATTTGCGGCAAATGTGTCCGACTGAATCACTTTCTATGACTTTAATACAGCATTCAATGGCCACAATATTACGAAATTCCTCAAACATATAATGTTTGGGAAAGAACATCGACAATACCTACATTTGAATGCCCTTAAAACGCGGTATAAGGTACTCTAACATCTCTACCCACTCAAGTCCGCGTTGTTATCTATACTAAGATTATAAAACTGAAGTTTGTGTCTTTGAACGCGCTTATCTCAGAAACTGCTGGTTTCATTTGAAAAATTCTTTCAGTGTTAACTTTACCCACTGAAGTCTCTATACCACGCACGCGAAGTCGCGGGCACTGCTAATATCCTGCCACAACATGCACTGAAAAGTATTAGGCATGCCGAAACACCATGTAGTGTTTGATACTCAAAATAAGTAATAGTTGTATATTGCATTTCAGAAGGAAAATATTTGGGAAATAAAATGTTAAGGAAAATAAAAAGATACGTAAATATTTTTTTGTACACGTAACACATTTATAATCCCTACGAATATTATAAATGCGAAAGTAACTCTGTCTGTCTGTCTGTTACGCTTTTCCGCTTAAACCTCTCAACCAATTTTGATAAGATTTGGCACAGACAATCTTTGGACCCTATAAAAAGGATATTAGCTGTTTTTTAATTCGAAATAAGTGTTGTGAGGGGTCGAAAAGGTCGGAAAAAAATAAGAAAAGTTGTATGGAAGTATCGCTATTTTTTGAGCTAGAAACTAAAAATGTTTTTTCATAAAGGCCATTGATTCGATATAAATGATGATGATGATATGACATTCAAAGTTTATATAAGTTAAGGTAAAGAGGCATGATACCCAAAAAAACTAACCACGCCGACGAAGTCGCGGGCACAGCTAGTATAACATAAAGAAAACCTGCCGATAGTTGTCAACCAGCTCTTGGAACATAAATAGCACTCCAAAATGGAATCCTAAATTAAATACAATGAATATAACAATTCACAATCGTGTTGCACTAAAATTGCCTCACGAGAAACACGCGTAAATATAAATCTTTCAAGACTCTGTGGCAAACAAATCAGCTCATTAACGTGCAATACCTAATCACATTTCACTTGACCGGCATGTTCATTATAGTAACATTGAATTTGTGTTTTCCATTAGCCTTATTTGTCGCACCGACCACGCTAATGCTATAAAACTTAACTCGGCATTGTTTATGTCGATATTGTTTGACCCAAGTCCTTGATTACTGTAAAAACATTCACAACGAATGCGTCTTTTTTATACTTTTATATATACGAGTATATACACATATATCATATTATTCAGCCTATAAACGCTCATAATATCACAAAGATATTACTGCGCGTTGACAACCTTGTGTTTTAAAGATACTTTGTCACAATACTCACAATACCCAATAATTTTCAGTGCCTCTCTCACCTTTCAAACCAAAACACATCAATGCATACACTGCTATTTAGCGGTAAAAATAGGTGAGAGTGGAGTGTAAGAGGTCTACTTCGTGTCTTTTTTATAATCCAATCAAACGTATTATTAACGTTTGCAGGGACCTCCGAATGAAGTACCGCGCGCAAGCGCACCAACTGCTGACATGGCGGCGCGCGCAACGCACCCAAGAGGAACTGGTCACCCGCCTGCAGAGAGAAAAGGCGGAACAACTCAAGTCCCTCTCCAGCCAGCTGCTGCTCTTCGAGTCCCGCCTCGTCCGCAAGCAGAAGGAGATCACCAGCATGCTCGCGCTCCGAGAGACCATCATCATGAAACAGCAGAAAGTTATCGAATCACTGCAAGCCAAGCTTCTTGACAACGGCATCGACACCATCCAAACCATACCCGACTTCAGAGACATGCTCCAAGACACACACATTACGGGAGACTTCGACTCCCTCAACGATTCCGACTCAGCGGTGATAATGGAAGACGTCGATTCTGATTGTAGCAACCTTCCGCACATACCAAGATTCCGGTCAGCGAACCCTGACAGCGTCACAATAGTTAGATCGATATCGGATGCCATCGACCCCAATTTGAAATACAGCGTCGTGAGACGTTCAAATGGGTTTCTGAGGAGGCCAGAGATTTTGGAGACCGTATATAGTGTCGAGGAAGAAGTCGATGGAGACTCCACTAAAGGGTTGAGTGCCCAGAATAGCACAGAGAAGGAACTGAAGGACGCGAATAAAACTGACGAGGAGAAATACAAAGAGACAAGTCTCCTCGCGCAGAGGCGCGACAACTTTCGCATGCGCAGTGTCGTGCTCACAGCCGAAGTGAAGAGCATAGACAACGACAAAGAGCTCAAGCCCAAGCACGGGAAGGACGTGTGGTCGTACAGTTACGTACCAAAAAGGATGACCCCTGCGAACGATTCTGACGAAGAAGCAACTTCGAACGCCGAAAGCGACGAGGGCGATCCAGAACCCAGGCCCAACCACGTAGTGACGTACAACCGCGTCATGTCCAACCACAGGAACGTGACCAAGCCTAAAGACGTCAAGTACAAGAGGATAAACAAAGCGAAGTCCAAAAGCCTTGAAGAGTTGCGGGGCAGGTTAAAGAACTGGGTGGAGAAAGGTAGCAAGCTGTCAAGCATACCGCTCGAGCACGCCCAGAGCTACGCCTGAGGTTCCGAAGTTCCTTATTAATGTATGTTTATGAAGTGGGGGGGGGCGGGCTGGGGGGGGGGTTCAGTGGGGGGCAGGGGTGGCGACTCACGCGACACTCGATCGGACGCCGCGTTCGTTCAACTTAATATAAATTTTCATGTAATAGTGGTTGTATCGAGCAGCTTTACACGACGGAAGCGAACTATAAAATAATATTTTATTCTTGATACTTGTGCTATTGTAAATAGTTTCTTATACGCATTCATAGTGACGATTAGGGTAAGTTCAAATACTAAGATTTTCGATGGTGTCCTAGTGATTGTGAAAACTCCATGTTTGTTTGTGTTCCAGCATATCTATAACTTAACAGACTTGTATGTCGCGTCAGTTAGGTTCTACAATTATAATTTCTAATCCATTAGGATCTTACAAGAAAATGAGTCGTGAAAAATACTAAGTATTAATGCAATGGCGGATATAACAAAACATTACGTGTAGCAAAACTTGTTCTTGATGTATTTCTGTTACTACTAAGAGAGGGTGCTCCTGAAGTATTTGCTGTTGTATATTCTTAAGTCTATGGCTTGTATTAACATAATTTCGAAGTAAGAAAATGATAAGAAGGTATAAAATGATCTTATTTGTAACTCAATAGGACACTGCGAAAATGCTTTAAATAAACACTATTTTCCCGCACGACTGATTTTATAGACTATTTCTTTATTGATCGTAGATGAGAATTTCAAAACCTTGTGACCCGCTTTAATGTTGGAATTGATAAAGTCGTTGTCCTGTGATGATTCGTTGTTCATGATTCTCTATTGTTTGTCGCATTTCATAGATAAAAGTTTAAGAAATATTCTAATATATTTTAATTACGAACTTGTCTGTTGATAATAACCGTTAATTAGATGGATATTTATTAAAAAGAAAACAATCTCAGTGCCAATTATATTAAAGTAAATATTTCTTTTCCATTTAATAATTGTAAGTAGTGTATTATTAACTTAATATACAGGATGTTGACGGACTGCAAATGTAAAGCTTGGAAAATATTCATTTATTAATATGGACAATTTGATCAAAAATAATCAGAATTCAAATCTTAATATAACTTATTATGAGATTATAATAATACTCATTAAATATTTCAAATTAGAAAAATAAATACCAAACACTACATTGAGCTTAGAGACATCCTGTATATTCTAGTTTCACATATCATTTTCCAGCTGTATACAGACAAAGGCTTTAAGATCTATATTTTAATACATATATCATATATATTGTACGTTCATTCTTAATAATATTCGAATACACAGATAATTCGTTTGAAAATTAAAAAATAAGTCAATAAATTCGTTTGTTTTATTTGTTCACCCCATTTATTATTTAATATAGCTATAGAAAGTCCACTGTTGGGCATAGGCCTCCCCGAAGGAGATTTTTGCCCATAATTGCCGCACTGGGCAGGCCTGGCGGTAACCGTAGAGCCAAGCTTCACGACGAGGATGCAGCTGCCTATCTATCCCCACTATATAAGCTGTGCTGTTTCAAACGGGTATACCGCCTCCTGACATTTCCGATACTTTAGTCACCTCTTATGACTTCTGGTACATAGGGAGGTATACTATCACGCCTCGTAGTACTATATGATTATGATGTTTTGTGATAAAATTTTAATTTGATTGCAATTATCTATCATCAGCAAAGCAAAGATCAATCAGCAAAGATAGGTTGCGCCTTAACAAAATAACAATTATTTCTTTTAATTATTATATACCTTGTTTTATTCACATGCACTACAGTACACAATGTTTACACACTATTTGGATTTTCATATAATTGTGGATGTTACTTTTTGTTATTTTGACTATTTGCAAGTACCTATGACGAGGCCTATTTAAATAGATACATGTTTGTCTTTGGATTGGACTTGGATTAGATGAAAGTGTAATTTAACACAGTTCAAATTTATGTGGACATATTTGATATTTATATATAACAGTTCAAACAAAAACTCACTATAATGACAGAATATTAGAAGTATTAGACGAAATTTCAATGAATTCGACATTTTACTAAGAAGACTTGATTTTATTCCGGATATAATTACACTCACTTAATGTTGGCTTGCAATTGACGAAACACTTCCTATACTAAATATTCCCCACTTGCTACAAAAAATCTACATAACCAAAATAATGGTGTTGTTTTTTTCCTCAACGATAAACTAGATACATATACATACGAACCAGATATATCAGATGCCAATTGTTTAGTTACTATTTTAAATAATATGTTGTATTAAGAATCCTTGTATTATATTAGACCATGTACACACACATTCACACTTACATGCACCATTCAGAGCATAGGTGCCTACAAGAACAGCCTAGGTTAGGTACTTAAGTATCAAAGTGTATTTTAGTTTAAGTTTTCTATTGTTGTTGAATAAAGTTTTTATTATTATTTCTTCTAAACAAAATACATGAAAACATTAAATTATTAAAAAAAGTACATACGACTGTTTGAATAACACACTGATATCTTTAAATGACGCAATTAAACATTCTCGTGTATTGTATGTTAAGTAAATAAGGAAAGAGCTTTTACACAATTTTAATTACAATATTTTTCTTTTATCACACAGCACGTTATAGATGATCTGACTCTGAGATAAATTATTAAGCGATTAAAGCATTTTTGTAACGGATATAAGTCATGACATGACATTTAACACCCAGACATAGTACAAACACAAATATCACCGTGCAAGTATTTGTCTTGGATGGAGATCAAACTCACGACCCATGGCGCACAAGATAGGATCACTACCATCTGCACCATCGGGCCCGTTAAATTCGACCATTATAATAATATATAAAATATATAGATAAAACTGTAACATTAGTAAGTCTAAAACATTATTAATCAATAACATAATAATAATAAACTTACATGCTAATAAATACAGTATGTACATAATTTCTAATGTTTTTAATATAAAACTAGAAAAAATCAGTTACGCCAAACACGTGCTCCAGAACGAATTATGATGATATTGAAAACATATTTTTCCAGCGAACATCCGCCGAATTTTTAATAATGTCTCCAACGCTCTTCCCAATCCTACAGAGGGAAGGAATATCTCGGCTATATTGCTTTTATTCTGTCTGTTTGCTATTCGAGCGGGCGGTTGGGAATTACAATATCAATTACAGTTTCTTTATACGAGTCAGGATGTTGAGGAAAAGCTAGGAATTTCTTGTGTTGCTGCATCGGAAATTGGAATAGCTTTATCGTGGGCTAAAAATTGTGATCCTACATAAATAAATTTCATGCATTCATTACAAAAAGGAAGTCAAAAATATATACTTACATTCAAAAATATCATATTACAGTCGTGTATAATGAATTTGATTTTAATTAATATTAATTTTTCGTGGCTTAGGTAAAAAAGCCATTTTTAGCATTTGTGTTTTATCAAAATAACATTAGCTCTAGCATACTGTTTCAAGAAGTTAGATCAGATGGTTTGTTATACATTAAAGCAGAAAATGGAAATGATAAAAAATAATGCAATTAGCATTAGGTTCTGCAGACTCCGGACATAATTTGACAATGTTTAATAAAAATAAATTACATCTCAGTCATCAAAATAGACAATAAGACTGCAGAAGATAAATTGAAGACATTTGTTGGTCAATTCTAAGGCGCCCTCCTATACACCTACAATAATATTGTACAATCCTTTAATTCTGCAATAATATTGAATAACTACTTTGATTCCAAACGTTTAATAAATTCTCTCAGTAAAGTTTACAAACCAGTCTAAACAATATTTTCGTGCGAGCAACATGTCTGACGAAGAAGTTTTGGCGGCAGCCGCGCTGGTAATTTTCTTGAATAGAAAAAAAACGTATATGGGTTAAAGAATGATTGAAAAGAAGGCCAGTTTACACTCACGAAAAATATAGTTAGGTAAAAATAATAGACTAAAGATATAAAAAAATAATACCGTACTATAATACTAACCAATCGCGATCGCTCCGAAAACTAAAATAAACCTGCACAGTGCAAGAAAAAAATATTGCCCAAAAATTAAGCTCGCTCAATCTTTTGTTCAATCATTGTGCAATGTTTCAATACTACCCCTAAATATTCAATAATAATGTGCATGCCGATATATCGTGCAATATTAGTGTAGGTGTATGGGGTGGGGTGCCTAAGGAATTGACACTAAAATGGCGACATAGACTTTTACACATTCGTATCGAAAAATTTTTGCCTTACTTTTTAAACTTGCAAGACTATATTCTAAATGCTTATAAAGAAAGTCTTCTTTACTATGTTTACTTTCCTCTGCTACTTCTACTTCTTTATTTACTTTTCAGTTAAAATAATGGAGATGTTGCTTGTGTCAATACCCAAAGTATTTAAAATAAATATATTACTTGAATAAAGGTAAAACTTTAATAAGTTCAGCAAGTTGTTTATTAAAATATAAAAACGCTCCTTTTTATAGTTACCTTCTTTGTTACTTAAACTGCAAAAAAATATTAAATAAAATGGGATATCTGAATAATAAAAACGAATATTTAAATAATATTTATGAGACAGAACCTTCATAATACCACCTCGCCTACCTTTACGGATAGCTCTAAAATCGACGTCTGTGAAAAACAGCATCCGGTTCCTTAAAAAAAACCCTAAATATTTATAAAAATCACTTTATTAATTTCCTTAATGAACTTATGATAAGTATTTATGAATTTTAACTAATAACTTTTGTAATTTTGTACGTTATTGTACTCTCTTGTTAAAACTTTAAAACCAATTGTTGAAGCAGTTGTTTCGCACACAATTAAAATAGATCCGGGCAAAACACCTGCTAAAATATGTTTATTAATTGAACTTGAGTTAGTATCAAACAATCTCGTACTAATCGATTAAAAAGCCATAACAAAACATCATTTTAAAACAAATCCGTCTGTTTGTTTGAGGTAATCTATGAAACGGCTGAACCGATTTTAATGATACTTTCACTGGCAAGTAGCTGATATAATAAGGAGTAACTTAAGTTATTTAATATCACGCGACGACTAAAAGAAACGAAGTATTCATCAAAAATGTGGCAAAAGCGGGCGAAAAATATATGTTGTGGGGAGAATATGTTGCCCAAAATCACTATTCAATGCGGACGAAGTTGCGGATACAGCTAGTCATGAATAAAAAAACATCAATAAAAAATCGTTAATTGGTAATCGATTTTTCTAAACAATGTACACTATTTTTTTAATCTAGCGTATCAAAGTTGACACGATTTGACAACAATCTTGCGAACTACATAAAATATCATAATCGGCTAAAGATTTGAAAAATAATACATCATGCAGTTTTATTTTTTGCTTGCATTCTTTATCATTATTTTTATCTTGTTTGATAAATAAATAAAACATGTCATGTATTAAAGTAATCTGTAAGTGTACCTATACTTAATAAATTAATAACAAATGTTTGATTTAAAGGTTAATTCCTGAAACGGTGTTTCTGTCATACGGGAAACCTCTGAAATATAATATCTCATGCCATTGGCGATACTACAAAAATCTAAGAACCCATTAATTTCTGTACAATTTTCAGCAACGAACGGCTATTTTATGAAGGCTATTTAAATTTTAGTCAGAATTTTGGAAAATATTAAAGTATTTTCCGAAATTTTGATTGAACCGTGGGGTACCGGCGAAATAGGATAGTATCTCTATGTACCAGGTGAAGCTAGAGGCGACTGATGTAACGGTACCGACAAAAGGCGATTTATCCATCCGAAACAGCGCAGTTTAAATAATACAGGGCGAGAATGGGCAGAAGCATCCTGCGCGCCAAGTTCTAGAATCACTTCACGGGTTCAGAAAGTTAATCATTGGCAAAATTCCCCTTTCTTCTGGAGGGCATTGGTGTATATTTAGAGACGCAGGACCTTCACTTATAGTCTAAATGATTTTCATAATTCATCATTATCATTAAAGCTATTGGAAGTCCACTGCTAGCGTAGGCCTTCGCAGAAGTCGGGAATTTTGGCTTATAATTGCCGCGCTGGGCAAGAGTTTGGCATTCGCAGGGCGCAGCTATCGCGACAGGGATGCTGTTGCCCACCCCCGCCCTGTGCAATTAAGGCAACACTGTCTCGGATGGATATACCGCCATCTGTCGGTTTTGGTACCTTAGTTGCCTTTTGTTGGCAATCCTACAGCATAGCTTCGTGGCAAGAATCGAAGACGAAGGCGTCTTCTTGCATTTGAAGTTCGCTATTTTTGTCAGATTAACTGCCATCTGTCGGATGTCTCTTAAAACATCCAGTATATAAGGCACTTTTCTATTTAGTCTTTAAACTACGGTAAAAATAGATTTTTTACATGTAAGGCCATGAAGTATCACGATTAAAAGTATAATGAGAGATATATTAGTATAGATATTTTATCTCTACATCGATGTATCCATACTCATATTTTTAATGTCAGGAAATCGACGAGCGACGTCTTACACAGCAGTATATATATATATATATCATAACACGTTCACATACATAAAGTAACTTTTACAAAATATTTTGTGATAACGTATATTCACATTCATTTGACCACCATAAGTTTGTAACAAGGTTTATATAAATTTATAAAAAATCAATTTATATGGCCTGATGGTGCAGATGGTAGTAATCCTATCTTGCTTGCCAAGGATCGTGGGCTCGATTCCCACCCAGGACAAATATTTATTAGATGATATTTGTGTTTGTTCTGTGTCTGGGTGTCAAATATATGTATTTAAGTATTACATTTGTGATTCCTCTGTTGTCTGGCGTCCATAACACAAGTGCTTTAAGCGACTTACTACGGAGTCAGGTCAATGTATGAGATGTTCTGGGAATGTGCATATTATAACAAACAAAATGTTAGTAATAATATAAAAAAATAATTAGATAAGTTATACTAGAGCGACATAGGTAACGATTAAGTCTACCTAGAATAATGGAGGACCTATTTAGGACTATTCTTAAATGAGGAAGTCTACCTCTAGTATGCGGTTTTAAAATCAATTATTATGAATATTGTATTCACAAATATTGGGATAAATTGGAGTCATAAAGAAAATACTAAAATGGAATTTTTATTGAAATCCTAACTAAACATTTAAATAAAATTTGGACTGGTATTATGCATTGAGTGGTGTTTTAGGACCTAAATGTTGTTAGGATTCCCTTAGCTTAATGGAAATGTAAAATAAAGAAGGTTTCTGTTCGTTGTTTTATTTAATATTAATGTCTGAAATATTCTCATAGTCAGATAGAAAAAATATTATATTTTTATTCTATACATACTAATATTATAAACATGAAGTTTGTTTGTTTAAACGCGTTTATATCAAGTAAGGCTGGTTTGATTTGAAAAATTCAAGAAATATAAATAAAATATAGTATAACATCCTGCAAGGAATAATAAAGTAGTATAATTTATACTAAGTTTGTTCCACAACTTAACGCAAGTGAAACCGCGGGGTGCTAGTCAATATATATAAATAAATTAAAGTGTCTGTTTGTAATACATATTACAATAACTGCTTTTTACTTAATGCATATGGAATTGAAGACGGAACATATAACATAATGCAATTTTTGAAACGGCTGGACTGATTTTGATGGGACTTTCACTGGCAGATATCTGGTATATAAAATCACACTAAGACTAAATGGAGACGAGTAAAAATGTGGTAAAAACGGTCGAGCAAAGTTGAATTTATGCAAGAAGGAGGATGCTGCTGCCTCTGCCTGTCCTGAGTATTGCGCTGCAATGTTACGGATGGATATACCGCCATCTGTCGGTTCTGGTACTTGAGCCGCCACTTACGACACCTGGTGCAGTGGGAGGTACTATTCTACTCTGCCGGTACCTCACGGCTGTGGTACTATGTATAAGTATATACATGAAAATATCATATATATTAGCCAAGGACTATTGTATAAGATTTTCCGAAAAAGGACCAGACCGCATATCAAGCTTACGGATATATAATTTTACAAATTATTTTAAGCTTATTTCTAAAGCTCATTAAAGTGGTGAAAATTATATTAATGATAAAACTGTCTGAGATTGAATTGCTCTAACCAGTAGCTTTAAAACAAAGTTTGGTACCGCCGACACCGGTAGGAGTCCATTACATTAACACTAATTACTTCGTATTAATGGATCCTTTATATACACTACACTACATAATATATATAGGTATAAACTTACATTAAACTTAGTTTTAATGTCTGTTATAATCTGGTGCCGGTAAGCCTGATTTACATATGCTAGATGGGGTATTATTAGTCTAGGGTCATCAGGGTCATCAGTATTATAAGTGTAATAGAATCTTGCACTTCCAATAATAGAAATATTATTTTTATTGTTTTATTGACTTTTCAAATTCACATTCCGCTGTGGGTCTGTCCCTATATATCCTAAGATCTTTAAAACTACGCAACAGTTTTTGATGTGATATTTTTTAATAGGTAGATTGATTTAAAAGAAATATTTATATGTATGATACATGCATAACACAGTATAAAACATTGATAATATTTAATTAATTACTAATGTGATATAAATAAACATGTTTTTTTCGAGATTTCTTTGCAAATGCTGGTTTAACCCAACGAGATATATCAAAATAATGTACTATAGTATTGTCAACTTTTAAAAAGTCTACAAAAAAGTTTGCGATCGTATATATCTATCGCATAGTGATAACCATTTTTACCCTCATTGCACCCTTGTGAAACCAGGGCATTAAGACATTAACTGTAATTTTGTCCAAGCTATATTTAGGGACTAGACACTATTTCATGTACACCAAGTGTCGGTAAAAAATCATGAAAGACATCGACAGTGCCTCACTAAACTCTCAAAAGCGTTATGGAAAGTTTCCTAAAGGAACTCGGTGCCGTTTGTTTGATCGGTCATTAGCACGCTACTAAATACAAATAGGTCCTCGCATATGAAATTAGCGTATTGTCGTACTGACTGACCGTTTTGAATTAAAATCAATCTCCTCTTTGGTTACGAATTTCAAATTCAAATTCAAATTTCAAATTTGTAAATTAATTTAGCTAGTACATTTGAGTTTGGAAAATAGTTATTCATTTGTTTTTTCCTAAGTATTTTTTTCTTTGGCGAGGAAACATGATATATTGTTATACTTACTAGTATCAGTTCAGTTCAAAGAATTCAAATTCAATGAATCAATGTTGTGTAGTGCGCTGGTGTCGCAAAAGGAAGCACGATATGATAATAATATTATAAATGCGAAAGTTTGTATGTTTGTTACTCATTTACACAAAGACCACAAAATGGATTTACACGAAACTTTAAAGTAATATAGTTTATAGATCAAAGTAATATACTGGCTATTATTTACATACATATATGTCCAAAAAATAACAAGGAGTGTTGTTCGCGTCCCTAACGCCTGCCAAGTTTTACCCGCAAATATGCTTAACGTCGTTTCATTATTTACTTTCATCCCTACTAATATTATTAATGCGAAAGTAACTCTGTCTGTCTGTCTGTCTGTCTGCCTGTCTGTCTGTCTGTTACGCTTTCCCGGTTAAACCTCTCAACCGATTTTGATGAAATCTGGCATAGACAATCTTTAGACCTTAAGAAAGGACATAGGCTATTGTTGAACTCGAAATAAGGGTTGTAAGGGGTTGCAAGGGGGGATGAAAAGTTGTTTGCATGGATCGCTATTTTTAGAGCTAGAAACTTAAAACTTATTTTTCAGGCCATTGATTCGATATAAATAAACGTGACATTCAAAGTTTATATAATTTGAAGTAAATAGGTATGGTACCCAAAAAACTATTCCACGCGCACGAAGTCGCGGGCACAGCTAGTTGTTTATAATTCGCATGGAAACTGGAACGTCGGTGAAAATACATGCTAGTAACTAATATGATTATAATTATATTTCTACGGATTATTTTATTTTAATTACCGTTTTCTGATACTTCAAATACAAAGCGTCGACTGATAAACTCCTCAAATGCTCGTATTTACATTTTATAGGCTTCTAGGTATACCGTATTGAGTTGACTCTCAAAAGGTTAAAAAAAAGTTATGAATTGCCACCAAAGATATGGCAATGTGGGCGACGACGAAACGACGTGGCAATTATGGGCAATTTTGGGGAGGTCTATTTCTAGCAGTGGACTTACAATGGCTGACGATAAATATGTCCCTTACGCCAATTGAATTTCTGACCTACGATATATGTTTTTAAGTATTATACATATATTTATTCCTTTTTTTATATGATATATGTAGTACAAGTGTTTTAAGGTATTTTTATTGTTACAACTGTTGCTTGACAGTAGCAATATGCTTTTTAAAAAGCTACCTTTATCATATTATTTCAGTGATACCTCCCATTTCATTCTCAAGATGCTCTACGCTCTACAGACGATCGTAGTAACTGAAGACTAAATTTACATAAAACGATTAGGTAAACAAATTGAACAGCCGGAGAGCTTTTGTGAAGGTAATGGGGGGAGGATCGCAGGAGGGGGGGATCTATTGTGTACTTCATCTATAAGGGAGTGTATTCTTCGCGATGAAATTTAAATTTCAACACGATTTGACGTTCCAAAAGTAGGGGTAGCATAACAAGAGTTGGACGGTACAGATAATTTGTGATCATCATCAGTTTTTGTCTATATAATTACTAAACTTTGCGTGGAGACAATCGCAGAGTCTTCCCATTGGAAGTCCACTGCTAGACATAGTTCTTCCCATGAAAATGTTACCTGTAATTGCCGCGATGGGCAAGCGTTTTGGCAATCGCAGAGCACAGTTTTCGCGACGGGAATGCTGTTTTTGTTTTTCTTGTTGTTGTTGTTTGCTCGCCACCCGATCGCACAACGAGACTCCGAGCATTGTCCACTCCATATTTCGATGAGCAATTTTGAGATAGCTCATAAGGTTAATGACTTCCCATAGCATCACATACTTCCGTGATAAGTCGCTTAAGTACTTGTGGATCCAAGTGTACACATCATACAACAGAGGAATCACAAAATATACTACTTAAATACATAAATATCATCATATAAATACTTGTATTTGTTCTGGACGGAGTTCGAACACACGACCTTTGATGCACAGGATCACTACCATACGCCATCAGGCCCGTCAAAGTATTAAGCCAATAGTGAGAAAACAAACGAAAGCTTGCAATTCAATTCTTCGTGTCCAAATGTATTTGCTGTCGGTACCCACCGAGTCATTTCGTGCCAGTTCGGCGGTGCCGGACCGCAGCTGTTGAAAAAAGTGTGAATAAATTAAGGCAACAAACTTTGGCGATGTTTTACAAACACCCCCTGCAATGTCGTGATAGCTTTTATCACGGTGTTCTGTATTGCAAAGTGCTCTATGGATTTATAGTCTTGCTACAAAGCTTGCTTTTATCCCAGGACTTGAAAACTTTTTGAAAACTTATAGAAGACATCGTCAATGAAGGTCTAACAGTGCGTAAATACTTTTTTTAAGTAAATGTTAATAGATGTGGCTTAGGGAGGTTTCCGCTACCTACTCTTAGAGGCCCAGTTTCTCCAGGAAGTGCATAAATTCTATATAGTTTTTGGAGTGCTCTAGGACTACGCTGTCAGCCTAGGACAGTCCAATCTGGCAATGCTTCAAGGCAAGAATCTTTATAAATGAAAGTGTAAAACTAAAACAGACAAAATATATAGTAGACTGCACTAATTTGGATAATTCACAAGACCGGTTGTAAGCGGCCTACATCAAGTGTGATCCTGTGGTTCTAGTCAGTTCGTCTGTCCAATTTGTAGCTGGATGTCCGATCCTGCGATTGCCGGTACGTGGTCTCCATATCATGTAGGTAACAAATAAAATGTAAAATAAATATAAAATTATTACAAAACTGTTGAACCTTGTGACGTGAAGATATTTGCAATGAGGTATCGGCACAGAAGAATAATACCTCACTCTGTACCAGGTGTCGTAAGAGGCGACTTAGGTACCAGAACCGACAGATGGCGGTATATCCATCCGGAACAGTGCAGCTCAAATGCACAGGGTGGGGATGGGCAGCAGCATCCCCATCGCGAAAGCTGCGCTCTGCGATAGCCTACACGTTTGTCCAGCGCGGTAATTATGGGCAAAAATCTCCTTTCTTTGAGAGGCCAATGTCCAGCTGTGGACTTTGAATGGCTGGTATGATGATTATGTTGAATCGGTGTTTCCATAGCCACTTAGTAAAATATTTGATTTAGTTGCGAGACTTGATCTTCATTTAGGTAAAGGTAAATAGGAAGGTAAAAGGATCTTAATATATATTAAATATTATTTTTGTAAGAAAACTTTAATCGTAATACCATGAATGCAGTTTATCCGTCAATTATATCTAATCCCCAAACTATTAAATAAATTATATTAAACATATATATATATATATATATATATATAATACCATATATGTAAAGAAATTATTTCTTTAATCTGTATATGCGCGCGCACCGTTAGCGTGTCGCGTCAAGCGAGCTGTCATTGTCATTATTATAATTTTCTTTTAGTTTAATTAATTAATATTAAGTTGTATAAATCGAGAGGTGATAATTATAAACTTTAATTGTCGTTTCTTTATTCACAGTTAATCTTGTTGGTTAGTTGTATTAATATTATATTATTGTGTGATATCTACTTGATATATTCAAATAAAATTGCTATCTTTTTGTACAGAGAAACAAATTGGAGTTTTATTTCACTTCTAAAATTAAATTAAAATTAATTGTCATGTACAATATATATATATATTCAAAAAACTTTTATATTATAGAAGTCAGTAACAAAAAGCTATAAAACGCTTACAACCGACATAAATTTGTTTTGTTTGGTCGCAAATTGAACCCGCGACTCATAAGTCTAGATCCACGCTCTTAACCACCGCACCAAATACCCATAAATTGCAACACCACAAATGTATGCCGAGTTGAATTATCCCTACAGATAAACGGATAAGAGACGAAGTTTTTTGAATTGAGTCACGTATCAAGGTGAGGCTCATTACCATCGAACACGTACGTGTTATAACAAAATAGTACTATCTTGTTCAACAGGTGGCGACACTTCCTAAGTCTTTCCCAACCGACCTTATGACCTATTTATGATAGAGTGCCTATAAATGGACGAATACTAACGGTTACTCACAGTAAAAGTTGAACGTGTGAAAGTAATCAACGGGAACATTAAAAATGTATACTTTATTCTGTTTTTTGTTGGCTGTTGGGGTTTTTACGGTAATGTATTGTTTAGTACTTTAATTACGTCTAGAAATTTTATGAAATAGACCCCATACTGAGCCGTGCGGTACCGGCAGAGTAGAATAGTATCTCTTCCTGTACCAATTGTCGTAAGAGGTGACTAAGGTACCAGAACCGACAGATGGCGGTATATCCATGCAAAATAGTCAGCTCAAATATACAGGGCGGAGATGGGCAGCAGCTTCCCCGTCGCGAAAGCTGCGCTTTTTGATTGCTAACACGCTTGCTCAGCGAGGCAATTATGGGCAACAGACCCCTTTTCTTGGGGAGGCCTATGTCCAACAGTGGACTTGTAATGGCTGGTATGATAATACCAAGATCACTTTCATCTATTTCTACCGCGAAATATTTGCATTCCTGTGTTCCGGTTTGAAGGGTAGACGCAGTAAAATTACAGTGTCATCATCATCATTATTACAGCCCTTGGAAGATAGGCCCCAAAAAAGAGTGAATGTTTTTCATAATTGGCGCACGGGGCAAGCGTTTCTGCTGCCCATCCCCACGCTCTGCATTCAAGCTCACTCTGGTGGATATACCGCCATCTGTCGGTTCTGGTACCTTAATCGCCTCTAACAGCACCTGGTACAAAGGTCTACTATCACTGTCTATCTATCAGTTACTCTATCATACTTTAACATCATAACCAATTCAAATATGTCAATAGTTAAAATGCCTGGAATTTTCGAATATAATTCGAACCGGGATGCAAAATAAAATAAACAGCGTTACTTATATTAGGCAGAGTGGGGATGAGCAGCATCCTTGTCGTGTCGTTCTGCGATTGCCGCCACGTCTGCCCGGCGTGACAGCAAATCCTCTAATGACTGATCCAATTGGATGTCTCTTAGACTATGAAAATTATTATCATCTTTCGGACATGACGGGCCCGATGGTGCAGATGGCAGTTATCATATTTGATGCGCCAGAGGTCGTGGGATCGATCCCCACCCAGGACAAATATTTATAAGATAATATTTGTGTTTATCCTGTCTGGGTGTCTGGGTGTTAAATACATGTTTTTATGCATTTTATTTGTTATTCCTCTGTTGTTTGATGTCCGCAACATAAGTGCTTTAAGCGACTTACTATAGCGTCAGGTCAATGTATGAGATGTTGTGTGTTTGTTGGATGAAATAATGATAATGAATTTTACATGGACAAAGACACAGGCATGCTCTAGTTAATATAATTAATCTAAGTTTACTTGTACCATTGTGTGTTGTTGTACAGATAAGCCATTTGTTTGTACAATATATGTCTTTAAGTATTATATTTGTGCTTCCTCCGTTGTCTCATGTCCGTAACACAATTGCTTTAAGCGACTACCACGACTCACAAGTCAATGTATGAGACTTAGTGTGAATGTATTTATTTGTTTGTAATAAAATCGCATTCTTTCAATTAAGCTAGCGCCGTTAACTGCAACACTTTGTGCTAAATGTAATATTATTTAAGAGTCCGGTTACGATCCATATATTTTTTAATCAAGTTACCTTATAGAGTGCTATAAATGGGGTTTTATGACTTAACGTCGATAAATACCGACACTTAATACACATTAGGTCTACGACCGTGACTCTGTCCATACTAACTCTACTTTACATCGCATCCCACGGGACTTGTTCCGGGATCCTTTTATTAGTACTTATGCAAAGGTTATCTTCATTAATGCCTTCAGGGAAGTGTGAAAGAGGGAAGAAGTTTCTGGGTAATGTGACATAATACCTTCAAGTCACAATGTTGACGTTCTAGAGATATCCTCGTGATGGTACAAGCGTCTAGAAGCATTGGTTATTTTTACTATAACGCGGACTATATACTCGTTTGTTGAACTCTAATAAAAAAATAAAAAAAAACATCAAAGTAATATTCATCCTTTTCTAGAGTTGGAACTCTTTTTCGTTAGCTAGAGCTAACCACGTATCAAATTTTATGAGGATCAGTTCACTGGATTAGCCATGAACTCGTTACAAATAAATGGTTTGTATTTTTAATATTAATTAGTAGAGCCTCGCAATTTCAGCCGCGTTTCCGTTTCAGTGAGAATAATAACAATAAAAGTAGCCAACTTTGCTTTATGTAACATTAGCCAGTTAATTTCCCGTTGAAATCATTATTTTAAAACAAATTTGTTGTTATATAAAGGCATAGCATTTCGATGCGCCCGATGTTGTAGATGGTAGGGATCCTATCTTATGCGCCAACGGTCGTGGTTTCGATGGCTGTTTGTCCTGGAAGGGGTAGCACAAATATTTATATGATTATATGGTATAGTATGGTATATCCGTCCGAGACAGGGTAGCTCAAATGCACAGGGTGGGGATGGGCAGCAGCATCCCTGTCGAGAAAGTTGCGATTGCCAACACGCTTGCCCAGCTCGGCAGTTAAGGGGAAGAATACCCATTTCTTGCGGAGTTCTACGCCCAGCAGTGGACTTCCAATGGCTATAATGATCATTAAAAAAATACATGTTAATATTTTGTGAGCTTAATAGATATCATCATATCAGCCGTAGGACGTCCATTGCTGGACATAGACCGTTCCGAGTGACTTTCAATAGGACCGGTCGTAAGCGTACAGCGCGATCCTGTGATTTTAGTTAAATCGTCTGTCCGCCATATAGGTGGACGCCCTACGCTGCGCTTGTTGGCACCTAGTCTCTATTTCACAACCTTACAACTTCATCGTCTATCGGCTCTGTGTGCTAAGTCCACTGCCCACAGCTACTTCAACTTGCTAATACGCCGAGCTATCTCGGTAACTTCGGTACGTTTACGGACCCCCTCATTCCTTATTCGATCGCGCAGAGATTCCGAGCATTGCCCTCTTCATAGTTCGTTGGGCTGTTTAGTGTTGGCTAACAAGGTCAATAGTTAGAGTTCACGTTTAGTCACCATAAGCCTTCGCTGGTTGGTCTAAGACACTGAGGTATTTTTTTTTAAATATAATCAATTACTATATCTGCAAACAAGCACACGGTCTGCAAGATAGTCAGCGTCACCGCAGCCTATATACGCTCGTAATATCACAAGGATATCACTAGCGCGTTGCTAACGTAGTGACTTAAGGATATAATGTCACATTACCCAGTAATTACACTTACTCTCTCCCTCTAAACCGGTGATGCTGTTCTGTTAGGCTGTAGAAATAGGTGGGAGTGAGGTACCAATGCGGACGACCTACCTCATTTGTGTATGTCGGATAAAACATAAATGTTTACAGAATTATTGATAATATTAGCAATTGGAATAAGGAATCGTCAACACATTTTATGATGGGTTAGTCACTCATCTATTAACCGTAGATCCCGTCTGTATAATAATCTAGCCAAAAGTCTACCTGAACTTGACATTCATGTTCACACTCTTCCCGGGTTTTTGTCATTGATAAAACCTTTTGATGGCGTACCGTGAGATTGCTGATTTTTTATTTTCATTGTTTGTGTATTTTGTTATTTATTTTACATCCTTACTGAGTGGTTATAACCTTTTTTTTAATATTAATAATTATGCATTATGTGATTGCCTGTAATTGTTAGAACAGTTAGTTAATATCTTTTGAAAACACTGATTGTTCATAATTTACTGTTACTTATGTTGGTAATGCAATATTAAATAAATATATACATACTGGCATAACGCCCTGAGCCCGCGGGATGTGTTCCGGGTAAGTAATATTAGTAAAAGCAAGTCGTAAAATTCCCTGAGAACATTTAATGTAAGTAAAACATTCCCAGGTAATTTTATGGTTTGTTTTCTCATTAAGAATAATAGAACCGCGCCGCTAATACCGCACTGGAGCTGTTTTAATTTTGCGGAATGGCGAGAGGCTCTCTCGATTGCGAAATTGTGATTACCGGAAGGCGCGAGCTGAATTACGAGCTAGCAAATGTCAGTGAACTGTTCAAAGACCTGCATAACTGTTGTAGAACTAAAAAGGCATTCAGTTAATTTATCATATCAGCCATATAGAAGTCTACATGGACGTAGACCTTCACAGATACGGAAGATTTTGCAAATAATTGCCGCGCTGGACAAGCGTGTTAGCAATCGCAGAGAGTAACTTTCACAACAGGGATGCTGCTGCCTATCTCAGCCCTGTGAATTTGAGCTACACTATTCTAGATGGATATACCGCCATCTGTCGGTTTGGTACCTTAGTCGCCTCTTACGACACCTGGTACAGAGGGAGGTACTATTCTACTCTGTACCTTTCCCACGGTATTTAGTTAATTTGTAAAAGGGAAAATATCGGAAAAACATAATTATGAATTGAAACTATCAATTACATTTGTTTGTTTTTCCATACCTCCTTTACTTGATTATCCTGAAAACCGTTTTGTGTTCTGAGGTGACCGCTGGTATAGGTCTTTTGATCATCAGAGAATTTAGTATTTAGGATGCTGGTTCAGTCCATATCATTTTATGAACGATCCACTATCGAAAGGTACCGCACTTTTCGATAGTGGAATGTGCTTCCTTTGGTCCCCGCCAATTATTAAATTAATGTTGAAGGAATGATACATTGTAGTTGTTATCTGTGTTACGTTTTGACTGGCTCGGTGGCGCAGATGGTAGTAAATCTATCTTGTGCTTTCGATTGGTCGTGGGTTCGATTCCCACTGAGAGCAAACATTTATATGATGATATTTAAGTTTGTGTCTGGGTGTTGAATGTATGGATTTAAATGGTATATTTGTGATTCCTCTGTTGTCTGGCGTCCGTAACACAAGTGCAGAAGTTGTGGGAATTTATTTTTATTGTTATTTTCTCCACTATTCTTCCCAATTATATGTGTGTGTTTATGTTCGTGTGTGTTGGTGGATGGATTATTGCTTAAAGATAATATTTCTGGTGACTCGTGTAATGAAACGTGTCTTTGTTTTAAGAGCGATACAGCCTATTTTCAATATGTTAGGTGACTCTTATAGTGTCATTAGGGTCATTAGTATTGTCAGAATAGAATTAAGTACTTTTGGACCTATATATTGTTTTTACTTATTTTTTATTGACGATTCGACTGTGCTGGTGATGGGGCCTACTTCAATAAGTGTTGACTTTGACTTCGTTTCCTTGATCCTGTGGAAAAAAAAGTGTAAATCTATTTTAATAATTATAATGTTTACAGGCTATAAACGCCGCCTGCATATCAAGCGTCCGCCAACCGTGCGTCTACAAACAAATTCCTGGCTGCTCGAACTTCGACATTGCCAGCGGAGTCATAACCTGCCCCGTATCATGCCCCAACCTGTGCTCTTGCACCGGCACCAGCACTCTGTGCAGCTGTGGAGCACCCAAATGCAGCTGTTTCAAGGACACTGACAACCTCTGCGAGGCCTGCAAGCCAGAGCCGTCACCCATCTGCTCGTGCCTGGCCCAACTGGATTTGCCGTGCAACTGCGAAGCTAGGAAGACGTTTGTCTACTTCCCAGAGACGAGCTACCCATTGACGGTTCTAGAAATGAATCCTTATTACACAAATACCTGTTATAGTTTTTAGAGATACCTTTTTAACAATACCTCCTTTTTAAATACAGTTCGTTTGTTTTTTCTTAAGATGTATTGTTGTTTTCTTTTCTTTTAATCGCATCAGCTGTAGGTTTTCCTTTGTTCGGAATAGGTCTTACAAAGAAAATAATATTTTAGCGATTTCTACAACTACCACGCTATTACGAACCACATAGTCTTCTAACCCTGTCTTGACATCTTGACATTTGACATCCGTTGTTTCGTTTGGATATAAGGCTATCTATCGGTTCCAATTTCTTAGTCAACTCTTACGACATCTGGTGTAGAGGGCAGCACTATTTTACCGTGCTGAGTACCAAAATTTCTTTTTTTAAATGGACTTAAAATCTTTTATCATTTGGAATGAGCAGTGCCGTGAGGTACCGGCAGAATAGCCGTACCTGCCACTGCACCAAGTGTCTTAAGAGGCGACTAAGGTACCAGAACCGACAAATGGCGGTATATCCATTCGGAATAGCGCAGCTCAAATGCACAGTGCGGCTGCAGCGTCCCCGTTGCGATGGCTGCACTCTACGATTGCCAACACGCTTGCCCAGTGCGTCAATTATGGGCAAAAAACCTCTATCTTGGAGAGGCTTATGTCTAGCAGTGGACTTTCAATGGTTGGTGTGATGATGATGATGATATAGAATTGTATCACAAGCACGGTTTCATGCGGCTGTTGTTTGTTTTTCAAATACATTAAAATAGTTTACTTGAGAAATCACACGTGAGTTCGAAAATTTTATACGAAAATATGGAGAAGGTCATTGACTTTTTTAATGTATTACAATTCAAATAATACCTACGTGATCAATTTGTAAGGAAAATTTACAACAAATCACATAACAGCATTACAGGAACGGTCAAAAGTTATAATTTATTTTACGAGTTCCAAATCCGGGAAGTTACAACAATATGGGATAATTAAGGTTTCCCCAGCCATCTTGGTGAGAAACACTGCCTTTAATTATTACTAATTTCACTGATATACATATTCAATTTATATTTAAACGTGAGAATGATCATATCCGCTTGTCTCGTGTTTCCGTGTAACAAATATTCTACGATAATCGTATTAGAAATTGATTTAGAAAACTAGAAATCATTATTTTAGTAAAGTGTTATAAAAAGATAGGAAATAGAATGAATTTAAAATGTAAACCAATAGAGGTTATATTTTAAGACAATAGAAATGGTCTCTTATACGCCATGGGTTGGGGGTTCGATCCTTACCTCTTCCAATGTCTGTTATGAAGATGTTTATATTATTTATTGTAACACATGCTAAACAGTTGTCTACGCTGAGCTGTAAGTTGTTGTGTGAAAACTTTTTCATAAAAAACTTCATACTAGAAGAATTTAACTACATTTCATGGAGAAACAAATACCTAGCGGATATCCTGAATTTTTAAACAAGGAAAACACATGCGAATGGCGATATAGCCTCGAATTGCGAGTACCTACATCCAATTGAATTAAAGCTATCGCGCCCACATTGAGAGCTTTTGTAAGAACCATAAAGTCCCTCTATGGAGCCTCTGGGAGGGTCTGAACGGAATTGTTTGAGATGTAACTGAATTACACCGAAGGCTAATGTTTTCGATTACGACGAAGAAAGGAATGGAAATACTTTGAATGGTTGGTTGCCTCGGAAAATTTTCCTTAACGTTCCATTCCTTCTTTAGACACTTGGGTGTCAATCAGTGTCCAAATGTAATATATTGCAGGTGTTTGTTGTTTGTTGTGATTTTTTATTGAGACTGGGTGTTTGTTATACGTTCGTTTGGTCCAAGTATTGATGGCGATGGTGCAGTTGACGGTGATCTTATCTGATGCACTAAAGGTCGTTAATTCGAACTCCACCCAGGACAATTATTTATTCTCCATCAAGAAGCACACAAAAAGGTTAGAGGATAAATAATAGTACAGTAAATTTTAAATGATTAACTAACTTAGTACACAGAAGAGAACTCGGAACAGAATATTATTAAAATACGCTGTAGACGATTTAATTGCACCTGTACTTATTTTTCGGAGAGACTCGCACAAATTTTCTTCCCCTATTGTATAGGCTTGAGGAGGATTTCCGAAAACAAAATAAGGCAGGTATTTTTTGTTGGTAACAAAAAAGCTGTGTAAAACTGTGAAAAAACCCATTTAACATTTCACCCCCATCCGATTTAAGGAGCTGAAAGCCAGTTTTAAAAATATATATATTATTCATTAAAAAAAACTATAAAACAAAAACTAGAACAACACTATCATTATGTCACTACTGATTTTAGGACCTGTTACTAACTATTTTGTTTATAAAGTATACTTTTTGTATAGATTAATCTTATACCTGTAACGATTTAGACACAGAATCGTATGCTATATCCAACAGTTGACAGGATGTCCTACGAGTATGATAACAATTACTATAGAAGCAAAAATAAATAAAAACAAAGTTTTCCTGGTCGTTTTTGGACAATAGCACTTTCACATTTGATCACTTATTAAAATGGATTACTGTGTTTTTATAATAAAGAATTATTGTAATATTTAAATCATGAAGTACATGTATTAAGAGATAGAATAAACTAATTATCTTCACATCAGCAATGGGAGTCCATTATTGGACATAGGTCTCTTACCAATTTCTACCGCAAAATAGCAGTGTTCCGGTTTGAAGGGTCAGAGAGGCAGGAGGAAAACTACTGAATGGAATTTGATAAAACTATACAATAATATGATTTAAACATCAGAATAACACATAGGTTACAATTTATAATTATTCGTCCAGGATATAATGATAAGAGCTGTTTTCGCTACAAACGCCTGCCAAGTTGCATCTGCTAATTTGTATTCTGCGTATTATCTTGTTATATTTGAGTAGTTGACAGGAAAGTTAAAGTGTCTATTGGCAATACTAAAATAACAGCTTCTCAATATAGTATGTAAAAGTATTACAGTGTCTGTTTGAGGTAAGCTTAGAAACGGTGGGTCCGATTTTAATGTAGTTTCACTGGAGGATAGCTACCCCCTTAAATAACTTAGGCTATTTTTAATATTTATTATTGACATGGGAACATGTTGGTGACGCATTAGTGATATATTTACGATTAAACAACCATGTGTAGGCGACGGTGACGCTTTCTATCATGAACCGTACGCTAGCTAGTCATCTTGGCATACAAAAAACTGTATCCCTATTTATAATGGCAGAAGATGACTGAACTACTTACTGACTGACGAGCTGACATTTTTACACAGGGCCTAGGCTATAAGGTTTAACAACTTAAAATTTTACACTGAAAATATTGACTTTGGAAATTTTTTGAAAATTCACCCCCTTAAGGGGTTATACGGTGGATGAAAGTTAGTATGAAATTTTGCTCTATTAGAAGTTATTTGAATAAAATTATTCAAGTTTCTTCAAAAGTTATGGAACACATATATTATATTATTCGAAAATTATCCCTTAAGGGGGTAAAGAAGTGTGCAAAGTTAGTATGAAACGGGATGCTTCTACTAATGATATACTACATATCTTCTGGTTTCCTCATTCCAGTGTTTGAGAAAGTCTACTCTAATTATATCGATACTCGAAAAGAAAGTGTAAATCACGCCTACATGTCTAGACTCAGAATTAGCCCCAAGTAATGTCGTGGGCAAGATACAATCAAATAAATGATTTGCATACACATAATATCACGAACTCGACAAGCAGCTTATATGGGCTTAGATTATACAATTATAATTATGGATTACTGCAATGATTCTTACTACATAAAAAGTTTGACGGACCGGATGAACAATATTCACATGATGATTTTCGTGTTTACTCTGTGTATGTTGATCATATGTATTATAATTGAGATTCGTCTATTGTCAGACGTCTGTACCACAAATATTATAAGCAACTTATTTCGGAATTAGGTCAATATATAAGATGTGTGAATTTATTATTTAATTGGTATCATTATATCAGTATTATAAAGTTCATTGTTGGACATAAACCTCCCCAAGATAAGGGGATTTTTGCCCATAATTGCCGCGCTGAGCAGACGTAGTGACAATCGCAAAGCACAACTCTGCGACTAGGATGCTGCTGCCTATCTCCGCTGTATCTAGTATTTTAGTTGTGCTGTTTCGGATGGAGCTGTGGACTTTCAAAAGCTATTTTGTTGATCATATAGTGGAAACAGAGAAAACAAACTACACATTAACAATAGAATCATGAAAAATCGTCTTTAAAAAAGTAAAAACTACGATCTTACATACCTACCTATTAAATCCTCGATGGGCAAGCTCAGCTTGAACATCTCTGTTTTTTTTATTTTAAAAGTTAAATTTACATTTTAATGTCGTTACACAAACTCTTCATTATTAAAAATAAATAATAATTTCTTCAATATACAACAAATACAGTGATACATGTAAATAAGAATATTAATTGTGACGTACAATGAGAGGCCTTATTGCAAATTTTTCTTCCAGGCAAACTTAAGGTGGAAAAGAGCGTATTAAATGTAAGAAGTAGCTGGAGGTGTCCGTAAGATAAACATAGTGGTAATATAAATGAATATAATTAAATCTTATGTATAGATAAGTATTTTTTTAATAAATTCCTACAAATTATACAATGACCTGACTGCAACTGTGTTACAAATGCCAGACAAATGTTTATGTTGTTTTTATTACAGATGGTCCTTGTTTTTTTTTACAATTATTGAACTATAAAGCATGGTAATACTCCTGCACTAACTAAATTAATTAAAGATAGCCAAGGACTGATCATCTAATGCGTAGCTTAGAATAAGTTGGTTGGCTATAAATATAGTTAGTTACAAAAATAGGGAAAATTACGTCCTTTATATTGGTAGCATTCCTATGCTTCAATGTGCAAGGAACAATTACAGCCTCGACCTGTCCGCCCGGGTGTAGGCGGCTTATCTCGTCGACACTTAGTACTAGAAAGCTGTAATTTTGATATACGTATTAATCATGGCGAGAAAGCTATGACGATAATGCGGCTTTAAAGTGCCTTGTTTGTTGTGTTAAAGCGTTTTCGTCAAACTGAAAATATACTTCTTTACAAGGACTTTTGAATCGTCAATAAAATATAACATTAGTTTCACAAGAAAGTGAATATATTGATAATTATTGGTACAACAGATGTCAGACTATCCTGATGACTCTAGGAAACTAGCCAGCACAAGACGGGTTTTAAAACTAAGTTTGCTGCAGGTTCATTACGCTACCCACCAGGAAGGAACCTGCAAGAAAAACTAGTGGTGATAAAGATGTATCAAGTATGCAGTACCACTAACAACTATATAGTAGTTGGTGCTAAAAAAACCCCTACCGGTACCATATATAGCTAGAAGTCCATTTGCCGTGAGGTACTAGCTGAGTAGAATAGTATCTCCCACTGCACCAGGTGTCGTAAGAAGCGACTAAGGTACTAGAACCGACAGATGGGGGTATATCCATTTGAAACAGTTCAGCTCTAATGCACAGGGCGGGGATGGGCAGCAGCATTTATGTCGCGAAAGCTGCGGTCTGCGATTGCCAACACGCTTCGCAGCGTGGCAATTGTGGGCAAATAACCTCCTTTCTTGGAGAGGCAGAGGACTTTCTACAGCTGTTACGATTTTGATGAGAAACTGGACATAGGCCTCCCGAAGAAATGAGGAATTTTGCTCATAACTGTTACGTTGGGTAATCAACTTAGTAATCGCAGAGCGCAGCTGTCACGATGGGGACGCTGCTGCCCGTCCCCGCCCTGTACATTTGAGCTACACTGTTCAGGATGGGTATACCGCCATCTTCCGGTTCGGGCATCTTAGTCGCCTCTTACGACACCTGGTACAGAGGGAGGTACTACTCTACACTGCCGGTACCTTACGGCATAGGCATCCTGTGCATATACATGTGCAAACATCCTCACTAATATTATAAATGTGAAAGTAACTCTGTCTGTCTGTCGGTTACGCTTTCCCGCTTAAACCTCTCAACCGATTTTGATGAAATTTAGCACAGACAATCTTTATACCCTGAGAAAGGACATAGCTTGAGTAGCTTGCACTCGGCTTGAGTGGCCGTCATTTGGAGGGACTTTAAAGGGGATGGACTGTGGGAGGAGATATCACACACTCGCCAGTGAGTGCGGTATACTACTCTTAGCTTATATAGGGTGCCGATCCGAGGGACAGTGAATCGAACTGTTCTTGTATTTCCGGCCAATCAACATGGACACGAAAAAATCGATTTCCCATCAGTGTAACTCAAATGGTGCAGAAATTTTATATGCTTTCAATACCATCCCAATAAACTTGTTAAAAATTAGTCTGCACTGAATAGCAATACTAAAGTGTATTTCTAAGCAATTAATTAAAAATACTTCGAGTTTAGGATCCTCGATTACTACAAGGCAGAAACAACTTAAACTATTAAAACTTACGGTTTGAAGTTGAAGTTGAAGTGAAGAAGAACAATGAACAAAAACTAGACGAAACAAGATCGTTATAAAAAGCACTTAGTATGACAGATGTATACAACGTTGTAGTGAAAGAAAAAAGTTCTTGAAACTAGCGGGTCGCTCCGATTTCGTTCGGGTGCATAATTAGATGCACCCGATATTATTAGCTGTATGCAAACATTTGTTGATTTTGATTATTAATATTTTCTTCCATACGAACTTCCTGACACATTTAATAAAACTATACAAACCGTTTCCTAACAACACGAACTCAAATAAATAGAATTATCCAATTATGTGCAGTCGTTTTCATATAATTTTCGTAAATACATTTGTCGGTCGATAATTTTTTTTTTATATCAATATAAGAAAAGTCTAGTCAGTCTAACGTAGGAATGAAGCGACAAATGCAATTTGACACGACATGCAACTGCATCCCCACTCACGCTATGTAACATCACGAGGACGAGCCATATTTTACCAAACCCCTACTATACATATATAACATTTTAAATGAGAAAGTAAGTTGGTATGTTTGTTTGCTTCCTCTTCACGCTTTATTTACTCAACCAATCGTCTTAATCTTAATTTTTCATTCATATAGTTATTGCCGCAGAGCAGAATAGTACCTCCTTTGAACCAGGTGTCGTAAGAAGCGACTGAGGTACCGGAACAGATGGCGGTATATCCATATTAACACAGGGTGGGGATGAGCAGCAGCATCCCTGTTGCAAAAGCTACGCTCTGCGATTACCAACACGTTTGCCCAGCACGGCATTTATGGGCAAAAAACCTCCTTTGTTTGAAAGGCTTATGTCCAGCAGTGGACCTCCAATGGCTGGTATGATGATGATTTGAACTGCTAAAATTATCAGTGCTTCTTTACTATATTATACATATAAACATTTCACTTGCATCATTCTATAAACAAACTGCATCAAAATCCGTTGTGTACTTTTGAAGATATAGAAACTTAGCATACGGACAGACAGAGATAATATTAATAGAACAAAATCAACTTGTCTCAAGCTTCAGGCGGGACAAGTTGACCTTTTTGTATTAATAATGCATAGTTAATTTCTAAATTACACAAAAACAATAGATAAATAGATCAAGACTATGTTTTAGCGTGATCTATGGACGTTCCTCCAAGCTCATCCTAAAATATTAAAGTGGAATCTCGCCCCGCGGAGATGAGCTCTGTTTTATGCATGTATAGCTATGCATGTACACCCTGTATCATATAACGTGTTGAAATTTTATGCACCTGCGACATCATCCTGTGTAACAAGCTTACGTAGCGGTGGTCTTAAATTAAGTTGGTAAGGTATGTTTTTCCTTGGCAAAACAATTTAGTGGTAGGAACACCACGCGTTGGTGTGGTATATAGATACTAATAATCACATCAACATGTCCATCAGTAGACGTCCTACGCGATAATGATAAGTAAAATCAATAGATACCTATGAAAATATAATTTTTTGTTTATTTTAGAACGTTAATGATAAGAGTTGGTTTGTTTGCAATTAAAATATATTATCGTGTTTGATATCCATTGGTTGAGACTATAGGCTATATGATATCATACTGCATCCAAAAGAAACGGATCATTTATTATAGTACGTTTTTATCGTCCATGTTTTTTATATAAATTTCCACAACGTCTCATAATTTGCCCTGACTCCATAGTAAGTCGCTTAAAGCACTTGTATTACAGACGGCAGACAACAGAGGTCTCACAAATATACTAGTTAAATAGACATATTTAACATCCAGACACAAAACAAACACAAATGTAATCATATAAATATTTGCTTTGGGTAAGAATAGAACCCAAAACCATTGGCACTCAAGATACGTAAAACCGCATTGTGAACTGAAGATACAATATTTTTTGTTTGTTGTTTCCATAACACAAGTTAGATGCTTTGTTGCTGCGAGTCTTGATGTGGAAATCGAATCCAATACCCTTTCCTTTCAATTTGCTACGCTATCTGAGGTGGAATGTAGCAAAGAATTTAAGCCACGTCCGATCGCAGTCTCTTAAATCTCACGAATGATTATTTTTCCACATTTCACATGGATACCTCGAAGGATTTTCAGTATTCCCGCACGGGCAGGCATTTCATAATAAATAGCACAATTTCCTTACACGGTATGTTTGGGCCATAGTTACTAATCCGCGAAATAGTAGTGTTTTCATTGTTGTATTCTGGTTAGAAAGTTAAGACAGGCTGTGATATTACTGGGTAATGTGACATAATATCTTCAAGTCACAAGGTTAGCAACGTGCTAGTGATATCTTTATAACATGACTAGAGTCTATAGGCTAACGTGACGCTTACTATCACGCGGACTGTACGCTTATCTGGTCGAATGCTACACAATTAGTTTTATGACCCTTTCAGTGTCAAAAGACTAGTATTAGACTAGACTATGAGCTATTTTTCTAATGACCCTTATAACTCTGTAGGAGACTTGTTATTATTCGTTAGATAACATTCGACGTCAGATCACTGTTTGGACACTGCCATAAGATAGTGATTTTTCAATTTTAACTGCCTTATAAAAGTCCATTCAAATACGGAATAGCATACGTTTGGTGACCCTACAATGCAACGAGGTGCGCATAATATTTTGCCGTATTATACAAAAGTAGATGCAAGCGAGCCGTCTCATTTATCTCCGGGTTGCACCTAAAGACATCAGCCGGCAATGGATCAGCTTTACGACATGCGCACTTCACTTTCAATGAATATCTACGCCATTACGTGAGGAAGACCTGGTACAAAGGTCGCCTGCATTAGTATCCAACTCTTACCTGTTTCGATCGCTAAAATCACAGTGTTCGTAGTGCTGTGTTCAGGTTTGAAGGGTGAGAGAGGCAGTGAAATTACTGGGTAAAGTCACGGTATCTTAAAATCACAGAGTTGGCGGCACACTAGTGATATTTTTGTATGAGCGTCTATAGGCTGCGGTCAAGTTTACCATCAAAAAAATATACGGCAATATGAATGACTTTAATTACTAGTTTATTTTAAGTCTATAACAGAAAGTTTTTGTAGCAAGTAGCGACAGGAATACTTCGACCTGACACCACCCGCGTCTGTCCTAAAATACCTCTTATGATTTAAGTCTGATACAGCAATGTATGTGATGGTAAAAGCTGGTGAAGTGAGGTATTAACGTAGGCATGCTTAGTAAAATGTAGTGAGAGACTGTATTGAACCATTTTCAATATATTTGAAATATAGAAAAAAAATATACATTGAAAAGCGAAGTGCATTTCGGACTCGCGCACAATGGGTTCCGTACAATTATTTGGCAAAACAACTTTTTATTGAGCTGCATCTACTTCTATAAGTATTTATACTGTAAATATTTCAAGACTGTTGCCTTATTAATACAGAGCAAATTATCTGTGTAGTACCGACAGAATAGAATAGTACCTCCCCCTGCACGAGGTGTTGTAAGAGGCGACTAAGGTACCAGAACCGACAGATGGTGATATATCCATCCTAAACAGTGTATGTGATTATGTAATATACGCAGGGAGTGAATGCGTAGCTGCGTTCCTAGTCGCGAAAGCTGCGCTCTGCGATTGGCAACACGTTTGCCCAGCGCGGCAATTATGGGCAAGATTCCCCTTTTTTGGGGAAGCGTATGTCCAGCTGTGGCCTTTTATTGTCTTATATGATAATATAGTAATACACGACAAAAACATTATGCTCGCGTTGAAGAGCCCTCTTAAAAAAATTATTTTATTTCAATCTAATTATTATTATTTTTAATGAATGTACAACTGATTATTTTGTGAATATTTTAAGCTGCTACCTGTTGCCATTTTCAATATTTTTATTTATTTATTGAATGACTAACAAGGACATACACAATTGTATAATTTGTTGGTGTTAGTGTTAAGTGTTGCCATAATTACACGTTTCAACGGATAACTTAAATAGGAGATCGGAAAACATCAGCAGAAGTCGATGGCTTAAGAATTAAAAAATAATAAATAATAACGGGAACAAAGATTGATTTTATTATGTTTTAAGTATTTGCTGTTTGCAAAGAGTAATACATTATTTGTGAATATTTCAACTGTGCAGCTATCACGGTTTATGAGATACAGTCTGGTGACAGACAGCCGGACAGATAGACAAGTGAGAAGCTTGGTAATAAGGTCCCGTTTTTACATACCTCATGTCAAACCTCCTAAAATAGTGATCTGCATTGGTAACTTACTCTCAACTATTACTGCCGTCAAAAAGCAGAGTTCGCATTACTGTGCCTATAGGCTGCTGCAAAGTACTATCACGCCAACTGTATGATTGATAGCTGACCTGGTCTAACATAATTCCTCTAATTACGGAATCTTAAAGAAGAATCCACACGAAGTAACCGACACAATTCTTTCTCCCACCGCCCCAATAGATGTAATGTTTCACAGTCGTTAAATGCCTCGATATTACTAAACATTTAGCCAAAGTATACAATTCGTTCCGCTATGAAACGTGGATATCAACGGAACCGATATAATATTATATTACCATGTAAAGATTTAATAGGGAATAAATATTTATGGCTATCCTTAGCCAGGGACGATGTTAGGGTCTCAAAAAAGAGGGAGGGGCCTCTCATAGAAGAGAGGTCCGATGCTCGTAATTATCATTCGTACCCCGCGGCCGCGACCGCGGGTTTAGCCAGCCCGCAAGGCTCGCGGGATCTGAGCGGAATCGACAGCGATCGCCCTAGGGCGTGTTCTCAATTAAATATCGTCTTATATATAATTCAGCATTTTCTGTGCGAAAAACCTCTTAAATATATATAATTATATTATTCTTCTTTATCGATTGCTTCAAACTTGTAAATGTTTGACATTTGAGTGTTTCTAAGGAAAGAGAATCACCTACAACATTGGAAAAATGAAGATAGCTGGCGAAAAATTCGACATGTGCTCTTGCAGGTCTTGGTAGCACAAACGTAGTGCAGTCTTCCGGCATGGGAAAGATTCAGGTTGGAATGTCGCCCGATAAATATCATCTTGGCTTTATTGACTATCTCGAAGTCAGTTCATTTCTAATTTCTTTAGTCTAATTGCGAATTTTGATTTGTTTTGTTTAGATTGATGTTGACATCTTGATCTGATAGAAAGAAGTGTTGTTTCGCTCAAGAGAAGTCCAAATATAAAAAACTGCCACGCAAATAAATAAAACTATTTATATTGAGCCATGGAGAGAGAAGGTTCAGATTTGAGGATATTCATAACAGAACCAAACTTACCGAAATTGCCCGGCGGATTAGTAAGTTTAAGGGGTAGTAGGCGTTTGGTACGCAGAACCGACGGCCGATGGAGTTGTAAGGTTCAGTGTTGAGCGTTTACCAACAGGATGATTAGACGATCTAACTAAAACCGCAGGATCGCGCCGGACACAGACCGTATACAACCGGTCCTATTGGAAATAACTTGGGGAGGCCTATGTCCAGCAGTGGATGTCTTGTGGCTGATATCATGATGATTTATATTCCACAATTAGAGCCAAGCAGGAAAACACGGCCGTACCATCTTTTCTGGAAACAGTTGTGCATAAAACTAAAGGCCTAGGTAGCCTAGAATGTTCCGTGAGCATACATTGAAAAGACGTGGTAAATTTAAAATTTCATTTAATTTGAATCAGTAGTTTCAAAATTATAACGAATAAATGTTTCTTAATTTTGCCACTCACTGACTGACTGACTAGCAGATACAGATAGCTTATTTGAAATACAAATGTATTAAGTGCATAAACCAACTAAACAATCTAGTTTTAAATAATATGTAATTCTTGCGAAATTTGCCGTGAGGTACCGGCAGAGTAGAATTGTACCTTCCACTGTTCCAGATGTCGTAAAAGGCGACTTAGGTACCAGAACCGACAGATGTCCGTATATCTATCCGGTAATGCTGCGCTCTGCGATTGCTAACACGCTTGCCAAGCGTGGCGTGCGTGGAAGTCCGCTTTTCTTGGGAAGGCCTGTATCCAGCAGTTGGCTTCCAATGGCTGATTTGATGTAGATGATGACTTGTGAAATACATTTAAAATATGGAAGTCTTTTAATAATAATATGATCACTATAAGATGTTGTTAAGTTAGATAATTACGTGATAACTTAAGTCAGAAAGTCCCTCGAGTAATGACTGAATAAATGAAATGGTAGTACATGAATCTCACAACTTTCTAAAGCAGAAAAACTGAGTTGCAAGACTTCGTTTTTATACAAGTTTTGTTTTTGATAGGTTAAAAATTTGCTAGCCCGAACCGGATGGCCGTATTCCAGCCTCCATCTCTGCTTTTAGTATACAGTGGAAATATTAAAATTTCATCAGCATATCATTAATTAAAATAGTTTATTTATTATTCATTGAATTAATGAATATAATATACTATCATTTAATAAACATTTAAATACACGTAATTTTTCACTGCTGCTCGTGTCTGCACGCGAGCAATGTTTAAATAATTTTCTAATGAATAAATTCATATTTATCTGTCTTTTTATGTATTTTGCTGATAGCTAATATAATATATTGTCATTAAAAAACTTTTGTTACAGAAAAATAAACTAAAGAATAACTTTATATGTGTACGTGGTCGAATCCGCAAGTTTATAATAAAGAATTGGTAAATAACACACTGCTTTATGTAATATATGACGCGCACATAAAATGGGTACTTTCATGGCCGCGGTCGTAGATTTGATGTTTATATTTTACTATTTATTTATTCTTTATAAAAAAAAACGCCTTGCAGGCTAACAGGTGAGCATATCCAATCGCCTACAAGACTTAGTCTTAAACAGAATCATTTATCGTTAAATAATTAGATAACAAACACTATAAACAATAAAATAAAATCTAATATTAGATATACAAAGTCTTTTAAAAAGTAAATACATTTAAAAACTAAATCAGATCATGTCACGTTGTCAAGGAAAGCATGCGCAGCCATTGTTAAACAACGTACACCATCAGCGAACAGATCAATGTTCTCGTTTTGAGCGAGCGTGTCCCCAACCAGACGGAGCGCAGTATTTTACTAAGTATAATACTTTCTTTAAGGATTAACTCTATAATTACTTAACTAGCGAGTGAATAAATTTTGGATGTATGTTATAGTTGAGAAGCTACAACAGTAAATTGGATACCAAATTCTTATCTCCCATGATATATCCGATTATGGAAACCAATCCAATGAGGTCACGTCAAATAGCGTCACCGACGTATGTGTCGCTCCACCCGATAGCATAGATTTAATAATGCGTCCCTCCTTCGCCCTCTCACGTCGTCACTCTACAGTCACAAACATTTCACAAACACCGAGAGTACACAGTGTCAGCCGGCGACTACGTGCAGCTCTGCCCCTCGACCGATAACCAACCATACTAGTGTAGCTGGGCTAACTCAGTCCTCTTCTTTTGCATTTTAATTGTCCTAACGATGGCCACGCGAGCCTGGGTCAAGCCTGACAGGTTTGGTCCTCGGGTGAACCCCATCGCTTCCGCTCCCGCGAACCCTGCGGGGGAGATCGCACTAAACGTTGCCGCCACCATGGGGTATGCAGTTACAATCGGGCATAATGTCGTTTATTAATTATCGACCTCGCCCTCTTCTGCCGAGGCACTGAATTGACATCTGTGTTTCGCCGGCGACTTTCAATAGCGATAGGTGAAAAAATATGGTCTACAAGAAACAATAGTTCTTGTGATGGTACGCGTCACCGAATACGTTAATTTTGTATCAAGGACATGAGGGCGTAGCCAGCTTTATAATTCAGCATAGCAATACAAGCTATGCGACGACGGCAAGTGTGCTTTCCTGCAGAAGGCGACTTCAAGTAAAAACGAAACGCGTAAAGAAATAAGCCACCAAACTAATTCATCATAATGAAAGTCGTCAAACGTTTACTGCTAGACATAGGCCTCCCCCAGAAAGGAGGATTTTTGTCCCCATTGCCGCGCTGGGCAGGAGTGGTGGCAACTTGTGATTGGTAGCAAAAATGCATGAACTGATGTATACATGCAACGCTGTTTCGGGTGTATATACCGGTATTTGTACCTCCCGGTACCACTACGACTCAAGTCACCACTAACGATTACGTACAAAACTTAAGGACACAGACACGACACTTCGTACAAAAGGTACTCTACACTGCTGTAACCCTCGCACCGCACCGCAAACCTCGTGACTTATTTCCTAATAGATTTTCCCAACATTAAAAAAACATGCTTATATATAATTGTGGTCATATGCCAAAACTACAAAAAGTATATTGTTACTTGAGTTGTATTACATATTCTAACACTTTCAGCGGAGAAACGTCCTTTTTAATCGACTTCAAAAAAGGAGGAATTTTTTTTTGACCTGTTTTTTTTATTCGACTTACTTATTTTTGTATGTCTTTTTAGAACATGAAGTGACAAAACGTAAAGTGACGTCGATTAAAATTTATATACGAAGAGAAAGAAATAAATTTCTTTGTGTCTTTAAAACTACTGATAGTATACGGCACGACGTCTATAGAAGTTAATATATTCCTAGCCCCTCTTTTTGTGTTAAGAATAGACGAGATGGCGCAGATGATAGTGATCGTATCTTGTGCGCCAAAGGTCGTGGGATCGATCCCCACACAGAACAAATATTTAAAAGATGATGTTTTTTCTGTGTTTGAGTATTAAATATACGTATTTAAGTTCTATATTTGTGATTTCTCTGTTGTCTGATGTCCGTAACACAAGTACTTTAAGTCACTTATCACAGATTCGGGTCAATTTATGAGATGTTGTGTGAATTTATTTATTATTATTTAATGTTAATTAAATAACGTAAAGTAAATGTGTACGTCAAATAAATATGTATGGGATTAGTGTTTCATATTACTTAAATGTTTGTGTCTGTCCGCTGCGCTAAAAGTATTTTCACTAATTCTGTATAAAAAAATATTTTTGTCGCAATATTATACGGATGGAGTTTGTCAAAAAACTGCTATAACGCGCTTTATTTCCTATATGGCTGCACGAGCAAAAAACCGCAAAGGCACATAGAAATACGCAAAATTACACATTTCATAATCTAGAAAACCTTTTTAACCTTTTTTTCTAAACTAAATGACAGTACCAAGTCTACATTCAAAACCCTAAAATAAATAAGAGTAACTCCTTTCATTAAGAAATAGTATTAAGGCTTTTATAGTGTCACTTACAGCGGTGCTATAGTATACCAAATTTCAAATAAGGCTTTAGCCTTGAAAATAAAAAAAAGTTAGTTACATAATAACCCACTAATTTACTTTAAATTTTTACTTTTAATAGATATATAGACTTTAAATAGATTTAATATAAAAAGATTTTTTCATTGGTAATTTATATTTTTATAAATAACATAATATTTTTATCCATATCCTATCAGTCCTGAGGAGATTATTCTAGGTCTTCTAAGATATTTGAGCAGTGGGTGGACCCTATCAATAGATAAAAATAAAATCGAAGTGTATGTTGTTAAATTAAAATATCTACTTTTAACTAAATGAATACGGATGTATACATTATGGATATATACACAAAATATATTTTATAAAATTGTTTGTTCTTGCTGTTTGCGGTAATCTCTAAAACGGCGGGACCGTTTTTGATCTGAATTTTTCTGGCTGATATATTAAGGAGTAACGTGGCTATATTACACGGGATAGGCTCGATGACGTAGATGTTAGTGATCCTATATTGCGCGCCAAACAACTATTGATACTATACGGCTCGACGTCTCTACATGTTAACTTATATTGAAGCTCTTGTCATCTTCCAAACTCCTGTTTTTTGTTTTAAATATAGACGGGCCCGATAGCGCAGATGGGAGTGATTCTATCTTGTGCGCCGAAGGTCGTTCGTTCGATCCCCACCCAGACCAAATGTTTAGATGATGATATTTGTGATTGTTCTGTGTCTGGGTGTTGAATATATGCATTTAAGTATTATATTTGTGATTACTCTGTTGTCTGATGTCCGTGACATTTATATATGAGATATTGTGCACACACACATTATCACATGAATTATTAAATTATTTTTTATGTATTTAACTTTTTTGCACAAAATATTACAAAATGTACAAATGGCGGACTTAATACCAGCTGGCATTATCTCCCAGTCAACCATTACACGAAACAGAAAAAAATGTATATGGTGGTGCAGACAATACAAAATAGACAAACATTGCATACATATTTGTATAAATAAACGTAATAAATACATATTATATAAGATATAAATATAAAATAACGTACATCAGAAATAGGGTTATAAAGTTAGAGAAGCAGCATCAGTAAATAAAGTACGGAGACAGCGTTTCAGGATAAATTTGTTTGGGGATTGCTTAATATTTAACGGAAGCTCATTCCAGAGTCGTATAGCTAAACCACGCTACGAATAATAGGAACCGAGCACCAATAAAGAATAATTCTAACTAAGTGCTTGTAATCTAACTACTTGAATAAAGTAATTTTGATTTTATTTGAATATAAAATGTGGCAAAAGCGGGCGAAAAATATACGTTTTAAGAGCTTTCGTTGCGTGCGTATTGTAATCGGTTGAAGTTACGCAAAAATAATGTGGAAGATAATATTTTCCCTTTAAAAGTTATGCTGCCCAAAGTCGCTGTTTCACGCGGATGACGGACATATGCATTACCAGAGGAGTTACCGGCCCTTATTTTCCTCAAAAGATGCCGGAGTAAACATCGTATCCAACTTTGTGCGAAAATAACGTCTAGTATGCACATAGCACTACTAGGTAAGTCGTCCTAAGCTTTAGCTTTCCCGTCTGTTACAAGTTGAATGTTTCTAGTAAATATTATGTTTCAATTAAAATTTAATAATGCATAAAATCTCTTAAACATCTAAGTAGTAAAGTGACCAAATGCTGCTTGTAACAATATTTATTCTAAGTGCCTAGTAACTATTGTTATGTATAAATTATTATGTAATAAATAAACTTGACTCCGAGACAAGTATCTTAAAGCACTTGTGTTACGGATATCAGATAACGCAGGAATTGCAAGTAATATACATTAATACGTATATCTATTTAACAACTAGATACAGAATAAATAAAGATGTTGTTAGTACATATATTTATATACCTACTTAGTGCACAGATATAGAACCTTCTTTCACACCCTTCTGTGGAATATTTATAAACTCTTATTACAATTTTTGCCGGGAGACGTCAAACTGATGAAGGATAAGTAGAAAATCGCGTACATACCGGAATTGGCGGTTCTACCAAAATAATAAATAAAACCTTTTCTGTAGGAATTGGCAACGATCGATTTTATGCTAGAAACAATAAATTTACAAACTATGGTATAATAGAATACAAAAATAAATTTTTAAAGGCAAACTTAATACAAAAATTCATACCAGAGAATCATTAAAAAAATAGCTACATACCTATAGTTTTTTTTCCTCGAAAACCTAAAACAGTGGAAATAGGAGAGAATTTTCTTGGAATTCACTTTAATATATTTCGCAAGATTTGCTTGTAAGAAGCAATTGCAAAATAGAACAAGTCTGGGATACCCTTCGTCAACAATAGTGTGCCACAAATGTGTATAAATAAATTTAGATAAATTAAGACTAAAGTAATCTGTAAAAATACATATTATTTACTTAATTTAACAATACGATTTTTAATCTATGAGAATACAAAAAAATGTCACCATAGAAAATAAATGTTAATATGTACTTTGTAAAAGGCATAAACTAATAATATTTTATAATGTGGCGAAGATGTCTATAAAATGGTCACATTATAAATGCGGGATGCGTACTTAGACGCGGGAAAATGTCTATAAGTGTTTTGCGTGCGCGACAGAGCGAGGGAACTGTCCGTTGCGTGAAAGAGATAAAAATAGTCATTTTAAAATGGCGGCATATATTATTTTAATAAATGATGATATTAAATAAATTCGTGCTCAAAATAATCAATATGAATATATTTTAATAAAAATATATTGGATTGTATTAATAACAAAGTAATGTAATAAAACGCAACGTTACAAACGTCTTATAGTCACAGTAAGAAAAAAAGGTACATCAATTTATGTATGCTACTAAAGAAAGAAAGAGAACAAAAAGAAACCGTACTAAAAAAAGAGGCTGCTCCTAAATTTCATAGACTTATTTCACTTCGCCATTTTACTTGTATTCCGCGGTACGGTGTAATTGCTAAACCCCATACTAAATAAAACAGAGCAATATGGCCGACCAAGCAAACCCTTTCTATAAGTTAGAGGGAACCCGCTGTCAGCGGTAGGTCTATAAATTGGTCGTAAGAGGAATAATTGGCTTGCAAATACGACCCCTGACCTCACAACTTTAATTAGCTTTGGTTAGTTGTTTTTGTGGTGTATATTCAGATAATAAAACGCTATGTAAACTAACACAGATTTACCTATAATTGTATTCAAAGATTGAAGGCAGGGTACCGACAGTGGTGACTGAGGTCTACCTCATATGAGGAAGACCTCAGTCACCACTACAAAACAATAGATCGTCTGCATGGGTACCTTACTCTCATCTTTTCACACACACACATTGCTGTGTCCCGGTTTCAAGAGTAAAAGAGGCATTGAGTTTACTGGGCAATGTGGCATAATATCCGCACCGCGCTAATGATATCCTTGTGATATTACGAGCATCTATAGGCTGCAGTGACGCTTACTATCACGCGGATTGTATGCTTGTTTGTCGACCTGGTCTAATAAAAGGTACAGGAACCGACAGACACGCCTGGCCATTATGGTAATTACTTTCTAGGCTGAACCACGAAAAGATAATAAAGCAGCGGACGTCTTGCGGCTGATATGATGATGATGATTGCATACCTAAACATGAAGTTAACCTCAATGGCAAAAGTTGTCTGCGTTGTAACATCACTCTCACTTATTTCTACTGCCAAATAAGTTCGCAAAGCTACACTGTTTCTCACTGCCTCTCTTACCTTTCATACAGTAACACTACTGTTAGAAAGGTAAGAGAGGCAGGCTGGGTAGTGTGAGACAATATCTTCAAGTCATAAAGATGGCAACACAGTAGTGATATTATTTTGATAAACGTCTATATGTGACGCTTATTGCGCGGATTATGCTTAGTCTAGTAAAAAAAACGTACCTGCGTCTCAAAACAAATTTAGTATTTTATGTTAAATATATCGTCACAGATGCTCGTACTTGTCCGTTTTCTATGTTAATTGTTATAAGCAAGACACCTTACATTTTGTATTTCTATGAGTTACTGAAAAAGTAGAACTAAAAGATATTAAGTATATACTCTTGTGCAAGATACTACAGGAGACGCTACGGTTTGGTTGGAACTATCGCTGGCATATATCGCATCCGATATGGTAGAGAACACGACGATCTATCCTATACCATAAGTTCAATACATGCCTCCCTCCGCCCCTCTTTTACTGGCACTTTACAATCACAAATACTTCACCCACATTATTTTGTAGAGCATGTTCACCATGTTCGCCGGCGACCGCGTACAGAGATAACCGATCAGAGGTCTGAATAGTCCAGCGTTAGGTTCACTGACAAAAAAAAACAAAACTGGCACATATACAACATTTTCTAACGTGCACGCTTTCACTTCTAAAAATATAACTATTTAATTAACACGCAGCAAAGTTATTATTTTATTTTTGCTGCAGTTGCAGTGTACAAGATACCGTCAGCACCTACTGCACGGATAGAAACGCAATCGTACAAAATTAAAAAAAAATAAAATTGACTGAGGATAGTTACATACAACTTCTAATGGTCTTGTTAAATCTTGAGAGCTATTGTAGCATGGTAACAGGAAAATTCGGGCGGGCGGTATAAAAAAATTGGTTTATTCCAGATATCCACTTAAAAAATGGGGGGATGACTGTTATGCACTTTGCTTGCCCCCACAGCTGTCCAGCATGACAATTACGGGCAGAATATCCCCAAATGTAGGTACATGTACAACAAGTGAATAATTTACTATTGTTAATTTGCCTGTTTCAATCAACAAAACTGTTATTAGTATATTTATTATATTTTGTTATACGTATTTAGTCCTAATCTTATGTGCCATGGGTCCTAGGTTCGATTCTCACCCTAGCCAATAATATACTTAAGTATTTATGTTGTAGTATAATGTAAGTTATTATGTAATTAAGTTATTATATTCGTCTGTTGTTTGATACTTGTAATACTAGTAAAATAGTGTGAAAAGTGATATAATAATTATAAATTTCCTTAACATCTCACACATTGACCTGACCTCGTGGTAAGTCGCTTAAAGCATGTGTTGTGTTGTGGACGCCAGACAGCAGAGGAATCACAAATTTACTTACCCAGACACAGAACGAAGAGAGATATCATCATATCAGTTATAATTTGCTCTGAATGGGAATCGAACCCACGACTTTTGGCGCACAAGATATAGGTTCACTACTATCTGCGCGATCGGGCCCGTCAATCCGACTTAGAAGTTATGTGTTTTTAAATCTAGACTCATTAAATGAGGTAAAAATCGAATATATAATTATATATATATAGCAGGTTCATTTGCCTCGTGTACAGGCCGCAGCCACCGCGTGTGGGATAAATTTAATCCAGATTAAGCGCAGTATTATCTTTTATTGGAAACTTCAAAGACGAGTGAATAATAATGGGGATTAAGGCAGATTTTCATGAAAAATCAAAGGCTTGTTTTAAAGAGGTTTAAGTCTCGTTATTTCACCAAGGTCATAGAGTCTTAAAGTCCGTGGTGTCTATGTTTATTTTTTTAGCAATTCAAAATAGATCATGGCTTGTATATAGAGGTGTTGTCTGTTTTCAAAATGGTCGTCTGCATTAGTGCCTTGCTCTTACCTATTTCTACCGCCAAATAGTAGTGACCGCACTGTGTTCCGATGTGAGAGGCAGTGAAATTACTGGGTAATGTGCCATATTATCTTCAAGTCACATGGTTGTCAACGCGCTAGTGATATCCTTTTGATAATACAAGCGTCTATATAATGCGGTGATATTTGCTATCAACCGGATGACTCCCGAATCTTCGACCCGGATCATACTTTTTTGTCAACTCAGATATCTGCCATGCATTCGTAACGTCCTTGTATTGCAGTACCAGCGTTCTAGCGAGGTGTCAAACTTCATCAAAAGTCATTCATCTACTGAGCCTTCAAAGTTTAAGAGATAGACACTGACATTCATTATCATCATACTAGCTATTGTAAGTCCACTGCTAGTTGTAGGCCTCCTCGAAGTATCTTTTGATTTTGTCCATAATTGCCGAGCTGGACAAGATTATTGGCAATCGCAGAGCTTAACTTTCGCGACGAGGATGCTACTGCCTATCCCCACCCCGTGGATTTGAGCTGTGCTGTTTCGGATAGATATACCGCCATATATCGATTCCGGTACCTAAGATGTAAGACGCCTCCTACGACACCTGGTACTATTCAAGTCTACTGGTACCCCGCGTGCCATGTGTCACTTGTTCGATATTTTATCATGTTTGTCGTCAACCATTTTGCTATATGCTCAGCTATTGTAAGTCTAATACTAGACATAGGCCTCCCCGAGAAAAGGAGAAAGTTTGCCTAAAATTTCCGCGCTGGGCAAGCGTGTTCTCAATCGCAGCTTTCGCGACGGGTATTAGTTACACCGCATCGGACGTATCTACCGCCATCGGTCGGTTCTGGTACCTTACTCGCCGGTTACGACACCTGCTACAGAGGGAGGTACTATTCTACTCTGTTGTTACCTCACGGCTGGTCTTGCCGGCTGGAAGCCTAAAAACAGTAAATTTCTAATTGAACAGGGCGGTAATGGGCAGCAGTTTTCTGACACAACTGCCTTGCGTGGCAACAATAATAAAATAATCCCCTTTCTTGGGAGGCCTATGTCCAGCAGTGGTCGTTTTACCGCTACTAATGATGATGATGTACTGAAAATGCACCCGGAAGTAATAGCTTAGCTTATCCTCTAAATTTAGAAAACTGCGAGTTAATTTATTTTCATTAAGCTGAATGTTTAAGATACAAGAGGGATAAAAACTTTTTTTAAGTTTAAAGCAAATAAATGTTTTCATTTTATTGAAACAGAAAGCGTCAACTTTTGCACGACGGATAATTAAGTCTGCGCTCCGTTTAAGTTACTTAGGGTGAATTCTCTTGTTTTCAGTATAATTAGACTTTCCCTGCAGACTAAGCTTGGGAAAATAAAGCGGACATCATCACCTTTTAACTGCCAACATAATAATACCTAAGCGGTATTCCCTTTAGAATATTTCTATTAGCTAAGAACAAATGTACAAATATTAAGAAAATTTGTGTTCTGTGTCTAGGTGTTTTATATATTTTATTTTTGACGGGCCCGATGGCGGGAAGTTAGTGATCCTACCTTGTGTGCCGAGGATCGTGGGTTTGATCCTCACCCATTACAACAGTTATATGATGAATATCTATGATTATTCTGTCTGGATATTTTATATATATGTGTTAAAGAATTATGTTTTTGATGAGCCCGATGGCGGGAAGTTAGTGATCCTTCCTTGTGTGCCAAGGGTCGTAGGATCGGTGCTCACCCAGTAAAAACATTTATATGATGAATATTTGAGATTGTTTTGGGTCTGGGTGTTAAGGATATACTTAAGTTATATGTTTATGATTCCTCTATTGTCCAAGGTCTGTCTAACAAGTGCTTAAAGCTACATATGGTAGAGTCGGATCAATATATGAGATGTTTGAGATTCAGTGTAGAATTTTTTGCCAAAGGTCATTTGTGACTTCGCTAGGTCCCTGTCGCTTTTACTTAATTATCCCTACTAATATTATAAATGCGAAATTAACTCTGTCTGTCTGTCTGTCTGTCTGTCTGTCTGTCTGTCTGTTACGCTTTCCCGGTTAAACCTCTCAACCGATTTTGATGAAATCTGGCATAGACAATCTTTAGACCTTAAGAAAGGACATAGGCTATTTTTGAACTCGAAATAAGGGTTGTAAGGGGTTGCAAGGGGGGATGAAAAGTTGTTTGCATGGATCGCTATTTTTAGAGCTAGAAACTTAAAACTTATTTTTCAGGCCATTGATTCCATATAAATAAACGTGACATTCAAAGTTTATATAATTTGAAGTAAATAGGTATGGTACCGAAAAAAAACTATTCCACGCGGACGAAGTCGCGGGCACAGCTAGTCTGATAAAAATCTATTGAACGTTTGTACAAGTGGACAATCCGATTGTCTGATGTCCGTACCAAGAGCTTTAAGCGACTAATCTCGGAGTCCAGTCAATATAAGCGACGTGATAATTTTAATTTATTAATATAACCGTCCGAGGCAGTGTAGCTCAAATGTAACAAGGCGAGAATGGGCAGCAGCATTCCCGTCGCGAAGCTATGCTCTGGGATTGCTAACACGCTTGCCCAGCGCGGCAGTTATGGGCAAAATCCCCCTTTTTGGGAGTCCTATGCCCAGTGGACTTCCAATGGGTGCTATGATGACAATGATGATTTTTTCATAGCAATATGTCGTACTAGCAACTATACTGTATATAATAAAAAATAAAAGTAGCGCAAGCAACTTGAGTTGAAATTAAAGTATTAACATACAAACATACATCACGCCCCATCGGGATAGGCAGAGACTGTGGATCTCCACTTGCTACGATCTTGGCATATCTCTCTTGCTTCTCTTTCTCGCATAAGTCCTTTTATACATGCTCATTTATTCTTGGTACATCTGACCTGGTCCTGTTTTAAAACCTCTTCTACCTGGTTCAGAAATGTTTTTCTAGGTCGTCCTATACCAACTCTTCCATTCGCTTCCGCTCTATATATTTGTGCAGTTTTTCTACTTTTATCCATCCTTTCTACATGTCCAAACCATCTCAAAATTCCTTTCTCTATTATTGTCACAACATCATCTTTTACACCACATCGATCTCTTATCACACTATTCTTTATTCTATCTCTCAAACTCACGCGTACATACTTCGAAGTGCATTCCAACAGCATTTATTCTACTCGTATGCTTCTTCTGCCATACTGAACATTCACTACCAATGTTGGAACCAACACACCTTAATAAAAAGTCATGCCCTTTTTGACACATTATTGTTACTCATAAAAGTAAAAAGATTTGAATAAAAATAATAGTAAAGAAGAGAATCTAAGATGCACTGTTGCAACACCTGGTACAAGGGGGAAGTACTATTCTTCCCTGCCGGTACCTCACGGCTTTGTCGGTACTTAAAGGCACATAAAAAAATATTATTAGATTGTACATTTCAGGGTTGATTTAGAATCATGATATTGGGTGCCATAAAATAAAAAGTATTTGGTTGGTGTTCCATTTTCTTAAAGTTTATGAACCCGCTCTATATGTATGGAGGTTTCTCGTAATAAACGTTTCTATATATCAGAGATGTCAACGCGACATCGCGCGCGGTCTCATTCCCCTGGCATTATTTCAAGACAGAAACGATTCGAATAAAACACTTTTAAAATTACATTTTCCTCCCGTCCCGTTTGTAAAGCGCTCTCAAGAGAGAGAGAGAGCTGGATAATGGCGTTTTCAAGTTACGAAACTTACAAGGATATGTACATACCTAAGTAATACTTATCTCTAACAGGCGCGCTGGTGATGTGGTAGTGATCCTATCTCCGTCCAGAGTATAATTTATATGATGAATTTTGTGTTTGTTCTGTATCTGGGTGTTAAATATGTATTTTCTGTTGTGTGATGTCCGTAACACTTATGCTTCAAACGACTTATTACGGAGTCAGGTTAATGTTTGAGATTTTGTGTAAATTTATTTGTTTATATATTTAATGCCCTCGGTGTAGTAGGTACTGGAAAAGGCTTAACTCCGCTCACTATTTGTCCAAACTATAGGTATCAGATTTTCGTTTACCCAATTGACCAACTCTATTGTCTCCTTCTGTTATTCCTCCTAGAAACTTCTTGTTTTGACTATTTTATTCATATACATTTTTAACAATTATTAAATTATTGCCGTGCTGTGAGGTACCGGCAAGCGTGTTGGGAATCGCAGAGCGCAGCTTTTGCCGCCCTGTGCATGTACTGTACTGTTCTGGATGGATATACCGCCATCTGTCTGTTCTGGTAACTTAGTCGCCTCTCTTACGACACCTGGTGCAGTGGGTACTATCACTCTGACTGCAATCTTGTTGTCAATCTGGTCTAAAAAAAAATACCCAGGCAACTTTATTTGCTTCCAGAAATTATTTTTTTTCTTTTATTATAACCTTTTACTGCCCAAAACAATTACAAAGAAAAAAATCTTTAAAGAAATGGCCTTATCGCGCGTGAATATAATTTGAGATCACAATTTTTGTCCAGGATAAACATTAAAACTGAAAGGATTCTAACCTTTTTGCTACATTTTAATTTATGGTCGCAATATTTTTTATGATAAACATATGTATATATGTAAGACAGGATAACGTCTGTCAGGTCAGTTAGTAAATATATATATGAATGCTTGCTTCAAACAGAAATATTAATCACAAACGTTTGTCCTAAAAGAGGATCGAACCCACGACCGTAGTCGCACAAGATAGAGACTACCTAATGCGCCATCACGCCAGTCAATCAGAAGGAAGTAGAAGACACCATTACTTAAAGTTAAACCAATTGTACTTAACTTTCATAATAATAGACTTTTCTGAAAAGAATCTGTATTATTTCATAATCCGACGCTTCACTAATAATAAGATTAATTGAAACCACAATTAATTTCATTACTCATTGGCCCTCAAAGCTGTACAAAAGCAGATAGAATGTTTCAAGTAATCCATTTACGTAGCAAAAGATCGGCTTCGCTGTTAAACTGATATCAAATATTAAAGGCTTCCCCACCCAATCTGATATTTAACTGGTCCGCAAAGAGATACTGTAGACTGGCTATTTGGTAAAATATAATCAGGAGTCCGTTTTTTTTTCTGGACGAACCACATGCTGGACTTCACAGACGTCAATTCCAGCGCCATTGAAGCTGGTGAGTGAGCGATCTTGTGCCCGTATTCACAATTGGGCCCCGCGGCGTTTAGCTACGGTCGTCCACGCAAGGGTCGCGGTATCTGAACGGGATCGACGACGATCACTCGAGGGCGCCTCTAAAGGCTCAAGCTAAGCTCGGGTGGCTGTCGTTAGGGAATGAAGTTCAAGTTTGACAAAAGAAGACAGAGTCCGGCCGCGATGGACGACCGACGATTCATTGGGACAGGGACAGCATGAGTTCACCGGATAACGTGGTGTACTGCTCTTCGAAATTAGCGAGTGTGAAGTGTATCTGATTATGAAGTGCCTCTTACTGGCACAGGAGAGAGAGGGAAGCGTTTAGAACGATCACGCTATCGGGTGGGAGAATCCGTTTATAAATCAATAAAGTTAAATAGTAATTCCCCCTAAACAAGTATTAAATAGGCGCCTGAGGTACCGTAACCGATAGATGGCGGTGTATCACTCAGAAACAGCGTATCTTAAAAGGTAAAAGGTGGTAATGGGTTGCAGAGCTACGTTCTAAAATGTTTACTATTTTACATGAGGTAGATCTCATTCAAAGGTCTGTATTGGTATCTCTCACCTATTTTCACCACCAAATAGCAGTGTTTGATCCCTTTGTTCCGGTTTAAAGGGTTCTCATCCTTGAGGTAGTAAAATTACTGGGTAATATGATTACATTACCAGCGTGTCGCCAATTTTGTGACTGAAATATTTTCCAGTTTTTAGACGTTTTTAGCAGAACTTCCAAAAGGAAATCTTTCTATCATTACCTAAACAAAATACATATTTATGCTCAAGTCTAGTTAAACAAATTTCCAGCTAAATATTATGTAACATCAAAGAAGAATGCCTTTAGCTAGAAGTAACAAATCTAATGCAGAATATACTAATAGCTAGCTAACAACGCTGGCTGAATCGTACACTTACCTATACAGCGATGTATATAAAAACACATAGTCATGGCATCTCTCAATATGTTCTAAATTAAATAAATTGGCAGCTCTTAACTCTTTTAATCTATACCTTAATCTACATCTACTTTAAACTTGGTATTTTGGTTGTGTCATCATCGTCATCATACCAGGACATTAGCTTCACCAAGAAAAGAGGTATTTTTACCATAATTGACGCGCTGAGCTAGATTAGATTTAGACTAGATAAGTTCTATGAAGTAAATATTCAACCTTTGAGGAACGTTATCATCTATAATTTTGATATGCTAGCTTCGTTACACTTGAATCATTGTAATGTAATTGCTTACAATTAAAAATAAATTCAAATAAAAATTTGAAATCTTCCACATTTTTACTAATATTTTCCTTGTATATTTAATTATGTAGCTTATGTTATGTAATTTCCTTGTAGATTTCATATAAAGTTACTCTTTATGCGAAGTAAACAGATTGTACGGACGTGCGCTTTGAAATGAAGTTTATAATTGTTAATGAATTTAAGAGATTGCACATCTCAAATTCGTTTCAACTCGACAAACATGTATTCAGACAGACTTGAACTAATATTATTTCATATACATAAGACTTTTACAACGATTGTAAGGACTTTACTCGGACCCTAAACATATTATCAGCCATTTTTGTCGTACGCTCATAGTGATATATACCAAATGATTTCCAATGGGACCGGTTGAATGCGTCCAATGCGAATCTAGCATTTTTCTAAGCTTGTTATTAATTCAATATTGATTATTTGCAATCTATGAATTTGTACCTTAACTTTTTAAAAGGCTATGAAACCCCGTCTCGTCTTAGACTTAATTTTATCGTCTTTTGATGAATTGAATTTGCATAAACAATTAATCAGAAGCTTGTAATGGAAGCCGTCATTGAAATAAATTAAAATGTCATACCATGGAATCTTTGACGGAGCAATTACTTCTCGACCACCTGGTTAAAAGGCGTGCTATAATATTTTGTATATATATATTACAGTAAAGGTTGAGTAAGGCAGAAGAATCTCGCAAATAGAATAAAAGCCTTTGTAATAACAGCACTGCGTAGTATGTATGCTGCGAGTTTGACGAGACAGATTAAAGAATTGTGTGATAAAAGATCGATGTTATGTAAAAGATGATGTTGTGTTTATTAATTTATTCAGTCAAGGTATACAACAGATTATTTGCATACATTCTAATATTTATTATAAAATATAATCATAACTAGACGGTAACCGTACGACATGAACTTTTATTTGGGCCGTGAGGTACCGGAGTGGAGTAGTACCTCTCCCAGTACCAGGTAGCATAAGAGGTGGTAAAGGAATCAGAACCGACAGATGACGGTATATACATCCGAAACAACGCAGATCAAATAGACAGGGTGGGGATGGGCAGCAGCATCCCCGTTGCGTTCGCTGTGCTCTGCGATTGCCAACACGCTTGCTCAGCGCTCAATTATAGGCAAAGGCCAGGTCAGAAGTAGCATAATAAACGAGCGATTATAAAAGGACTAATGCGATTAAGGGAAGCGGGAGAGGTATGCCAATATCGTAACAAGAATCAATACCCGATGGGATTCAGGCGTGATGTGTGTATGTTACAGCCGAAGTAATCAATCCAGATATTGTATGTACTCTCCAATCGGCATTTATAATGTCTAATTAAACAAAGTAAAAATTACACAGATTAAATCACAATGTCAAAACAAAATATTATTTCACAACATAATATGAGTAGGGTCAACTAAAACAAAATGGTGGTTAGTTTAGGTTAAATAAAACTACGACGACAGCGCCAAAAGCGAAAAATAATATATTAGCTGTTAAAATATTTCCATATTTGCCACCGGCAGAGTGCCGTGAGGTACCGGCAGAGTAGAATAGTATCTCCCCTTGTACCAGTTATCGTAAGAGGCGACCGAGGTATCAAAACCGATAGATGGCGGTATATCCATCCGAAACAGTGTAGCTCAAATGTACAGGGCAGGGATGCAGAAGCATCCCCGTTGTGTTCGCTGCGACAACTATGGGCAAAACTCCCCCTTTCTTGGGAAGGCCTATGTCTTGTAGTGAACTTCCAATGGCTGATATTATAATGGTGGAAATATTTGCGAAACCTGTGTTATGTCAAATGATTCTTATTTAAGGCATATGTTTATAGTAATAATGTGTTTGCGAAATAAAACTGTGTCAAATGTTTCGTTTATCAAATGATATTTTGTGACAGAACTAATGACATTAACTAGCAAACTTGTGTAATATGAAGTTATTTTCACATTGTCTAGACTTTTTTTTATATTATGAAGTCAGCAAACAAGCATACGGTCCGCTTGATCGCAAACGTGACGTCAGCCTTTAGTCACTCATGTGCGCGTGACGCTCACAAATATATCACTAGCGTGTCGCCAACACTGAACTGAAGATATTAAATCACATTTACACAGTGATTTCACTGCCTCTCTCATTCTTCAAAACGTAATACAGCAATGCATTCTAACTGGTGGTAAAAAAAAGTACCAATGCAAACGACCTTTTATACTTCCGCTAATAGCATTGCTGTGTTTCGGTTTGAAGGGTAAAAAAGGCAGTGAAATTACTGGGTAATGTGACATAATATCTTTGTGTCACACACACAGCGAAAGAAAAAAATTGGCGGATCCAAACGAGGTCAGGGTCCTCTAAGTCAAAATAAAACGACTATCCAAGGTACCTTCATGTTTTAAACATGAATGCCCGTGTCAAGTGAAGGACAATGTGACGTAACATTTGGCCATAAATGATAAGCCTATTGTTTACCGTTCAAGACAACTAAAACTTATTGTGTAAATGTCTCGTTGCACTACTAAACTACTATTGGGTTTATTTTGTCAGTTGTCCGAAGAACTAAAATAATAACTAAACAAAATTAAAACAGATACCAATTACGTTAGATGCAGCTGAAAAACTTAAAAAAAGAACTAATTTAGTTATAAAGGATTACAAAATAATACTTAGTGCCTAATTAACCTAGTGGTGTAACCCATGTGAGGGTTAGAATTATTCATTATTATATTTGATAAACAAAAAAACTATGAAAGGAAGTCGATAGTGCAGCGTTGCATTTTATGGGTCAGCATTGACCCAGTTGGTGGTTTGATGTTCGATATTGATGCTGCCGAGGCAGTTTACTTGACGTAGGCATATGGAACTCACAGCCACTCAGAAGTAATAGAGGCTTAACAATATTGGCGTTTTGAAGTTGCTAATAAATGAGGTCTATGCACATGAGTCTCTCATAGACCTCTGTAAGAAAGCGAGAAATTTGCCCATAATTGCCGCGCTGTGTAATCGTGCAGTTTCGCGATGGAAATGCTGATGCCCATTCCCGCCCTTTGGTATTTTAGCTTTGATGTTTAAGGCGGATATATCACCAATTACATGAGGTAGACCTAATACAAAGGCCGTCTGCATTGGTACCTCAATCTGACCAAATTCTACCGCCAAGTAGCATTGTTCTCATTACTGTGTTCCGTTTTGAAAGATGAGAGAGGTAGTGAAATTACTGGGTATTGCTTTATTATATCTTCATGTTGTAAGGTTGGCAACGCACTTGTAATATCATGAGAAGAAAACAGTTTTATCTTCAGTTTTTATTAACTTTGGCAGAGATCCAGCCAGACAGCCAGCAAAGATCTATCATAAATAGGAAAAGATGATATTAATTTGATATGGGTTTTCAATATCCACAAAATACAAGGGCTGTTTATTACCAACGTTGTTGTGTATTTAGGCTCAAAATTGTTTGGAGAATGACACACTGACGTGAGACTGAATGAAGACGTAAGAACGACTTTGTATTAAGAAACTGAACCGCAAGAAATTTACAGAAAAGAAAAGCTAACATATAACGGTGCCTATAAGAACAGGCTAGACCTAGTTTAGGTACTTAAGTATCAAAATGTATTTTAGTTTAAGTTACCTTTTGTTGTTGAATAAAGTTATTATTATTATTATATCTTACAAGTGAAAAATATTGATTGTTTAAAACGGTGACAAATGCATTACCTCTTTCAGTGAAATGCAGCAAAGGCGAGCGTCATATAAATTCTAGCTCGAACAGAGAAGAAACTGGAAATAAAACTGGATGTAGAATTGGTTTCAGGAGTTCTTATACTACGCATTATATATATGCATTTAAACTACGCTACTTCGGATGGATATACCGCCGTCTATCGATTTCGATACCACAGTTGTTTCTAATCCGTTGGTATTCGCTCGCCAAAATTCTTTTAAACTTAGCATTAAAGAATTACAAGAATCGAACGTGACCAACCAATGTTTGTTAACGCCAATGCGTTTATTATAATTTTCTGCTTAACATAAGTAAGAATTATATAATTATTACTGGAGTTAATAATAAGTTTTTTAATTATGCAAATGAACGTGACTTTCGTGTAACCAAAACTCATGCACAGCAAAATATACCTGAAATATTTCAACACAGTAGAATTAATTTGAAAAGTTGGGAGCACTCAGAGTACGGTATCGCTTTTAATTTGCATCCAACGTACACAGACTAAATGAGTTCAGATACTGCAATGTACCTGCCAGTAATTAAAAAGTTTTTAATGTTCTTGTCATGTTGTGATAGGTTCTTTACAACTTGATGTTGATGCCTTATTAGGTAAATGAGGTGGTATTACTTACTACACTTATTTAATTAAGATGTTACTTAATGCAGAGGTATGGAGGGACCGGCAGAATTGTACCTCCCCTTTTATTAGGCATGATCAAACGGTGCTGAGTTACCGGAAACGGAAGATGGCGGTATTTCGAAACGGCTTAGTCAAATGCATTTGCTTGCCAAACTCGGACTTTATGAGCTAAATTCCCATTTCCATTCCCTTTTTGTTGTAACTTTTTGAAATATTCTACGGCTGCTTTAGAGCTGTGCTTGCTTAATATATGCTAGCACATTAAATACTGTAAAAATTATTTTTAAAAATGTTATAAGAGTATATTAGGTGCTATATTAAGTAGATATAATTCTTACATAGTTTATAAAGTAAGTCTGTGAGAACGTATTTTTATGTATTACTAAGTTGACAAGCACAAGCATACGGTTCACACGATGGTTAGCGTGATCAGGATATTATTATCACATTACCCGGTAATTTCACTGCCTCTAAAACGTTTCCAACCGGGATTTAAATAAGTACTTCTGTTTAGCGGTTCGAAAGGTAAGAGTAACAGCACGCAGTTGGGTTTTGTAAGAGGTCTACCGCTACTGTCTCTACCACTTATTTATAACAGAAATTATACGCCTGGCATTTTCTGATGTAACGTCGATATATTTTCACTGAGACGTAGTAACGTCATCAGCATCATATCAGCCGTAGGAAACCCACTGCTGGACATAACTGGCCTCCCCAAATGATTACAATTAGGACCGGTTGTATAAGTTAGATCTTCTGTGTAACTTATTGGTGGGCGTCCTACGCTGCACTTCCGCTTGATAGTAAGAGTCACGTGAGCCTAAAGACGCTCGGCATATCATAAGTATATCACTAGCGCGTTGCCAGTAATTTCACTGCTTCTCTCACCCTTCAAACCGTAACACGGCAATATGAAAGCTGCTATTTGGTCTCCATTCCAGTGTATTATGGCTTTTTGTATAGTGAGCAGAATATAGTAACAAACGACATCTGTACAAATGGAAAACTTACTGAAACCTTTGCGGAAAGTTTCCGTTTTCAGTGCGATATTTCTCAAATATGTACTCTATGACAATAGCGTAGTTTCTAAACTAATTCGCCGGTGTATACATTTTTCGGTATTGTCAAAAATACTTGGTAATATTTCGCCTTCAATACCGTCAACACACTTGTGAAAAACATGACAGTAATTAAAGATATACGACAAACCATGTGTCATTTTATTTGTATTTGAAGAATAAGGATAAAAGAAAGTCTATTAGGCCTTAAGATATCGTTATGTCAGCTAATGGAAGTCCACTTCTGGACATAGGCCTTCTCAAGAAAGGGGGAGGCCCATAATTGCTGCTCTGGGCAAGCGTGATCGCAGAGCGTAGCTTTCGTGACGGCGATGCTGCTGCCAATTCCCGCTTTATGCATTTGAGCTACACTGTTTCGGATGGATATATCGTCATCTGTCGGTTCTGGCACTTTCATTGTCACTTCGCCACCTGGTATAGGGAGAGGTACTATTCTATTCTGTCGGTACCACACGGTGTATATGGCTAAGGGTTGTACACTAGTTTTCTACCCGAGTCTTCGTCTGCGAGTTCTTATCGTATCGCTGAGAAACTCTTGTTATTCCGCGAATGATTTCATGTCGCTACTTAACAGCGTAACTGCATAAGGTCGTGCTGAATGCACAGAGATCAGTAGCCATATATATCCCACGAAACATGTTTTCGGTGTAAAAAAGTAGCTTATATACTATTAATCAATAATCTACAGACTATCAATTACCTCTGTGCCTATTTTCATCCAGATCTGTTTAACTGTTTCGGTGTGAAAGAGTAACAAACATACATTCACACATCCATACCTAAAAACTTTCGCATTTACAATATTAGTAAAGTTACTAGAATTATATTTGTAATTCCTTTGCTGTTTGATATCTATAAATAAAAGTGTAACTAAATTGCAATTTAAAATTACCGTGTAGTACCGGTAGAGAAGAATAGTACCTCCCACTTTACCAAGTGTCGTAAGAGGCTACTAAGGTAAAAAACCGACAGATGGCGGTATATCCATCAGAAATAGTGTAGCTCACATGCATGAGGTGGGAATGGACTGCAGCATTAGTCATCGCAAAAACTACGCTCAGCGATTGCCAGGCGTTTGCCCAGCGCAGCAATAATGAGTACAATCCCCCCTTTCTACGGGAGGCCCAGCAGTGGACCAGCAGTGGACTTCCAATGACTGTAATGATGAAATGATAAAATAAGTTGTAAAAATCAATAAATGTATGAGTTGTGCAAAAAAATGTGGAACCAAAACTTATGTACTGTGCTCCTATAAAGAATTTAGTAATAAATCTTATTGTTTTATTGCTCTAAACAATTTGTTTTATTATATTTTTAAATAATAATTATGTACCATTTTTTTTTATTTTAAATTATAATTAATACAACTTTTAATTAAACTATGCAATAATATAATTTCAGTAGTAAATATATTTAAAACAAAGAACAAACACCAATTAGAGAATCCATATTTAACGTTTGTTTACACGATATTGTTGCAGTTTACCACTTGGATATATGTAGGTATTAATTTCTATCGCAGAACATGAAGTATGTTGTGAAGACTGTACTGTATAACTGAAGTTACAGTAAAACAAATAACATAAAAACAACAGTTAATAATAAAATTATTAAGAATCAGGCAGTCACAGTCACAGAAAAAATTAACTCCATTCAATACTGTTGATCTAAAAGATTATTTCTAGCGTATAAAATATTTAATGTAATAATAAAACGGTATTCAATAATGGAATCCAATAAATCTATAAACAGACGTTTTCGTGCCTTAACAGAGACCTGAGATGAGTCTTGAAATTTCAAATCAAATGGGCAACGTGCAATACGAAAAGTAGAAAATGGCATGAAACCTGCGAAGATGGGAATGTTAAATTGGAAATAGTTATGTACATTTTGTATATGTCGCATGAAGTATCCGTTAGTGATGTCTGTTAGACGGATATTTCTCTTTCATACCGGCCATTAGAAGTATACTGCTGGACATAGGCCTAGGAGAATTTTTGCCCGTGAGATAGCAGTTTTCACGCAACTTTCGCGACGGTTGTGCTGCTTTACATCCCCTCCATGTGCATTTGAGCTGCACCGTTAAGGGTGGATATATGGCTATGTAACGTATCTGGTTTCTTAGTAGCTTCTAATGACACCTGGTACACGGGGGATACTATTCTTCTCGGCTGGTACGTTGAGTGATATATATATCTTATTTATATGTATCTAAGTAATTATATTTGCTTACCGCATGCCGTTTCCTCATATCCTTAACATAAGCGCTTTAAGCAACTTATCTTAGAAATAGGTCAACGTATGAGATGTCGTGAATTAGAGTAAGATAATTTTCAGCATAAAAGATCGCAGGATCAGTGGACAAGATGAATTAATTATTTCAAGGCTTGTTTGTATTGGATTTCATTGTGTAATAAACCTTTATTACATTTTAATAAGGGATAGTTCGGATACCATTTTCATACCTGTTTTACTGATTACCCGGCACAACACTAAGGTTATCGGATGTCGGTATCTTCCGTTCGATGTCTGGGCTTTGATGGCGGCTACAATGCGGCGTGTGGATTGCATCTCTTTGAATGGGATTGCATGCAAAAAGCCTTTCGTCGCATAGCGTATGTAAATCTTCAGCCTGCTTTATTGTTACTTTATATGGTGAAGGATTTTGCTCACGTCCGTAGGACTTACGATCTATTCCTAGGCCTATCCTACACGTCTCCCCTGGGTGGTGCCAAACAAGCAACCACCCAGAGTCTCGGGCGCCGGTATATAACCAGAACTCAGTCTGCCTAATAGTTAGGGGGTCCTTGCTGGGGGGTAGGAAAGTACCTCTTCAACCCTTAACCCCAAGTTATGGAAACGGGGGCATTGGTTTAACTGCCCGTGTCACAAGCTAGAAAGCCTTTTTAAAAATTCATCCTAATCCTAAGTTAGGAGCCGCGCTGATAGGATGTATAGCTTGCAGGTAGCAAGTTACTAGCACCAACTTTAATGAACCTGGAACCTTCTTGATGGAATTGGCGTATAGTCCCTGCCTTAACAAGCGCGGCCGGGCTCACTCTGTCCTTTTTTGCAAAATTTAATTTCATCCTCCAACGATGGCCACTCGAGCTTTGATAGGCGCCCTCGGGTAAGGAGGCGCCGTCGATCCCGCAAAGATCTCGCGAGCTCGGCGGAGATGACCGTAGCTAACGTGAGGTCGTCGCCGCGGGGCACGCAGATGAATACGGGCACAGTGTTGCTTATATACGAGCTACCTCACCTTCTCGTTCAGTGTCGCTAGAATTGACGTCTGAGTAGGCTAGCATTAGGTCTGTCCGAAAAAAAAATAACAATTTTTAGCCCACATTTTTACCGATGCAAAGTTTAATATTGCAAATAGCAGTCTCGCCTTGAAAATGTACATGCATTTCAAGCTATTTACATTTTAAATGTGCTGTGTCTGTTTTATAATTCCCTAGTTTGAAATTCATAGTTTAATATTTACATAATAACACAGGAATGTAGATAGATTCAACTAGAAGAAAATGTACTACATTATGTATGGTAGTCACTTACAAAAGGCCGTATTTATATTTATTTATATATATTTTTTACATATTGTAGTGAATTTTGGGTATGACAGAAGAATCATACCAGTAGAATAAATACTGTTGAAATGGGAGTACTTCCAAGTACATATGTATAATCAGATTGTGGTGTAAAAGATGATATTGTGACAATAAGTAGCGAGAAAGAAATGTTGAGGTGGTTTGGACATATAGAAAAATTTATGAAAGTAAGAAGTAAATAGAAGAGTTGCGAACACCCTAGGCGAACATATTTTAACCAGGTAGAAAAAAGGGCCCGGTCAAAACTACCAAGAATAATCGAGCGTGTATGAAGGGACCGTAACAAGTGGAGATCCATAGCCTCTGCCTACCCTGATGGGACACAGGTGTGATGTGTGTATGGATGTTTCTACTACTAAGCATAACTTTTAAAAATAGCAATTTGTACACCCACATATTTATGAAAAAAACAACAACAGAAAATATCAATATTTCACAAAGTTAGTCTTAGTCTCAATGAAGTAATCTAAACTACCTAAAAACATCTCAAGTAAGTTTAAGATAGCTTTGTTCTGTTCTGAGATTTTCACATGTCTTCTACGAATAATATAAGTTGTAGAAAACGCGCACTTGAACACAGAAATGAGTTAAAATTTAGGGGTTATATTTAATGTCCTCAGAAAACAAGATTAGCGAAGCTGTGAATTCAACATCATACATTATTATATGTAGAAATGGATGAAAGTAAAATGACTGCACAAATATATAGAGGAAAATGAATAAAAGAGTTGATATAGGACGACCTAAGTGAACATATCTTAACCAAAAAAGAAGTATTAAAGAAAGGCATGGTCAGATGTACCAAGAAAAAACTAGCGTATATTAAAGGACTAATACGAGTAAAGGAAGCAAGAGACGTATGCCATGATCGTAACAACATGCCCCCCTCCCCACCTCTATATATGCCTATGGGGGTAGGTGCTATTCTCTACCCCCATAAGCATATATAGAGGTCCCTATGGCTATAATTTATTATTTATTCACCAAGTAATTATTTTTTTAAATTATAGCAATATTTCATATATATGTACAAATACCCACAACATCTCATACAGTGACCTGAGTCCTATGGTAAGTCGCTTAAAACACTTGTATTACGAATGCCAGACTACAGAGGAACAATAAATATACTAAATATTCAACACCCCAACACAGAACAAACACAAATATCATCATATAAATATTTCCTCTTGGTGGAAAGCGAACCCACGACCCTCGGAATACAAGACAGGATATGTACCATTTGCGCCATCGGGCCCGTAATTATCTGAAGTATGTATGATTCAAAATAATATATCTAGTTCTATCAAGGAGAATTCCAAATACGAGGTCTAATTTATAAGAGGCCTATATATTCTCTGTTATTAAAACTAATAATACATTCTCAATTCCAACATACGAGTATATACACAAAACTCAAGCTGAATTTGTTCCGTAAATTCGAGTCACATAACAGCGTTCGTAGACAATTAAGGTAATCGCAGCCCTCAAGTTTATTGTAGATATAAATTAAGCGAGTTATGCATGCAACAGTTGTAGCCATTTCCCGCGGGTGGGCGGCGCGTCGGTACGCCGCGCACGATCTGCAGTCTTTTTCAGTCCAACTCAATTTTATTCGAGAGCATGAAAAATTTTATGCCACATTACATGGATGATTGCATTTCTGTATGTTTCATAAAATGTATGGTGTGTTGTTTTGCGGTGGGTGTTTCAAAAATGTAGTTACAGATGAATACATGATGTTGAACGAAAGTGTTATAAGTTGTGGGTCACTCACATTACTCTTAATAAGATTAAGTAAATAGGAGACAAGAGAAGATTTAAGTAACTTTTCATACATAGAGCTAACGGAGTCAAAAAAGTCCATTAAAGCACTTGTGTCACGGGTAAGTCAGACAACAGAGGAATCACAAATAGAATACATATTTACCACCCAGGCACAGAACAAACTCAAGTATTCGTCCTACAAATTTTCGTCCTTGGCGAGAATCGAATCTACGACCCTTAGCACGCAAACAGTAACATTATATTACCGAATGCAGCATCGGGTACAACAATCAACTTTGCTTGTTTTTATCGATTTTTTACCATATTCTGCTTAAATTACACTTGACTAATACGATTTCCTGAGAAAATATTTGTTAGTCCAGTTACTTTAAACTTAGTTAATTATTAATCGTATAGAGCTTAGGCTTCTAGCCGTGAGGTAACAGCATAGTAGAATAGTACCTCCCTATTTACCCGGTTTCGTACGAGGCGACTGAGGTACCAGAACCATCAGGTGACGATATATCCGTCCAAAATATGTAGCTTAAGTTCAAGGGTGTGGGTGGGCAGCAGCATCTCTATCGCTAATCTACAATTATGGGCAAAACTCCCCCCTTTTTTGAAGAGGCCTATGTCCGGCAGTGAACTTCCAATAGCTGCAATGATTATGATGGAACTTAAAATGCATACATATTTTGGACAGAATTTCAAACAGTTAAGTGAATTTTTTTTTGATAAATAAATTTCCGAATACACTGTTGAAGTTTCCCAGAATTTAACAAATATATATGTGTTAGTTATAAATGGCTTAATTAAGGCGTTAGTGGAGTAACATCTGGTCGAACATTTTCAATGGTATAATAACAAGTAATAATATGTTTTCCATTTGAAGTTCGACCTGTCAGTAAAATCAACTGATTATATTGTAAATATCTATATTTGAAAGTGACACAAGCCGTGAGGTACCGGCAGAGTAGAGTACAACCCCTCCGTTATACCAGATGTCGTAAACAGTGACTGAGGTATCGGAACCGACAGATGGCGGTATATCCATTCGAAACGGTATAGCTCAAATTACAGGACGAGGAAAGGCGGCAGTAGCCCTGTCACGAAAGCTGCGCTCTGCGACAAACAAACAAGCATACAGTCCTCGTGATAGTAAGCGCCACAGCAGCATACTGACGCTCGTAGTACACAAGGATATCACTAACGCTTTGTCAACCTTGTTTCTAAAAAGATATAATGTTTACCCAGCAACTTCATTGCCTCTCTTACACTTCCAACCGGAACAGAGCAATGCGAACAGAGCTATTTGGTGGTAGAAATCGGTAAGAGTGAGGTGCAGACGACTTTTGTATGAGGTTTACCATGTAAAGTAACTAAATCTTCCATTCACTTCCGTTCTAATTGTTCAGGGAAACACACAAGCCTGCCTCATATGTGTTGAGCAAACTATCTGTGATAATTTGCAGTTAAGGTTTATTGTGTAAATAGATTTTGGGCTCCGTTCAGAATTAATTAGCAACGGTACAATGATTTAGTCACAGGGTTTTAACAGACAGACGCAATTACATTCGCTTCAGGTATAGATGGAACTTAATATGTGGATGTACCGTGAGGTGCTAGCAGAGTAGTACTTACCAGGTTTTTCAGAAGGGACTAACGTACTTAAACCGACAGATGGCGGTATTTCCATCCGTAACAGTATAACTCAAAGGCGAGGTTGTACAGAAACATCTTGGCCACGAAAGCTGCGCTCGGTGATTGCCAACACGCTTCCCCAGCGAGGCAATTAAGGGCAAAATTCTTCCTTTCTCGGGGAGGCCTAAGTCGAACAGTAGACATTTAATAGTTGATATGATGTGGATGTTTAAGATTCGTAACGTAAAACCTTATAAACTATTGCAAACGTGGACCTGTTGCCACTTATTATTCATATAATTGAAATACATTAGTGAAAGAATATTCCGCTAGAATCATTTTACGGGCTCAATAAACTTGGCTTTTACTAAAAAGCCCATCCTGATTGACATATTGTAACTATAGCAAAGAGGGTATCAATAAGCCAAACACGTTTTCTTACCTAACTCTCCCTCAGGACTAAAATCAGAGACGAATCCGGGATTTAAGAAGTCGCCGGTTCTTGTATTTTTTAAATCCCACTATTTTTTTTTAAAGAAGTGATGTAGACAGTTATTTCGAAGTTTTCTCGAAAACTGAGGCAGGTTAGGAAATAGGACTGAGAGTTTATTTTTGACTCAATCCGCTCCTGGAGCGATATCATCCCAAAACCCTTTAGGACAAATTGCCGATTGAAAGGGGAACTATTTTTATTGAGTAGGGTAACAGTTTGAAAATAGATTGTAATGGTGCGGAGACACTTAGGGTGTGAAGAGACGTAATAGTGTCATATGGGTCAGTTGGTAAGTAACTATCACCCTATTTGAACTTCCGATCGTATAAGGTAGGTTCAGGTTATGTTCAGGTTCTTTCAAATACAAAAGGGGATAGTAAGTCTTCCTGTCTCTTTGTTATATTTTACTTGACTTAATTTGTTAACCAGCATAGCTGGAATATGGATAGCTTTGGGACGAAGTCCTGGGAACGAAGTCATGGACGGTCATCATCATCAGCCTTAAAACTTCCTCTTCCCTTCACGCCTCTATATAGACCTGTAGCCGGCCTGTATAATTATATTTTGTATCCTGAGAACTAATTTTTTCTGTAGCTCTTTTGCCACCATTTTACAAGAGATCACAGGATCTGTTCCAGATATTAATTGCAACCATTTGATTTTTACTAAATTTGATCGCAGGCTTAAGAGTTTATTTTCGAGGTCTAATATTGGTTGAATATCAATATGATTTTTTAGTTCATATACGATATTATCATTTCAAATGTTGTCTTTTTGTCCTCGTGTGAATATATATGTCCGTGTATGGTATAGAATTCAGCAAATATCATCATCATCATACATCACTGTGTATTAAAGAAGTTAGCCCTTCTTTAATAAGAGCCATTATAGGTATTAAAGAAGAGCCAGGTCAGAAATACTAAAAATAATCGAGCGTGTATGAAAGGACTTATGCGATTCAGGGAAGCAAGAGAGGTATGCCAAGATCTTAACAAGTGCAGATCTATAGTCTCGGCCTACCCTGATTAGACACTAACGTAAGGAAGAACAATGTCGAAAGTACCATACAAAATCCAGTGATATGATAATAAAATTGTAACCATTGTTTTTTGTCGTATTAACTGAACGTTTAAAATAAAATTTGTCTTTTGGATTCGTTTCATTGGTATTTAATTTCAACTTCTAAATTGTTAGGTTCTTCTATTTCACCTTTAGTATTGCATTTTGTATTACGTGGTACATGCATTGCTTCAATGCAGAGAGAGAAAGTAAGCAAAAGTATAGCTTTAATCTTATTCAATACTAGCTGTGGCCGCGACTTCGTCCGCGTAGTATAAATTTTTTGGGTACCATACATATATAAACTTTGAATGTCATGTTTATTTATATTGAATCAATGGCCTAAAAAATAAATTTTAACTTTCTAGCTCTAAAAATAGCAATACTTCCATACAACTTTTAATCCCCCTTTTTGACCCCTTACAACCCTTATTTTGAATTATAAAATAGCCTATGTACTTTGTCAAGGTCTAACGATTGTCTATGCCAAATTTCATCAAAATCAGTTGAGAGGTTTAAGCGGAAAAGCGTAACAGACAGACAGACAAACAGGGTTACTTTTTCATTTATAATATTAGTAGCGAAATAGGGATTTTGCACATTCTGAAACCTCCAGCTATTAAATGTTTCAGTTCTTGTCCAAAATCTACATTGTTATTAAACAGACTGTTTATTTCTAGTCTTTTTATATTTACACCATTATTATTTACGGTTGATTTAATTATTTTTTTATTGGACCTGGTCGACAAACAAGCAGACAGCCTGGGTGATAAGGGACAAAGCAGATATAGACGATCGATACATCACAAGGATATCACTAGCGACTTGAAGAAATCATGTTATATTAACCAGTAATATCACCATGCAGAAGACCCTTGTAAGAGGTATTGTATTACTCATGTATTACTATATTTATTATAGTACGAATTAGCCACATTCTAGAGATCATCATCATTATCATTGGAAGTCCACTGCTGGACAAAGGCCTCCCTAAGAAAGGGGGAATTTTGCCCATAATTGCCGCGCAGAGCAAGCGTGTTGGCAATCGCAGAGCGCAGCTTTCGCAGCCGGGATGCTGCTACCCATCCTCACCCTATGCATTTGAGCTACATTTGTCTCGGATAGATATACCGCCATCTGTCGGTTCTGATACCTTAGTCGCCTCTTATAACATCTTGTACAGAGGGAGGTATTATTATACTCTGACGGTACCTCACTCGAGATCATAAAAATGATTTTTCGATTGCATAATACGAATATCAGATTTACGACCTAGTATTTAAAAAATAAAAATAAAATATCGTATATACGATTCGTGCATTTCACATTTAAAATATGGTAACTAACGTATGTCCTTAAGGAACCGTATCTTTTTGGGATATTTCTTTAGGCATGTAAAATAATATTGCCAGCATAAATAAAATTTTTTCGCACGCTGCACGTGGCGCGGTTTAGAACGAATAAAAAGTTTCCTTGTAACAATATTTTGGAATTACACTTTGTTTAACACATGGAAAGTAATAAGAACAGTTTATTGTCACAATCCAAAATACAGAACAATGTAGCCCTAACTCTCAAAATAGGCCAAATAAAAAGTTTTTTTTTATTTAGGCTATTTTAGGAGTTAATTTCTAGAGAGAACAATTCAACTCTGTAACTTATTACAGTAGTAAATACACAAAAGAACTCAAAACAATATAATTATAATGGAAATAACAATTATAATTTGTTACTATATTCTCTGCGTATGTACTCTTTATTAAAATTGTTATATAGCGAAGGTATAGTCACAGTATTGCCTTTTCGCAAATGCACTACATGTCCGAGGTATAAGATATATATCTCTTGTATCTAAAATTCGTTTTGTATTTTCAAGTTGAGCAATGCACATCCATTGCATTATGAAACTGACTTATACATTTAAAAATAATTAAATTTCGTACACTAGGGGCTTGAGCGATTTCAAAAACATTAGTAAAGGGATGTATGAACGACAAAAAAAATGTGGAATGGAAAGTGTTTGAAAAGTTTGCTAAGATATGTGCATTCATGTTCTGCAAGTCTTTACAAATCTGTGTAGATCACAAGACATTAATTACCCGCGAGCATTTCTAAAGACTAATACAAAACTTCTATTGAATAGCTATCAAACAAATTTCTCACGAAATTTCGATAAGTTTAGGAGTGATTTGTGTAACCTCAACTCGCCTTGGGGGGAAACCAATAAATAACCATTTTCCAGAAGTTTTATAGCAGCGTCTAAAATTGACGTTGACTGATTTGGATTACCTTTGAAGTAGCCAAAGATCTTGTATTTTCTTTTTTTGCTACAGAATCTGTCTGTCTAATGAGGCAGATTGTAGACGTAAGTCTGGTTGTAGTCACGAAGAAAGAAAAATGTTGAATTGTATCGTTCTTCTTTGATTGACGCGTTTGTTAGATACAATCAATTTACTTTTGTATAATTGAAAACGCTGTTTTAAATATTATTAATGAGTCGTACATTACATTATATTCATGGCAAATATTTAGAAAAGAATTGAACATATCTCCGAAATCAAAATTTTTACTTAACATATATTTTCTAGACAGCAAAAAAACAATTACAACATCCTAAAGATATTCGAACTTATAATTAAGTTATATTATATGAGAGGCCCGATGGTGCAGGTGGTAGTGATCCTATTTTGTGCGCCAAATATCGTAGGTTCGATTCCCAGGACAAATATTTATATGATAATATTTATATTTGGTCTGTGCCTAGGTTTTAATGTATTTAAGTAGAATATATAATGGGATCACATAATTATACTAAACAACAAAAAAATAACTATCATATACCGCCATCTGTCAGTTCTGGTACCTTAGTCGTCCAGTGGGAGGTACTCGTACTATTCTACTCAGCCGGTACCTCACAGCAGAATATTTTAATACGGAATTTCGTTAGAATAACTAAAAAAAAGGTTGTATCATACATAAATTTAATGGCAACGCAATTTAAACACATTACATATTCCAACTCAATTCTATTAAGTAACCAAATCGTCGTAGATAGTCGCATTTTGATAAAATTAAGTAATCATTACGTATTCTAAGATAGGCAGCGGAGCCGGCCTGCAATTTTAATTAAATTTTTAATGGAAGCAAAGAAAGCAAAGTACGTTCGCTTGTGACTGCGAAAACAAAAGGTTACTGTCACCGCGATCGGACACGATGAGAACATTCTAGAGACTTTCGTAATAAATACAAAGCAGCGCTGCACTGACAAATATTAAAATTGTTTGTCTTTATTTCGTACGTCACCGGCACAGTAGAATAGTACCTCCCCCCGTACCAGGTGTCGTAAGAGGCGACCGAGGCACCCCAATCGACAGATGGCGGTATATCCATCCAAAATAGCGTTAAAATTTAACAGGGCGGCCATTCTCGTTTTGAATCTACGCTATTACCACCACGACTGCCACGCGCGGCAATTATGGACAAAATTACCCCTTTTTTGGGGAGGCCTGCGTTTACAGTGGACGTCCTACGACTGATATGATTGTGATGATTTTGTACGGAAACTAGTTAAAATACAACCAAGTCAAAACCATAGAGTATCTCATTAAGAATAATAAAATGATCATATGCGTTCCATTCAATTTAAACGCTTTTAAACTAGATTGTGCGCACTGTATATTTAATTAACAGAATGCATTATGCTGTGGAAAAATGCAGTAAAATACACTAATTTAGCATTATTACTAAGTCAAAATTCGTAGAGTCAAGCGGTACCATAGTAGGATAGTACCTTCACCTGTAGCAAGTGTTAAATAGCGACTCACCAGAACTGATAGATAGCGGTATTACCTTCCTTGCTGGTGTAGCTCAAATGCAAGCGTGAGAATGGGAATCAGCATTTAGTCTTCAATCTTGAATCTTACGCTTTCTTATATATATAATTATATTTCAAAAAAGAGCCTGATACATCAATGCGACACACTAAACCGACAAAATAGCATACGGTCCGCGTAATAGAAAGCGTAAGCAGCCTATAGACACTCGTATTATGAGAAATGCCGTGAGGTACCGGCAGAGTAGAACAGTACCTCCCACTGTACTAGGTGTTATAAGAGGCGACTAAGGTACCGAAACCGACAGATGGCATATCCATCCAAAACAGTACAGCTCAAATGCACAGGGCGGGGGTGGACAGCAGCATCCCCGTTGCGAAAACTGCGCTCTGTGATTGCCAACACACTTGCCTAGCGCGACAATTATGGATAAAAAACCTCCTCACTTGTAGAGTTCAGCAGTAGACTTCTAACGGCTGGTGTGATAATAATCATGATGAATATCAAAAGGATATCACAAGTGCGTTGATGATATTATGTCACATTACACAGCGGTAGAATTTAGGTGAGATTGTATCAAGTATATATGTGTTTGAAATAAACCTTGGAATTTTGCACAAGGGTTGCTTTTATAACGTAGGGGAGTACAAAAAAGGGGTTTTAAAGAAATTACCCCCACGGGTAAAACGGGGGTGCAAAATTAGTATAAAATTTTGCAGTTTTTAAAGTTATTCAACTAAAAATCAGTATAAAGGTTCTTCTTTGAAAGTCATGCAACACGTGTAAATTATCTTTTCGAAAATCATCCCTTACTTACTTTTTTCGAAAATCATCCCTTAACGCGGATGGAACCGCGTAGAGCTGCTGGAAAATAAATAAGATTGAAGTACCTGTTTATAATTTTATATGAACAGCTTTACAATGAATGCATATGAAGATATACGGTAGTAATATAAAATAAAACTTTTAATATTTTGTCCGTCTTTCTGTGTGTTTGTACCGGGTAATCTCTGACGGATCTTAACTCTAAACTTTATTTAATAATAAATAAATATATAATAATAAATATATAAATAATAAAGACTTTTATTTTAGAAAAATAATAAGGTTTCGCGAAAACATTACTATGTACAAATTTTAATTTTAGTACGTTTGTAGGAAATACATTCAAAATCTACTGTACTGATTTCAAAAATTCTTTCAGTAACTAATGCAAATGTTAACTTTATTGTTGTACTCTAACGGAAACGAGAACTTTGCAGGTCAAATTGCAGATTATTACTAGTATTTCATAAGCTTAGAATCTATAAAGTTCCTCGACTTGATCGTAGAACGTGGTCATAAAATCACAGATGTGCTGACATCAATGGACCTTGGGTTTGACCTCTGGTTGTCCGGAGCAGTAAAAGCTTATGACTTATGGCAAATTAATTACTTATATTTAAGGATGTACCCATTGGCGTATCTAGGGGTAATTTTAATGAGGGGCCTGGTCCCTGACATGCCCGTGACCGACGGGATGACGCACTTACTCACCCAATCGACCCTCAATGTACAACTTTTCAAGTCGGTAGCTCAACATCCGGGAGTGGACATTAAACTATCCTGGAGTTGGTACGATCCACCTGGCTCCTGGTCTGGCCCTGGTTCAACCAGCACAGCGTAGCTAAAATGCAATGCTCAGACTAGGCGGGGATGAGCAGCAACTATACGATTGCCACCACATCTGCCAGCGCGGAAATACACTTAATTGAAAAAGCAGGACCGTATTGTATGGAAGCCGTATCTAAACGTCCCTATTGAAAATCCTGGTGAATAGTTGATATGATGAGGTAAATTTTCCTCAGCATTTCTATATGGGAGAGTTTCAGTGGTGGGCAGGTCTGAGAACTGAAATGCAGTTTATTTATATTTTTAACTAGCAGCGCCTTTTTTGAAGAAGCTTATGGTTTACTGGAGAAGCTTGATGAAGCCTGATATGCTGCATGGTATTTTATTGTAAAATCAAATGCAGTTATAATTCTATTGAATGTCAAGCGAATCATGAAAAAGTATTTACTTACATACTTCAGTTAATGATGATCGAGATTCGATCACCGGAAGAACTATAGTGGTCGAAAACTTACTCGGCCGGTAATCAAATTCGGTAGAAAATCAGTTTGGAACAGCACTACAATAAATACCCATTTTAAACTAAAGTGGCCGCTCCCTCTGGACCTCAATCCAATAGAGCCTTGAGTGAAACCTCACAGTGGCTGCCCGGCTTTATAAATGTTTAACAAGCTTAAATGGATTAATCTTTGTTAGTGGCAGTAGTATTTTGTACCGTCCTGTCTACTAGCATTGCCTTAAGTGTTTTTGAGGTGAAACAACGCCTGCTAGTTTTGTTCATCTTTTGTTTTACCTTCTTTAAAATAGAAGCAATCAAGGCTCTTGTGTAGCGTTTGACTCGGGAATTGATTAGGGTGTTAAGGATATTTGTTTCTTCCTATTGATGGAAGTAAGGCTTTTGGATTATATATCTATTTGTCTGTCCATCAAACTCCAGCTTAACTTTAAGACTATTTGTAGAAGGTTATAATTTGGCATATATTTATGTGTTATTTGTGCAACAAAATAATTTAATGATATCGATAAACGGGCCCGGTGGCGAAAATATCTTGTGCGCCAAAGGTTGTGCGTTCTACCCCTACCCAGGACGAATATAAGTATAATATTTGTGTACCCTCTGTCGTCTGATGTCTATAACACAAGTGCTTCAAGCGACTTATCACGGTGTCAGGTCAATGTATGATATGTTATGTGAATTTATGTATTTATTTATTATTTTGTTATAAAATATATACTAGTCCATCGGACTGATGTCCTGTAAAAACTATTGAGTACAAACTGTGCACAGTAATAAAAAAAAATAGTAAAATCGGATCGGTAGTTTAGAAGTTCATCCCGCAGTAACACTGCGATACGTAATTTTTATATATGTAAAGTTATTTATTTCTTTATTTGTATATGCGCGCGCACCGTTAGCGTGTCGCGTCAATCGAGCTGTCATTGTCAAAGACAAAATGTTCATAAAATTTTATTATAATTTTCTTTTAGTTTAATTAATTAATATTAAGTTATATAAATCGAAAGGTGATCATTATAAACTTTAATTGTCGTTTCTTTATTTACATGTAAGATTTTTGGTTAGTTGTGTAAATATTATATGGTTGTGTGATATCTACTCGATATACTATGATATATATAATGATACAAACTTGTCAATTTGTCAGTATATATTTTTGTGATTTCGCATTTTATGTTCGCCATACTTTTTTAGTTTTGTTCTTAGATGGTTTCTTATGCATTGTGTTATTAAATCAACATTTGCAAAAGCTAGTGAACGTCAACAAATAAAAACGTATTTAGTTAGATTAAAATTTATTCGTTTATTTTTCTTTCTGTACATGAATTCTCTTGAAAATATGGTCTACATCTCGTAACGATCTAACTCGAGATAAGTAGCTTAAATCATTTGTGTTACATATATCACACAACAGAAGAATCACAAATATAATAGTTGGATATACATAAATAACACCCAGGCACAGAATATAAATATTTATGATGAAAATATTTGCTCTGGGTAGAGATCGATCTCACGACCTTTGGTGTACCAGGATCATTACCATCTGCGCCATCAGGACCGTCACTTGTTAGGAAATAAGGGAACAGGAACAGTTTGTCAAATATATATCATTATCATCATAAAGCCCATAAAACGTCCACTGCACATAGGCCTCCCCAAGCTATCTCCAATAGGACCGGTTGTACGCGGTCTGTGTCCAGCGCCATCCTGCGGTTTTAGTCAGATCGGCTGTCCATCTCGCGGGTCGACGCCCTGCGCTGCGCTTGCCGGTACATGATCTCCATTCCAGACGACGACTCCATCGGCATCGGTTCTGCGTACCAAATGTCATGCCCACTACCACTTCAATATCATAATATGAAGTATTAGAGTGGGTTATTTATTGAGTAATTTTGTTTTATGTGTATAAGCTGAGTTAAACTAGTCTTAGGAAATATTAGTTCAGAATATACAACAAGATCGCAAATAAGATAAAAATGCTTTATGGTTTACTAAATGTTTAAACAAGATTAAAGGAGTGGCTATACAACAAAAATATGTAGTGTTAAGGAAATTATTGAGAAAATCTTCCAAATATTACTTACATGTAATTACATGTATTTTTGAAACATTCATTCGTAATTATGACTGACATTGTTAATACTTTGCTTGCTATTTTATAAGTAGATTATTAGTTTTATCATTAGGCGTGAGGTACCGGCAGAGTAAAATAGTACCTACCTCTTTATCAGGCGTTGTAAGGGGCGACTAAGGTACCAGAACCGACAGATGGCGGTATATCCATCTGAAACAGAAGAGCTCAAATCCACAGGGTGGAGATAGCAGCAAAATCCTTGTCGCGAAAGCTGCGCTCTGCGATTGCTGACACGCTTACCGAGCGCGGCAAATATGGGCAAAATTCCCCCTATCTTGGGGACGATTGTAAGTGAAATATCTTTTTATTGTTTTAATTATCAATCATACCATATTTTGTGCGAATAAACGACTTATTAATTTACATGTCATTACATGTCAAGATTTTAAGACAAGTTGCTAGTTAAACACACTGATATTATGGCGTAATAACTGAAATATGAAATATGAAAAATAGCAAGGCAATCTAAAAAATAAATGTCAATTGGAAATAGCCAGCGCTCCGCTCACTCAGGAGCTCAAACCAATTGAGCCGTTGATTTAAATCCAACGGGCGCGTGGCCCTGAGGATGCTGCAGTGTAAATATTTAAACGTCTTTAAGTAGATTTTCTTCTGCTTGGTAAAATGTCTATGAATATTATAGTGATCACACGAGGTTGACCTCATACAAAGGTCGTCTGCTATGGTACCTAAATCCTTTTATATTATAATGCTCTCGATTGTCCTCAACGCAGAAACTTTGAAGCTGCTTTCATGGTTTTTGTTTCTGTCGTCATATTGCGCGGGAAATATCTGTCAACGTCAACGCCCTTTGACGTGGCCATAAACATGTCAGCGCAGGATGTGTGAGAGAGTGAGAGATATAGTAAGTAGTTTATGTGTCAATCTCATCGCAACTTTGTGTTTGTGTTTTCTGGGTATACTCCTACTTATTACACTTATCTAACTTAGTTTATTTAATATATACATATGCATATATATTTATGTGTATATTATTTGTAAATTCCATGAATTTTCTTAAATGCTTTACTGTTGTGTCTTGTCGAAAGACTATTATAATTTATTTTGAGCGGTCAATAAATATTTTCTTTCTTTAACTGATTCTACCACCAAATAGCAGTGTTCGTACTGTGTTCCTTTTTGAAGCGTAAAAGAGGCCGTGAGATTAAAGAGAGTGCGGTAGAACATTATTTTATTAGGAAAGAAGGTTCTTTGGGAAGAAAAGAAGGCTTTAAAGCTGTAATTACTGTTATTAAACTAAGATTAAGGCTCTTGCGACTATTGTTTGTCCATGATGATCCAAGCCAACCGTGGTGACTTTACCAAAAGACGATGGACCAATTAATAAGGAACTCTGTAATTAAGCATACAATCCGTATGATACAATAACTTGTCATCAAGAGAATCTCACTAGCGAACTCTGCTATTTGGCGGTAGAAATAGGTGAGAGTGAGGTGCCAATGCCTTTGTAAAAGGTTTACCATAAGTAATGTTTCATCGAAGTATATGTTTTAGAATTTCTAGTAAGCCAGCGATAAATTCCTTTTTAACACGTGCGATCCGTAACCATGTACTATCCCCATCGAACACTAAGGGTCAGGGTTGGCATCGAAAAGGTTTAGTTTTTTATACTAATTTTGACAACGTATTAGTAGTAGGCAGAAATCGATATAGTTTCTGGGCCAACTGTCGGTTCTGGTACCTCAGCCGCCTCTTAAGATTGCGAGATCCTAATCTTGGACTCCGACTGCTTGGACCTTATTATGTAACGCGTCAGGAATATTCCCGAATCCCAAGCTAACTTATATCTTTTTTATTTATTAGAAATTTATAGTGTTTATATAGTTGCTTGGGCCAAGGTAACTATAGTAAAAAAAAACAATTAAAATTCAAAATCAATGGGAACAGTAGCCAGTGAATCGACTTCGACCACTTGTCAGAAATAGCACGCTTAAAGGCCAGTTTGCTAGAAGCAAATAATTCAAGTTAGGAAAATCAACCAAATCGTTAAAACATTTATTTGATCTTAAGTAAAACAGTTTTGGCAGTAGTTAGACAAATATGCCGTGTAGTATCGGTAGAGTAGAATTGTACCTGGGATGCTGCTGTCAATCATATCACTGTTCCAATATATACTATACCGTTACTTGTCGGTTCTGGTACCTCAGTCCCCTCTTACGCCACCCGGTACAGACATAGGTACTATTCTACTCCGCCGGTACCTCACGGCAAAACATCAAAACAGATTCAAGAAAAGATTTTCTTTCTCAGTCGATTATTTGTATGAGTATAAAATAATTGACTGGCGTGAGGCAACCCCAGTTTTGCTGTGCCCGTGTTTTTGATGTCGATAAATCAAGTGTGAACAGCTTTACGATTCCTCACACCACATTTTGCACTACGTTTGCTGATTTTTGTCACGTCTCGATGTTTTTCTATCTTTTTCGAAAGGCGTATGTAATATGGCAACATTGAGTTTTATACATGTAGGCTTACTACATTTATAAAACTTTGAAAAAGGTTTTTGTGCAAAAATGAAATAATATGAAATATTAATGCTGGCAGTTTTGAATTTTTTAATTTGATTTGTACGTTACAAAATATATGATTTTTAACGAAATGGCATTGTATGTATATATATCGATTTGTCCTACATTATCACAGGAAGGGCTGGACTACTCTGTTACGATGAACAGACAGAAGAAACCAATTATGAATGTCATTGACAGACAACTGTTGACATGAAACGTTCTTTATACTTTTATTATTATGAAATCTATATATCAGCCATAAGACGTCCACTGCTGGACATAGGCCTCCCCAAGTAATTTCCAATAGGACCGGTTGTATGCGGCCTGTGTCCAGCGTGACCCTGCGGTTTTAGTCAGATCGTCTGTCCATCTTGCGGGTGGATTCCCTACGCTGCGCTTGCCGGTACGCGGTCTCCATTCCAAAACCTTACGACTCCATTAGCCATCGGTCCTGCGTACCAAACCCCTCCCCCCCCCTCCCTCTGAAATTAAAACGCAAAATTCAATGTCAATTAACTGTATATATTTTGCACCCAATGTTCATTAATAGAGCGAAAATTACCCTCGCTATTCTTATATGACTAAAAATTTGCTCCTGTTCAATTTTGAATCGTGGCTAACCACGTTGTCCATTCAAGTAATTAATTAACTTCTGATCGAAACACTGGACACAAAGATTATTATTTAACACAGATCTGACAGTTCATTTGACGTACATCTTCATCATCAATGCAACTGAAAAATTGTTACAGTTCTCTCATAATTATTACATTACACACACACGCACACGCACACACACCAAAACACACACACTCTCATTCTTAATACTTATAATTACTGTCGTGAGGTATCAGTAGAGTAAAATAGTACCTCCCACAGCACCAGGTATCGTGAGAGGCGACTAAGGTACCAAAACCGACATATGGCGGTACATCCATCCGAAACAATGCAGCTTAAATGTATAAGGCGGGTATGGGCGCTCTGCGATTGCCAACACGCTTGCCCAGCGCGGCAATTATGGGCAAAAAACCTCCTTTCTTGGAGAGGCTTTTGTCCAGCAGTGAACTTCCAATGACATCTCATACATTGATCTTACTCCGAGGTAAATCGCACTTGTGTTACAGACTTCAGTCAATAGAAGAATCACAAATATAATACTTTTATACATATTTTCTACACCCAAAACACAAGATAAACACATACAAATGTTTGTCTTGGATGGGGATCAAATCCACGATCTCTGGCGTACAGGATCAATGCCATGTGCGCCATTGGACCAGTTAAAAATTGTTATATTTTAAGAAGTAAAAGTGTAAATGTTAGAAAATATGGTAGTTTTTTGTCAATCCCTACTAATATTATAAATGCGAAAGTTACTCTGTCTGTCTGTCTGCCAGTCACACTTCAAAATGGAACACAGCAATACGAACACTACCATTTGGCGGTAGAAACAAGTGAGTGTAAGGCACCAATGCAGACGACCTTCTGTATGAGGTCTACCTCGTGTATTGTATAAATATTGGAATGTAAATTATTTCGAAATGCGAAAGCTTAAGTAACGAGATCACAATATCACTTTGCGCTGTTTATTCTATGATTGGCGTGCGGTAAGTGTTTTCGACATGTTTGCAACGATAAAAGCAATTCGTTGCTTTACTGTGATCGCATTTTCCCCTTTTATACTTTCTCATAATCAACGAGGGGGCTAAATTCAATCTTTACTAATTAATATTATAGAGAGGAAATATTGCATTGTTTGTTTGTTGGCCAGATGTCGTTAGAGGCGACTAAGGTATCAGAACCGACGGATTGCAGGATATACATCCTAAACAGTCCAGCTCAAATGCAGAGGGCAGGAATGGGCAACAATATCCTCGTCCGGAAAGCTGCGCTCTGCGATTGCCAACACTCTTGCCCAGTGCGGTAATTATGGGAAAAAAACCTCCTTACTTGGAGAGGCCTATCTCCAGCAATGGACTTTCAATGGCTGGTAAGATGATGACAATGATATTCGATCAATTTAAAATTTCTTTTTCAATTAGACAGCTACATCTTCAACGAGTAACATAGACTATATGAAATTTCATAAAATTAAACTACATATAAATGTTATGAAACTCGATTTATATATAAATGTGCGTTTGTAACAAAAAACCTAAAAAATATGCAATTCATTTCAAAAAACATTTTATTCATAGAAAGTAACACTATCATTAAACAATAGAAACAGAAACTACGCGGGTACATCCGTGGTGCACTTCTAGTCTTCAAATAAAAATGTTGTGTCAACAAAAAATATAAAAAAATATTAATAACAAAAAATAATTAACTTACTGATAGTACTTTAATTGGATTTTTCTTGTTTATTTCGGGTTCTAAGCATCTGGACAGATTTCGTAGGGACTTTCACTGGCAGATTAATAATATTATTTACCTTTGAAATATTGTCAACCGACCACGGAAACAGTATCACGGTCTCTAGCTAGCCAATTAAATAAATTAAACCGCACATTATCTACATTAAAATATACTTATCTGCTTTAAATCGTTAATAAGTTTACAAAATAATAGATTTACACTATAAAATATCAGCATCATCACCATTAAGGAAGTCCACAGTTGGACATAGGCCTCCCCAAGAAAGAAGGAATTTTGCCCGTAATTACCGCGCTGGGCAAGCGTGTTGGCAATCGCTGAGCGCAGCTGCTGCTGCCCCTCCCCGCCCTGTGTATTTGAGCTACTTCTGGCACCTTAGTCGCCTCCCACGACACCCGGTGTAGGGGGAGATACTATTCTAGTCTGCCGTCACATCACGGCAAGAGGAATCAAATGACAGATAATATAACAGAGTTCAAAGGTTATTTGAACCATTAGGATTAGGCCATTGGATGATCTATTAGATTAGACAAGTTAAAATCTGAGTAGACTGTAGGCTGTTTACCATAAAAACTTGGTGATGACCACCATGATGGTGATAAAGGTTCCATTAAATCTGGTGACTGGTGTCATTCCTAAATAATCAAATTCCCACAACATTGACCTGATTCTGTAATAAGTTGCTTAAAGCACTTGTGTTACGGACATCAAAAGAGGAATCTTAAATATACTACTTAAATACATATATTTAACAGCCAGACACAGAACAAACATAAATATCATCATATAAATATTTATCCTGGGTGGGGATCGAACCCACGGCCTTTAGCACATAAGACAGGATTCCATCTGCGCCATCGGGCCCATTATTACGAGTTTACGTAACATATACTGTAAGTTTCCCTCATTTTATAAAATAAAATATCCCGCTGTGTTTGCCGTTATATTAACTAACTAACGTTAGATAAACTTAAAAGTTTACGAACAGACTTTTTTACTATTTCCTTGTATGAATGCTATTTATTTTATTCAGTTTATAGATTGTATCAATTCACTAAAATTTGATATTTGTTGTAAATAATGGTAGAAAGTAATTTTTTTACTATTTCCTGCAAAATGATAAATACAATTGCTAAATAGGCTACCATATCAAGTTTACAAATTGAAATAAATAGAGAAACGTATTTGCTGGTCACAGGCCTCCCCAATATAGGGGGAATTTGCCGATAATTGCCGCGCTGAGAAAGCGTAGTGGCGATCGTAGAGCGTTGCTTCGCTGAAACGGGAATGCTGCTATCCATACCCACCCTGTTGTATTTAGCTACACTGTTTCGGGTGGATATACCGCCATCTGTCGGTTCCGATACCTCAGTCGCCTCTTACGACACCTGGAACAAGGGAAGTATTCTTTCTACTCTGACGGTGCACACTGCTGCGTATATAACAAATTGAATATATATATACCTTAGAAGATATATATTTAGTTCGAAAAATGATTTCTCGTAAAATGTTTGACTTCAAACTTTTTGCATTAAGAAAGTAACTATATATTTGCAATAGCGAAATAACTTTACATAGTAATTGCTATAAGTTTAATATAAGGCGTTATGCACCAAAAAATACGTACAGGGATATTCTAAATACACGTGTGTTTAACACATACAGTAACAAAAACATTTTGAAAACCAAATTTTATACTGTTTACTCAATATTACAACACGCTATTCTCCTGTTCCAGGTGTAGTGCGACCGACAGATGGCAGTTTAACCATCGCAACCAGTTCAAACTACTCGTAGCAGCAACTGTTATATGACTTCTGTGATTATAGTGATGATTATTTTTATATTATGAAGTCAGCAACGAGCATATGGTCGGCTTGATAGTAAACGTGACCGCAGCCTATAGATGCTTGTGTCATCACACCGATATCATTAGTGTGTCACCAGCCCTGTGAACTAAAGATAAAATGTCATTTATACCCAAAAGTAATGTAATTTCACTGCCTCGCTCAATCTTCAAACCGGAACACAGCAATGCGAACACTGCTATTTAGCGGTAGAAGTAGGTGACAGTGAGGTACCAATGCAGACGACCGTCGTATGAGGTCTACCTCATTATAAAAATATTCATAATATTAAATAATACATTATACATATGAACATAATTTAAGCATCTGCTTATAATAGTAAAATGACAATTTAGGCTACTTTTATTATCTAATCTAAATCTAGTGTTCGGAAATTACGTAGGCAAGACCGCGGGCCAGAGCTGGTATTGAATATTAAAACTTGGCAGCCTCGATCCCAGCATGAAAATTGATTTTCCTCTTTTGTTTACGGTATGTGAAGTAAGGACTTTTGAAGCCGTACTGTAAATACAATTTGAACCTTACATCGCTCAATCCGTATTGGTGTATTACATAAATCTCGAAACTAGACAGCATTTTTATTTACTTAATATTAAACGTTTCTATTGTATTGAAATAACAAAAACTTTCTGAAATGGAGAACTTTCGTAGGACGCCGACCAACATGGTGGACCCAATGACCCTCATCCCCAATGGAGAAGAACTACTTGCTTAGTTTATGGTGTTCACCCATCATCGACCTTTACAGTTATAAATAGAGGCGCTTTCGGGTACCAGGACCAGTGCAAGTACCAGATGCAGCAGGTCTTATCTTACCAATGGACCAGGGCCCATTACTATTAACGACTAGTACCGTGTAGACCGAAGTCCACTCTCTCTTGTCCAAATAGGTACCGGAGCCGTAAAGTCACTCAAGTCGTTCGATCTTCGTTTGAGACGCCGGATAAGAGGAGATCTTTTTCCGAGGAGGTGGAGCAGTACGCTTACATCCCAATGTACTTGCGTACATCTCCCAAGTGCTCCTAAAGCCTAAGGTCAACAGGCACTGATTTGAGTGACTTATGACACTTCCAGTTATCAGGTGCTTGCCGGAGATGCTTCATGGCAGAGTAAATCAACACCAAGAATCCGCTAGAGGCTCCTCGGTCCTCGTACTGGCTGTGCACGAGTTGGAGCGCCCGGTCCCAGGGGTTATACCGGGCACACGCACAGCTAACCACATAAAGCCACTGCGAAGTCAATCCTCAATTTCAGAGATAACGCGTGACAGAACTCTAGCAAGAACTGCCACGTGTCGGGCTAGTCTCTGAGCCAGCAGTACCCAATAGTCTTGTTAGAGAACCCGTGGTTTCTCGGTGAACCCTATCTACTCGGGTCCTGTAGAAAGGGAGATAGATGGTCCTACATATTGGATAGACGATCTGACTAAAACCAAGCTAGGCATCATATAACAGGTCTTATTGGAAGCGGACACCTATGCTGGGCAGTAGATCTCCTATGGCTGAAGGGATGATGATGATAATGCGTGATCTCCGCACCAGAACCTTAAGGCCCCATCAGATCGATAATTCATAATTTGTCTCATGACATTACATCGTTGACTTGCTGGTACAAAACAAAATCATATTTATCCAACCAAATACAATTATTATGTAAATACGAAAATATTGAAAATAACATTTGAAAGATGGCTAATATATCGTTAAATTAGAATTGACAACGTCTGTGGATAAATTGTAGGATATAAAATTAATTGCAGGTATACGCGGAAGTACCAGCAGAGTAGTATAGAACCAGGTGTTGTAAGTTGAAACTGTGGTATCGCGACCAACAGATGGCGGTGTATCCACCTAACTAGTCTGCTGTGATGATAATGATCCACTGTGACAGAGCCGAAATTGTGCTTTATGTCGTGGGTGGAACCCACTTAGAGAAAATATTTATGAATATTTATATTTGTTTGGTGTCTGGATGTGATTTATCATTTTAAATATCGGTAACACAAGTGACTTAAGCTTCTTATCTCAGAGTCAGGTAAACGTTCGCTATATTGCTTTACAAAAATGTCGGTTGTTTATTTAATAAATATTTAATATAAACTATGTATTTATGAAAAATATATACAATTGTGTATATATCATCTAGTATTTTACGATTTAAATTATATTTTTGTAACGTTGCTTTTCCTCGTAATATTAATTTAATGTCGATGCTATACATTCATACAAAGAATGTCTAAGTTTCTTATCTTTGTAAGGAAAATATATATTAGCAAAATTTAATTGCTTATAATTAGTAACATGAAGTGAATAGAGAATACACATTTAATTATTATACAGATATTTCTATATTTTTTGACAATTGTTAAAAGTTACTATTATGGAAGATATTTGTAACTTTGTGGTCGATTTCTAATTTGGTAATTATTTTGTATTGAGAAACAATACATGATGTAAAGAATGTGATAACCTATATAAGGTATGCCGGTATATCCTAGACGGCACGTTCCTGCACAGCGGAATAAAATGGTAGAAGAACACACGAAAGCCGATAGCATAGTTAGTAGATAGAAGGTTTCCCGAGGGATTTGGAATTTCAAAGCGCAGCCCGCTTTGAGTCGTTGCGAGCGAGCTAAATGCATACTGAAAAACCGGCGACTTTCTTTTTCTTTTTCCTAATATCAGACTATTTCGCAGAAGATTGAATGGACGTTACCTTAAAAAGGGAAGTCGATTCCGATGTCAGAATTTCGTTATAGATTTAAAAAATAATACATAATCTTTGTCATACATAAGTTTATAAATTATAGCCTAAACCCGTAAGGTACCGGCAGATTAGAATAGTACCTCCCTCTGTGCCAGGTGTCGTAAGAGGCGGTTGAGGTACCGGAACCGACAGATGGCGGACTGCCAACATGCTTGCCAAGCGCAGCAATTATGGGTAAAATTCCCTCTTTCTTGGGGAGGCTTATGTCTAGTAGTGGACTTCCAATGGCTGATATGATGATGATGATAACGTATTTTTTAAAGTACTATTGACAGTTTTATAAAAATGCATTAAGCAGTTTTCGCGTAAAAAAAGGTAACATACGACCGTATTGTAGACGAATTTTTGGACTTACCCAATGACGATGAATTTGACAACGAATAATGAATTTACGAACCCCCGCAGAGTTTGCGGGATAGGGCGAGACTGAAGGTTATTACTCGAGGATGCCTCGACGTTCAGAAGCCAAACTGAGCTCGAGTGGCTGTCTTCGCGGTAAGTTAATAGTTGTTTGCAAAAGAGGAGGATTCAGTGAGCCGCGCTATGTGGTTGGTATTCATTCTAGGAGTAAAACAACACGGTATATCGCTCTACGACATTTTAAAATTGATCCTGTAGCTTCTGAGGTGATAAAAACACAAAAAAAAAACTTTAACTGCCTTAAAAGTATTTTATCTGCAAAAAAATATTTTAGCCTTTAAGCTAACTTTAAATTTTTTTTCACATCTAAGTTGTACCTAAAGTTAATTCTAAGAATACTCGTACTTCAAATATTAATTTTACAACAAGAGATTCTGGTTGTCGCTGTATAACGTTTTCCAAGCTCCTCGTCAGATCTTTCACGCTACTCAATATTTTACCCCCACTTAGTGTCCATTCGTAGAAATGGTTCAAAAATATATGAGACGGGTTACGGCTTTCTTTTCTATAAAAGTAATCCATGTCAGAAAGAATAGCGCGGATAAGCTTAACGTCATTTCCTAAATTATCTTCTGCGTCCATATCTTTCAGTCCTGTCTCAACCACATTTTTAATTGACATCAATATCTCTTTGTTTTGAATTCTGTTTGTATTCACCATGTCTTCTAGAATCTTTTGAAATTTCTTCCCCATTTCACTTAATCGCGTATAGAAGTACGTATCAGGAAGTGCACGCAGAAGTGCCATTAAAAAAGATTTGATCTCCTTATCAGGCAGTACTACTAATTTTTCTAACAAAACTACCAAGCCAGATGTACATTTTGCTGACTTCAAACAATAATTGTACTCCGTACACAACTTCTTGAGATATTTCGCTTCAATTTCAGATATGCAGATGACAAGATTGTGACTTAGTTTCGGTGTTATATCGTTTTGAAACATCTCTTTAATATCCTGCGAATCGACGACGAATGTTAAAGCATTAGTCAGGAACGTAGCTGCGGTTTGCTTTACAACTCGCAACCAAGTGGAAGATTCTGACTTTCGATGTGATTTTTTGTCTTCGTGTACTAGCACGGCTCTTATATCACGAAGCGTGCTCTTTAATTCGTCTTGAACTGTTATCCTTAGAACCTTATCGGTCTTGTTTTGGAGTCCTAAAGCTAATATTTCTTGAACAGAACCAGCTAATGATATGACATACTCGTTTATAAACGCGCTGTGTTTCGATCTGCAGAATTTCAATCCTCGACACAGTCCAAATTTATGGACCCTAGTTTCTATACTTATCTCATCGTTGGTCATAATTCTGCGTGCATTTATCAAAGGCCTTCCCAGGTACGCAGATATAGCTTCGACTACATCTTTGCCGAGGTCAATGGAGCCATGCATGTCTACTTTGACTGCGTTGGTGAACTTTAATATTGCTGAAATATCAAAATCAATATTATGGTTATATAGTACGTGGTGTGTTGTTGGTGCTGCTATTAGATCCTGGCGACAAAGTACTCCAGTTCTAAGACTGTTCGGATTCCAGACAGAATTAGACACTGTCTGACTAAAATTATCCTAAATTTTGGACATAGAAATTGATGGTAGCCTGATGCTTATTACATACCAATACATATTAATTACCAATGAAAAGAGTTTTGATGACCCAACACATTTAAGAAGACTCCAGCTCGGTAATATTTCAACAAACGAGAAGAGTCAAACAAATACAAATTGTCATTAGAGTCTAACTCTCATTATGTTGGTGATGAGAAAAAATAGTAAGATAAATGTCAGAAAATACTATTATTTTAAATATAGTATAATTTATTTATTTAAAATACCTACATTTCCATTTAATTCGTCTATAACCTTAGAATGATTAAAGCTTTGTTTGGAAATGACTCCAGTCTAATTTGATATTTAATACTAAAGCAACTACAATACCTTTCGTAAAAGTCTTCGTTTTAATCTGAACTCACCTAAGCAAATATATAATATGGTGCACAGCAAGTATACTTTACACGCCATGTCACAATACCTAAATCATTGGTTTCATAAAAACAAATAATATACGGTTGTTTCACTTGCAGCACAATAAAACAGACGATATATTTTATTACAGCCGCAGACTTGCGAAAATATGGCGCGAAATAACTTGTTGTTTTTTTTTCAGTAATTCGCTATTCTCTGTCCTGTTTTCTGGACGTCTTATAATTTTTTGCCATAGCGGGATCAAGATGTTAGTTTAAAAAATATAGTAACACATCCGGAGAAGACAGATAGTGTAGATATTTGTTATCGTATAAATCTAGGATTGAACCAGAACCAATCATACAATAATAATTATATAGTATCGGGTCAAAATGCCGCGAGGTAACTAACTGGCTTTCCCGTGAAGTACCGGCGGAGTAGAATATTACCTCCCCCTGCACCAGGTGTCGTAAGAGGCGACTAAGGTACCAGAACCGATGGCGGTATGTTCATCCGAAACAGTGCAGCTCAAATGCACAGGTCGGGGATGGGCAGCAGCATCCCCGTCACGAAAGCTGCGCTCTGCGATTGCCAACACGCTTGCATTTGCTCAGCGCGGCAATTAAGGGCAAAAAACCTCCTTTGTTAGAGAGGTCTATGTCTAGTCCAGCAGTGGACTATAAATGGCTGCTGTGATGATGATGATCGGGTCTCGGGTCTACTGTTGAGATCCTCCAAATGGAAACAGAATATTATAAATCATTTTCTATATCGAAATAATAAAGTAATAGTTTCCTATAAACGCGACTTAACATTAACATAAGTTATCAGTATCAATCGTAAAAAATCTACTGTTAGGCATAGGCATAGGCCATATACAAGAAAGAGAGATAGCCGCACGGGGCAAACGCGACCTTTGCGACCCCCGAATTCCCTGGGAATATTGTATTTGCGCTGCGCTGTTTTGGATAGATATACCGCCATCTGTCGGTTTACCTCAGTCGCTTCTTACGACGTTTGTTACAAAGGTCTAAAGGTAGTTACTAATCTAGTCTGGCGGTAGATACACCACTAATAAAAAAAAATTGCATCACTTTTATCAATTTAAAAATACAATAATAATTAATTTATCTGTCGCAATCCCATCTAATAGCAATCCCATCTATATCCAACATTTTATTGTACCACACGATACATAAGTAAATAATCTAAACATAATTAATAAAAAAAGAACCTATCAAAAACGTTCAAGCAACTATTTGTGAATTGCGAAATTGGAAATTATAGTGAATTGGAATATTAAAAAGAAATATATTTATTTATTTATTGAACTTTATTGCACAAAATGTACAAATGGGTCTGCCACTTGTAAATATTGTAATATTTTAATGCAAGTTAGCATTATCTCCCAGTTAACCATTACACGAAACAGAAAATATATATACCTACATATACAAAATAGATAAACATACATTAATAAACGTAATAAATACAAATAATATAAAAAAATATTACAAGATATACCTACATTGATAAGAAAAATAACGTACATACATACATCAGAAATAGGGTTATAAAGTTGACTGACATTTATGACAAATTGACAATAAATTGTAAACTAAGACTCTTCACGTGCCGTGCTTGAGACATAAGCTTAATTTAGTAGGTAAATGCATTTGCAAGAAAGATATTTTTATTTATGTTTTCTTTCAACAAAATCGGTATCCTTTGCTAAAAATCTTTCCCGTGATTTGCATTTCGCTTGGACGCAACGTAAGAGGCTATCTTAATTACTAATGTTGAAGTTCGTTCGCTTTGATCTGAAAGACTTTGACTCTTAAAGCAACAGTTCTAACTGAAATTCAAATATGGGTTATAAATAATAATATTGAACAATAGCTATGGTTTTTTTGAAACGTGTGTTCATTAAGTATTAATAAAAAATAATTAATCAAAACGTCGCGTAGGTTCATCATTAGTCTTCTTATTATATATTATATAGGTTATGTTAGCGGTAACTTGAACATAGTTCTACATAATATACATATAACATAATACACATAGAAACAGATCGACTAACACAAATCTGTAAAAAACTAAACTTACTTATAATTTAACTTTGAGGCTTGCATTTACAGACAAATAATTGCAGTTTTGACAGATTTATCTGGTGTGGTATTGTGACTTGTGATATAAGTTATTTCAATTTAATATAAAATTATGTGAATAAATTTAAAGTGACTATGCTTTTTCTAATTAACAAATAACTACATTTGGCTGTGAGAACTGTAAATCATACGCTTTTATCCATTGCGGTGATAAAAAATGCGGAGGTATAAACAATGGTCCAAATTATGCCTGAAACCCGTTTTAAATTGAAATTAAGAGGCCCAGCCGATAAAATTGTAATTAAAAATCTAAGAGCCCGTATCTATAACGTTTTATCGTCATTTATTAGTTTTCTATTACAAAATATAGTAAAATTAAATAATATTTCATCTTTATTAATATTTAAAAAATAATGAAACAGATATAAACGTTGTAGAGTTAATTTGTTACTATGTTAATTCTATACTTTAAAATGTATGCAGTTACATCGTATTTTTGTATATATGCATGCTTAATATATGAATTGAAAGGTGTTAAACTTTTACCGAAACAAATACTATTACATGCATATATAATATTAAACAATCCCGGACTCACCGTGCGTAGTGTGTTTTGGAACAATACCATAGACGGATAAATATTGTAACTGTCAAAGTGATTGACAATTGAGATTCCGATCTTTTTATTTCGGCCATTTTCGCCGAAAGTTTGGTGTTCGGTTTAGGTCACGTATCCTTTCGTGGCCTTTAGATCACTGATCTAAAAACTATTCAAGATGGTTCAGAAGAAGGTAAACGTTATGTGCGTTTAGTATTTAATTTTATTTTGGTTCTATTAAGTGAAATTATATTGAGAAACGTGAACTATTTGTAACATGTTTATTTGATGAGAAGTGTTCAACTCGGGTGTTTATTGTTGTAATTCCTTGCATGTGGCAATTTAGTATTATAGCTGGATTAAGTTTACTCTGCTGTGCAATATAGTCTTCAAGTATACTTTCCTTTATTTGAACTTCTTGGTATAACCTCAAATTACCATGATGATAAATCTTGCATGAATGCCGTGATTACACTTCCATTATCACCAAGATCGCTGATGATACTATACTATTAACATGCGTGGACGCTTTAAATTACGGCTACACTGACAATGTTTGCTTATTCCAGCCCAAGAAGAAGGTAGGAAAGAAGGTAGCGGCCGCCCCTCTGGTCGTGAAAAAAGTTGAGCCCAAGAAGATTGTAAACCCTCTCTTCGAGAAGAGGCCTAAGAACTTCGCTATTGGTAAGTTTATTAATAATTCGAATTCGGTCTATTGTCTACAACTTTCGAGGTTATAATGTTGTTTTCAGTTTACAATAAGCATGTTTTGTTTCCATCCTACTTAAAATATATTTTTTATAGTAACTGACATACAACATTTAAGTTAGCTATAAAAAGAATTAGTGTAAGTTTACATCGCCATTTTGTGAGACACTAATGATGCAAAACTTATATCTGATAAACCATGAGGTTTCAAAATATACGAGCTTTTTAACACTGATAAACCTTACAAATATGGTTATGATAACTTCCTCACTGGCATTTACTAATTGGTTGAATTTTCTTAGGTTATGACATCCAGCCCACTCGTGATCTGTCACGCTTTGTGAGATGGCCCAAGTACATCCGCATCCAGCGCCAAAAGGCTGTTCTACAGCGCAGGTTGAAAGTGCCCCCACCAATCAACCAGTTCACCCAGACACTTGATAAGACTACAGGTTAGACTAAAATATCAATTAATGGTCATGGATTATCACTGTCGTTACAAATGATATAATATTACAAATTTACCTAACAATAAAACTTATTACTCTTTCCTCTTATGTTATATATCCATGTGATATTAAATTAAATAAATCTTTGAGAGCCTAAATATTTAATTTGTTTATATTCAAGCATTTAAAAAGTTAATTACACTAAATTTTTTTTTCACTCACTCTTAATATAACTTTCATTTATGTTCAAATCTAGTTGAAGGTTGTTGAAACATTACTGTTTATTTTATTTCTGATATAATTGTTGAAAATGTTAAATTTGTCTTGAAATGATTGTCATTTATTAAAATAAGTTCTTTATACAATTTTTGCTTCATACTTATTGTCCATATTGTTTCATTATGTTACTGAGAGTTAATGTAGTTCCATTCTTTAAGGTGTTTAAATATGTCAAGTTTGTTAGAAATAATCCAAGTTTTACATGATGAACTCATCAAATGCAACAATGAATCACTATGATTTTCCAAAAATATACGAGCTTTTTAACTCTGATATATTATAACAACCATATGAATATATATTTACATTTGAATTAGTCGCCAAACACAATTGTTTTTTGTTTCCAGCTAAGGGTCTGTTCAAGATCCTGGAAAAATACAGGCCAGAGACTGAAGCAGTCAGGAAAGAACGCCTAAAGAAGGCTGCTGAAGCTAAGGTATGTTTGCATTCAACCAAAGTCTTCATAAAATATTACTTATTAAAAACATCTATATGCACACTAATTGCAACAATACATTCAAAGCTTAGCTCGGCCTGCAAAGAAAGCATACAACTACAATACAAACAAATAAATAACTCGTACATAGTTTGTTGTCTAAAGATGCCTAACAACAGAATATATATAAAATTTGGCATATATGTAAGTCAACCAAATTACTGCAAAAGTGAGAAAACAGGAGAGTTCATACCCATTAGCACTTTATTTCGCAGAATAAGTTTAATTATTAATGGTTATCCAGCAAATTCAAATTCAAAAATTGTAAATTTTTGCCAAATTCTTGTTAAAGCATTAATCATAATTAGTAGATCATAACAACTTTATTATAGTAGGATTTAATGACTAAATAACATTACCAAAATTTTTCTTTAAAAATTAGTGAACCCTTTCATACATAAAATTTCAGTTTTGTGTTGCTGCATGAAGACCATCTGGAAGTGTAGCAGTATAAAATATACTTGTTTGTCTATTTTCTTTTTATGATAGGTTTTCCAGTACTGAACCAAATCAAAAAGTTAATTCTCAAAACTAAAGTTTTGATGGAGATTTGGTGAAACAAATTCTATTAGATAATGTGTAAAAAATAGATGAACTCAAACATGATGTATAACAATATATTCAGAATGCCATGAAGACCTGTTTTCCACCAAGATCGCTGATGATACTCTCAAATAACCTGCAAATAAACATGTCTGGAACGTTCTGCAATGAGTTTTCGTTTCCAGGTCGCCAAGAAAGACGAGCCTCCGCAGAAGAGGCCCAACACAATTCGCGCAGGCACCAACACAGTCACTAAGCTGGTTGAGAAGAAGAAGGCGCAGCTTGTCGTCATTGCTCACGATGTTGACCCTATTGAGGTATGCTACAGTTGGCTTGATAAAAGCGGTTCACAGTGAAGTGTGCTCTACAAATTTTTATAGTTTGACTCCCTAGAATACTACTATAGTCTTTTAAATATAGATTGATTAGAATGACAGCTGACAAACTAGTGTTTTTAAAATTCTTCATCTAAAAAAAATCTTAATGGGTTTTTGGTCTTAATTTTAGGTTAATATTATATAACATGCTATATATTGTTATGTAAACTATCATCATACCATAATCATTGGAAGTCCAGTGCTGGACATAAACCTCCCTGAGAAAGGGGGATTTTTGCCCTTATTGCCACTCTGGGCATGCGTGTTGACAATCGCAAAGTGCAACCCTGTGCATCTGAGCTGCATTGTTTCGGATGGATATACCGCATATTTGTTGGTTTTGGTACCTTAGTCGTCTCTTAAAACTCCTGGTACAGAGGGAGGTACTATCCTAATCAGCTGGTGACTCAAGGCCAGTAAACAAATTGTGTTGTCAAACTAACTTGTGCTACTACATTGTCATCAGTCATTGTAATCAAACTATTTTTGAGACTTAGTATTATTAATGTCATTATTAGTAAAATAACAGTTACAATTTATGAAGTGCCTACCCTTTAAAACAGCTGATTTAATATCATTAACCTTTTTCTCAATTATTTCGACTAATTGTAATTCTAGTGTAGCAGTGATGTTAGAATTTCTTCACCTGAGGCTGCAAATAACATTTGTTGATTTGTATGCTGCATGAAGACCTTTGACTCTGAGCTACATACAATTAAAGTAAATTTTAATAATAGTAGACAATGGGAAAACAGTAGAAATAAATATGTATGACGATATCTATAATAATCTCCTAAACTACTTGACCAATTTGAAAAAATCTTTCACCGTTAGGAAGCTACTTTATTTCTGGTGAACATAGGATTTTTTTTAAAGTAAAGAGATCCATACTAAAACTCCAAATTATTAATAAACAAAATAATGTACTACAACTTTGCAAAACATATAATTATCTACAAAAAACGTTGCGACAGCATAAGATTAACTATTATAATTAAGTAACAATAAGTGTTTTTTTCATTTTGTCTAGTCTGCTTCAATTCCATTAAATAGGTTTTTGTTTTATTCAATTTGGCCTAAATTCATTCCATTTATAAGATATCACAAATTTAAAAATGTAAGTTTTTTTAAAAATGTCGCAATTTCGCAAATAATACGTAAAAATAATTTCATGTTAAAATTTTTTCATTTTACTCTTTTTAAATAACTCCGCTATAAAACGATAAAGTATGTATGGGGAGAGTAGTGTGTGTGTGTGTGAAAAAAATTATATCTTTTGAATGTCCGTTTTATCGTTCGTCTTTCACGACGAATAGTTTGAATTTTAACGAATTGACGTGAATTTTTAAGTAGAGATAGTTGAGGGGGTGGAGAGTGACATAGGCTAATAATCTTTCTAACCCTAAAATAAGCGAGCAATTTACCTCGAATTTAACGCGAGCGAAGCCGCGGGTGGGATGCTAGTATCTAATATAACCACTTACCTGAACACCTCTAAAACTAGAAAGGGAGCAAGGTTTGTAATTTTGTTTAAAATACAAACATTATATATAAATACCAATCATTGTTACTCTGGTGTTGGAATTAACTTATGGATGATCCAGTGATAAGTTAATCTGAGAAAAACTACCATTGTTACTTAATTTTATAATTAAGTTGTTCTTTTAATTAATTTAAATTTTATTTAAAGTTATTTATTCATTCTTGGTTTGTTCAATAATTTTATGTCAATACATCAGTGAATTTACTAATGTCAAAAAATTTTGACATCTCATATTGTGCAGGGGATAAAGAGAACTAGAAAAAATATTTAGTATTTGAGGTTCTAGTTTTATAATGAAGATATACAACAACCCATAAAGCAAAGAAAAACATAACACCGACATTAGGTGACTAGAATGATGTGATGAACTACAATTATTCCTATAATTTTAATCATACTCTACTGCAAGTATTAAGAAGGAAAGTGCATTATCTAAACTGCATCATGTATTGCAGCTGGTGCTCTTCCTGCCGGCGCTGTGCCGCAAGATGGGTGTGCCGTACTGCATCGTCAAGGGCAAGTCCCGCCTCGGCGCGCTTGTGCACCGCAAGACCTGCTCTTGCTTAGCACTAACACATGTAAGTATACTTGTTTTGACATTACAGAGCTTGATATGAACTTTGCAGTAGTATTTCATAAAGTTTTTTGTTATATTTTAAATCCGTTCATGACAGTATATTTTTATGTTTATGATATATTTACAATATTGCAAAATCATTCTAATAACAGTATAGTTTGTGTTGTTAGACTTCACAAATAATGCCATATCTTAGGTGCACAAACGGCTATTTTAAGATTACAAAGTAAATTCCATATTGTGAAAATCTAGATAGTGCCTTGTGTTTGATGAGATGAGGCTGCTTAAATGCATACATCTAAGATTATTTTCATTGTCATTTAATTTCTACATTCTCTTGTTTTATCTAACTTTGTCTACCTGTCAGTATATAGTCTGTATTGTGCACAGCCCTAATCATCTATTTCTAATATTGACGTTTCCAAATCAGAAATATTGTTTTACCATCAGATACGAAACCTTTAGATTTTTATTCTTATTCATAACAAGACCAAGAGTGTATCGATTTAGTTCTCGGAAATGATGATTTATTTGCTATCAGACTGCCGTGGTGTCAACACATCTACCACCAATAGATTAATTCTGAGTAACCCCTCTCAAATAATGTAAACACCTTTCCAAAACAAAACTAACACTATTGTCTCACCAGGTGGAGTCCGGCGACCGCGCCGCCTTCTCGAAGGTGGTTGAAGCCATCAGGACGAACTTCAACGAGCGGTACGAGGAGCTGCGCCGACACTGGGGCGGTGGCGTGCTCGGCAACAAGTCCAACGCACGTATCGCCAAGCTGGAGAAGGCCAAGGCGCGCGAGCTTGCGCAGAAACAAGGCTAAGCCGATTAAATAAGGAACTTTAATACTGCTTTTCATTTCTATTTCTCTCTTCCTACCTGTTAATACGCATCAATAGATGATTTAAAATTTAAATTACACTACCAAGAAAAATAATGAGGATGTTTAGATAATTTACAAAAAAAAACGAATTCTTCGTCTGATTAGGTCTTAATACTTTAGTAAATTGGCTTTCGGCTACCCCACGAGAAAGAAAAGTAATACATGAATATTACAGAACAGTAGAATTCGAAATTGTGGTAATCAACATTATACCAAGTGTATTAACGTGTTACTGATAACTGTCCCAAGCTTATATTTTAGTGAAAAGATGACTTAAATTTTAATAAAAGTTTTGTTGCAGTACATAACATCCTGATCACTTTCTGTAACAATTTTATTTGCTTTGAATATTTTGAAACTGGTTGCAAATATTCAAGTATTTACTATATAAATGCGTATTTTCTTTACATGTTTATCAAACTTGAATATGTTTTTTGCAACAATAAACTATTAACTAATAACATTACACAAAAAAAAACAATACTAAATAACTAAAATGTAGATGTGTAAGTACTGCAGTGAGATATATGTCATAACTCAGTGGTGTGTCGTCTAGGGTTAACCACTGATTCTGGCATCGAAGCGATAAAGAATACAGAGCTTGAGAAAAGTACCAAGTTCCATTTTAATACGGTATAAAAACCTCCGAAGTTTAGTTGACTACCTTCAAGACCTTATTATTTGCTTTTTTTTTGCAACACGTGAAGGCGTTTCTGACAAGTAATTCCTAAAATAACGTACACAAGTAAAATCTGGATAATAATAAACACTTAGTTTTACACCAAATATAAAAATATGAAAAAATAAAATAGGCGTCTTACCGCAAATAGCGATTTCTTCTAGGCAACATTAAATAACCAATAATAGCTAGGACAAATTAATTTCTTTAGAATTTTTCTTCTAAGCAGTTACGAATCGTATGATAATGTCAGGAGACGTGCTTTGTATTAATTACATAAGTACATACCGTTATTCCAAGCTAGTTTACATCTTAAATAAGATTTAAGTGTTAACGTCAATTGTAGAAATATGCAAATTAAGTGATCATCATTCAAATGCTTAAAAAAACTTAAATATTTTAAAGTATTTTGACCTGTAACTGTTACCAATAGTAATTTAAGACCAAGTTGTCAAGTTTTATTTATATGTCTACTGTTGCTTTATTATTCGAATATTAGACATTTTACATAAGTACGTACTAAAAAATGTTAACGTATCATTTTCATTATCAATATTAGTATTTTTTTCAAAAAAACCTAATAATCACTTTCCTAAAATTCTATTTTAACTATTATTCTACGCACAGATAGTATATATTGAATTATGAATAAATAAATAGTATTTTACTAAATAAATAGTATTTATAATATTAAATTCAAATATGTAATATTTATACGTACAATAATTGAATAGATACAGATCAACCTACCCAAATCTTTCAAAACTTGTTATCGATATTAATCTATAACAGTGAGAAATTGAGTCAAAAATTTACAGTAAAAATTTGTCAGATTTGGCTAGGTTGATCTGTTGCCTACCGTACTTAGCAAAGCTATAAAATAAAACCTTTGCATGATCGTATTTATTGTGATTGAAAAATAATCTTATTACTTCTATTTGTATGTGTAGTTTTTATGGCTAATCTAAGGGCTAGAACTGACATTTGTACACGATAGAATAGATCAACGAATAAAAAACACAAAAATGCAGTCTATTTTGTACCCAATGGCTCGAATTCAGATGTCAGATCTGGTTGCATTGTAAAGATACAATATCGACTACAGTCTCATTTGATATTCAGTACCATATATAATTTTGGTTGAGCATTTGATTTGACCACAATTTGATCTCAAATGTGTTACTACTTGCTAACTGTCATCATTTCATAATCAGTCACGCAGTAGCATGTCAGCCAAGTTCAAAAAAAAAACTGGTGTGTGTATTTTTAAACGAACCGTTTGGAGTCACGTTTTATCCCTTAATAACCCAAAACCTAGTTAAGATAAACACATGAAATTTGGTACAGTTATTAAAACCTCTTAGTTTGATAAATATCCCAAATTCCATAAATACAACTCATACCGTTATTTAGATATTAAAGTCCAAAAATGGTCATTTTTACCACTGACTGACGGACTGACCGATAGATCAGAATTCTAACCCACTTCCAGATGACCTAGCAAGCTGAAATTTGGCATTCGAAACGAAAAAATCAGAAAACATTCTATCTTTTTTTTCTAACAATTGATTATTATTATTTACTAGGTAATAATAAAACTCAAAAGATTTTACAAGTTCTACAAACTATTTTTTTAACTTACAGAAAGTAAGTTGATTAGCCAAATATAAGATATGTAAAACTAGTAGATGAAAACAAATAAAGTTAAATCTATATCTTATATCTATTTCAATTTATCTTAAGTTATAACCTTTGTGTTTTAATTTTATTTACAATGTTTTATGTTGTTATAAATAAATTTCAAGATTTTCAACAGAACTTGGCACCCATTAAGATATCAATTCTTTTGTCGGAAAAGTCGACACCGAAGTCGACAGTCGAACCACGCATATGAACTTGGCCCCCTTTTTCACATTCCTCTTTTTGATCGGATTATAAGTACTTGTCCTCTTCTAAATCTGCCAAGGGACTAATGCCTTGTACTCTAGAGCCTATATAAGACAAAACTACAAATCGGACTATGAGTATAACTAAATATTTTCGGAATTTTATAATACAAATAAAAATTGTGACGAATGGATAAAGATCCCTTTTATTAAAAAGCAATCTAAAGTTATTTTATGTCATAATTGATAGCCGCGAAAATAATAAAATATACTTCAACCCATTTGGTTTAATTCGTTATTTCGTTGACTTTTTAGTTGAAAAACGTAGTGTTTTTATTTGTTTGCCACTATTAAAATTAGCGTTTAATATTACCTTCGTAACTCTGCTCTATTCACAGTTCGATGTTGCCATTTCATATAACATGTTTTGATTCTATAAAAAAAACGTTTTAATTGACAAAGGTTGATATTGCAATAATTACATCGGCGAGTAATCATTATACATTATACATATTTAGTATATTGCTATACATATTAAGCGTATTCAATTAATTTTGTCAAGTCACATGCATGTAATCTGAAATTTTCAGTTGCCCTTAAGATATATTTTGATACAGCAATAGTAAATTGCGTACACGAGCTAATTGAGAATGTATTGACGTACTTTTATTAATAAAAAAACGTAACAAATATATTAAATATAAAGTTAATAATAATAAACTTAATTTACATAAAACACCCGTAATTAAATTAAGGTAGCAAGGCTTATTACAGGCTAGTCAGTTTCTATATATCGTGTGCTTAATGCATATGGAGGTGTTAGTTGATTAAAATTAAAAATAAACATTACTCGTAGCTTATCAATTCATTACTACGACAATATCGCGTGAACTAACAGATAAAATGGATTTCGTGTTTACATAGCGTTACAACGCATTTGTTCTACAACAATAGATAGTGATGGTAACCATTAATTCACTTCATCATATTATGCAAAGAATAATGCCGAAATGTCATGAAGAGGATACCCATTTTTTAAGCTCGTGACAATGGTTTTTCTTTGTATATATTAAATAAATAAAATGTTTATTTTTAGCTAAACTTACATTATTGATTTAATTGAACATTTAGCAAGCCTTCGCCCGCGTAATGAATAGTACATTTATAATATTTGGAATAATGGCAAATAACTTAAGTCGCAAGGACAAGAACACCGAGCAACGCGAACAGTCACGTAACTTACCTAGTAGTGTAAAGTAAAAGTGAAGCATGTATGTACTCTAATTTCGTACAATAAAAATGGGAGTGAATCCTGTTTAAAGAAAACTGTAACGAATTAAAAACATTACTTTTGCGTGATAATAATAAAACATCATCAAAGGGTTTTATTATAAACATGGCGCCCATTAACGGGTTTTCGGAATGCATTAAAGCTAAAGAATAAATAAGATCACACAAACAAACTGGTTATATACGATCTTTTTAATTGTTCGTTGTAAGCAGGAGTTGGGTGAGATTCAATGAAATGAGGACGAGAGAAAGTTTAACCAAGGAAATTGGTGTTACTTTCGTCTAGAATTTAACACGTATGTTTACTTTTATTTATTCATTAACTATACTAACAGCAATATTTAATTAAAATATATATATAATCATTTGTAATTATATATTTTTTGTTTTGTTTTTTTTATGATTACTTGGCCTCCCCAAGTCTCTATGTTTTATGCCTGATATGATGATGGTGGTTTTGTTTTCCTTTTTGTATTCTATATTTATATCAAATTAGAATCACATCCCAATCCCAGCCCAATCCCAATAAAAAAAAGATTTTTTTTTATTAAACCAGATAAAAAAACGAGCATACGGATCGCGTCACCGCAGCTTATAAACGCTCGTATTATCACTAAGATATCACTAGTACATGGCTAACCTGTTAACTTGATGATATTATGTCATATTACCCAGCAATTACATTACCTCTCACCGTTCAAACGGGAACACAGCAATCTGAATACTGCTATTTGGTGGTAGATGTAGATCTTATGCTGACTTTAGTATATCTAACTCAAGCTTGATTCTAAGTATTTGTTATATTTCTTTCGTTGTTGTAAAATAGTCTAGTTATTGGTTATTTTATTTGTCTATAGTAATGATTGCTGGCTGTGATGTGGATACCTCGTAGGTACTGTACTGTCAGGTAAATTGGATGTTCAGATGATGTTTACAAGGTACCTAAGCCACTGCTATATTTGTTACATAATCACCATCATACCTGTGCCCCGCGACTTCGTCCGCGTGGAATAGTTTTTTTTTTGGGTACCATACCTCTTCACCTTAACCTATATAAACTTTGAATGTCATATTTATTTATATCAAATCAATGGCTTGAAAAATAAGTTTCAAGTTTATAGCTCCAAAAATAGCGATACTTCCATACAACGTTTCATCGCCCCTTTCGACACCTCACAACCCTTTTTTTAAATTAAAAAATAGCTTATGTCCTTTCTCAGGGTGTAAAGATTGTCTGTGTCAAATTTCATCAAAATCGATTTAGAGGTTTAAGCGGAAAAGCGTAACAGACAAATAGACAGACAGAGTTACTTTCGCATTTATATTAGTAGGGATTTTATGGTGTACAATAGTATATAGGTAGCGTTTGCAATGTAATCGCAAATAACATGTTTAATCATATCATCCGTTGGACATCCGCATCCCCAAGAACGGAGCAATTTTGCCCATAATTGCTACGCTGGGTAAGCTTGTTAGCAATCTTAGAGCGTAGCTTCGCGACAGTGATGTTGCTGCCCATCCCATCACTCTGCATTTGAGTTACACTACCGCCGCGAAGTACAGCCATAGGTCGGTTCTGATACCTCAGTCGCCACTTACAGGGGCGACTGAGGTACTACTCTGCAGGTACCACATGGCACGCTAAAAACTTCGAAAACATCTAATATTTCTCTATACTTTATGCATGTATTGTATAAATTAACCTTCCTCTTGAATCACTCTATCTACAAAAAAACTCTTCAAAATCCGCTGCGTACTAGTAAAGATCTAACCATACATAGGGACAGACAGACAACGGAAAGCGACTTTGTTTTTACTATGTTGTGATTTTGTACAAACATAACAAAAGAAAATCAACTTAATTTAAACTTGTACAACACAAAGTAGTGGCAATTTGTGCAAGACAACAATGTGACATGAATTTTAAAATTGAACGAGTTCGAGTTCATTGTTACATTGTTTCTAATGGATGTTCTTGCTAGTTGTCCTGAATAAATATACAAATATATTAAGTATAAAGTTAATAGACTTTCATTAGAGGCCTTTATTATGCCGTGTACAGGCAGAATGCCGTGAGGTACCGGCAGAGTAGAATAGTACCTCCCACCAAGTGCCGTAAGTGGCGACTACGGTACTAGGACCGACAAATGGCGGTATATCCATCCGAAGCAATGCAGCTCAAATGCACAGGGCGAGGATAGGCCGTAGCATCTTCGTTGCGAAAGCTGCGCTCCACGATTGCCAACACGCATGTCCAGCGTGGCAATTATGGGTAAAATTCCCCCTTTCTTGGCGCCTATGTCCAGCAGTGGACTTCCAGTGGTTGGTATGATGGTGATGATGATAAATGTGTGTCCTGCGTAGGGATTCAGGATCATCTGTAGTAGTATCTATAGTAGTGTGGACCTTGATAGGTAAGCAATTATGTTGTCATTAAATTCTATTTCTATCAAATACGTATTCAGACTCCCCGTCCTACTATTCAAGAGTTAACCGCAACTTTTGTCACGACAAAGTACAAAAAGTATTTATTTAAAAGTAACCTAAGTAGGCTCAACCGGCCTAGAGTACTAGGTCAAAATTAATAACTAAGTGTTATCGGACATCAACCATCATAGTGATTAATGAATACAGATTCAAGCTTGCAAAGCAACTGAAAAAATTGAGGGTGTACAAACGAAACCCATTAAAACATAAAGGTAGAGAGATCTACATAGACTCGTGCCGAGAGCCGATTAGTAGTCTGTATTAGGACTGAATGACCTGGTGAACTCCGTAGCACTTGGGATGCCAAGAACGTTTGGGAAATCTGAAGTAGAAATAAAAAAAATATATATATTTTTCTTAATCTACTTAAATGTACATAAGGAATATTAAAAAAATAAAATAAATAATTTAAAAAAGCACAAATAGTGTCTCTGAAAATACAAAGTAATATTTAATTTACCACGCTTACTACAATATTACATTAAATATCATCTAATTACGCTAATTGCACTTTTATCTTACCTGAAAATACAATAAAACTACATTAAAGGTTCCCCTTAATGTCGTTTTTTATAATAATTAACTTCCCTTATTATATCGCGGATTTATTTAAATACATACTTTATTACCTATAAATTATCTAAATACAAATACGTTTACGGAATGTAAACGTCAATCCGCCATTGTAACACGATGATGCACTCGAATGCGCCCTCTATCGACATCTATGCAAAGCCTTGTAGAATTAATATAATCAAATGACATTCCATCAGATCACTAACAGAATACAACAGTCGCTTTTCGCTGTCTATCTTTCAAACTATGTAACGGCGTATGTTGCGCTATTTTAAAAAATAGAGTGATTCAAGAGAAATTGTTATATGTATAGTACTTGCATAGTATAGCTGAGAAACACTGAACATTTTAAATGATTTTAATGTGATGTTGTAAATAAATATAATGATATTATTCCAATAATTGGGATAAATGAAATAAAGACGTAATTGCGTTTCTCTGTAATAATGAAAGAAACAACTTTTAAAGACTTTACTTCAGGTATTTTTACAGTTAAATCCAAATAAATCCTATTGATGCGAAACATATTAACAATTACATATTTCCATAAAATGTCACAACCGTCAGTCGTGACATCTAGCGGCCCTGTCAATATAACGACATAGACAAGCTTAAGAAAAATGATCGTAAATCACAGAAGTTTTTTTACATAAATATGTATATTTCTTTTACGATTAGATTGCAAACGTCGACTGAACCCGTCGAGTTAGACCAAAATAATGTACT